>SJXQ01011543.1:5310-78157 GCA_006408695.1 Aepyceros melampus | reverse complement strand
ATCCTTTCAGAATTTTCCACAGTTTATTGTGATCCACACAGTCAAAGGCTTTGGCATAATCAATAAAGCAGAAATAGATGTTTTTCTGGAACTCTCTTGCTTTCTCCATGATCCAGCGGATGTTGGCAATTTGATCTCTGGTTCCTCTGCCTTTTCTAAAACCAGCTTGAACATCAGGGTGTTCACAGTTCACGCATTGCTGAAGTCTGGCTTGGAGAATTTTGAGCATCACTTTACTAGCGTGTGAGACGAGTGCAATTGTGCGGTAGTTTGAGCATTCTTTGGCATTGCCTTTCTTTGGGATTGGAATGAAAACTGACCTTTTCCAGGCCTGTGGCCACTGCTGAGTTTTCCAAATTTGCTGGCATATTGAGTGCAGCACTTTCACAGCATCATCTTTCAAGATTTGAAACAGCTCAACTGGAATTCCATCACCTCCACTAGCTTTGTTCATATCTGTATCTATCTATACAAACACACACACACAATAGAAATCTATTTCCTTACCTATATGCACATACACACACATATATGTCTAATTCCCTACATGCAATATACATGTCCTTATTATGTCTATGTATATTACATGTAGGGATTAGACATATATGTGTGTGTATGTATATATAGGCAAGGAAATAGATTTCTATTGTGTGTGTGTGTGTATAGATAGATACAGATACAGATTTAGATCTATATATGTGTGTGTAAGGATTGATGTATATTTTAAAGTTAATAATGATTTTTTATTTTTTTAAATTAATTTTTATTTTTTAGTTTGTTTTGCTTTACAATACTGTATTTGTTTTGCTATACATTGACATGAATCAGCCATGAGTGTACATGAACTTTATATAGCCTTGACATTTTCATCTAAAATTATAGTTTGGAATGCTTTTAATTCTTCATAGTATCATTGTATAGATAGACCATAATATGGGCTTCTACTTTCTTTCATTAGGTGTTTTTTCCTGTTTTCAAGATTTCTGCCCTAATTTTTCATTTGTTTGTTATTGAAAAGTATCAATGTTTTTAGCTATCAAATTATGCTTGATTGTATTTATTATTAATTCATTGCCTAGGTTATATCATGGTTCATTGTCTCCTATTATTTTGAGTTCTGCAGAGATTATGCTTTGTTCTTTACATACAGTGGACTGTATTGAATAGAAATTCTATCACTTACTGGGTAAGTAACTTGTTTGATACTGCTGCTAAGTGGCTTCAGTCGTGTCCGACTCTGTGCAACCCCATAGACGGCAGCCCACCAGGCTCCCGATCCCTGGGATTCTCCAGGCAAGAACACTGGAGTGGGTTGCCATTTCCTTCTCCATGTTTGATACTAGTGAAATCAAATCTATAAGTTCTGTAATGATGCTATCTTATAACAGTTTATATCCTTGGTTTGTGAAGGAATTTATCTAAGTTGAAATTTGTTGCCGTTGTTCAGTTGAGTTGTGTCTGACTCTTTGCAACCCCATGGACTGCAGCTTACCAGGCTCCTCTGTCCTCCACTCTCTCCTGTAGTTTGCTCAGATTCACGTGCATTGACTCAGTGATGTTATCTAACAGTCTCATCCTCTGCCTCCCTCTTCTCCCTTTGCCCTCAATTTTTCTCAGCATTGGAGTCTTTTCCGATGAGTCAGCTCTTCAGCATTTTGACCAAAGTATTGGAGCTTCAGCTTCAACGTCAGACCTTCCAATGAATATTCAGGACTGATTCCCTTTAGGATTGACTGGTTGGACCTCCTTGCAGGCCAAGGGACACTCAAGAGTCTTCTCCAACATCATAATTCAAAATTATCAACTCTTTGGTGCTCAGCCTTCTTTATGGTCCAAATCTCACATCTGTACATGACTACTGGAAAAACCATAGCTTTGACTATACAAACTTTTGTCAGCAAAATGATATCTCTACTTTTAAATAGCTGGCTAGGTTTGTCATAAATTTCCTTCCAAGGATAAGCATCTTTTAATTTCATGGCTGTAGTCACCATCTGCAGTGGTTTTGGAGCCCAAGAAAAGAATATTTGTCACTGCTTCCACTTTTCCCCTTCTATTTGCCATGAACTGATGGGACTAGATGCCATGATCTTAGGTTTTTGAATGTTGAATTTCAAGCCAGATTTTTCACTCTCCTCTTTTACCCTCATCAAGAGGCTCTTTAGTTCTTCTTCACTTTCTGCCATTAGAGTGATATCATTTGCATATCTGAAGTTGTTGATATTTCTCCCAGCAAACTTGGTTCCAGCTTGAGAGTCATCCAGCCTTACATTTTTGCATGATGTACTCTGCATATAAAGTAAATAAGCAGGGTGACAATATACAGCCTTGACATACTTCTTTTCCAGTTTTGAACCAGTCAACCAGTCAACTCTAACAGTCCAACTCTAACTGTTGCTTCTTGACCTGCATACAGATTTCTCAGGAAATAGGTAAGGTGACAGGTAAGGCTGAAATTGTACCACATCACTATTTTTTAGCTTGTATGTCAATGTGCTTTCAAATGTAATAAACCAGTTTTGAGAGTACCTTCTATTTCCTGTATGCCGGCTGAACAGACAGGAGGAGGAGACCCACATCCACATGCATCATGTTTGAGTTGTTTTACGACAATGTCATTTTCCATAATAGACTCTTTTTTTCTTTTCTCCCAGCCCACCACCTTTTCCACCCAACTATCAGATGTGGGAAATAGGAGGAAGAAGCTGTTATGTTTAAGAAGACGAGGGCTTTCTAGGTATATCAGCTCAGATGATGCAAGCTTCTGTGCAAGCAGATCCCCAGTGCCAGAGATTTAGCACAGTGGAATTTAATTTGTACTGATGTCAGTTCAGTGTGTGTGGAGGGGGTGACTTTCCACACAGTGACTAAAGATTTGGTTCCTTCCATTTCGTGACTTTAGAGTCCTTTAGTTCTGGCCAGAAGACAGCAGTAGTATTTTAAAGAAATGTCCGATGTTGTTTCAAAGTCAGTAGAAGCTGAACAATCAGCTGTTTGCTGGAGAGGGAAGAATGAAAGCGAGGCTGACTGTTACGTGAGATGAATGCTCAGTGTCACCATGCTCTGGCGGCTGACCTTCACAGTGGGGTTCTCTGCAGAAAGGTGAATTTTTCCTTACAGATAGTGGTTGGTGAACACTGCCCACTCTGAGACTCTCCTTTTCCCATGATTCCATTGCTAACCAACTCCTGACTCACACATTTTTCTTCCTAGCATAAGCCTGCCATATCCAGGAGGCTGCAGGCTATACTGGTTCAGAATGGAGTTCTAAGCAGCACCCTAGAGCAAGCACTAGTTCCTCTGCCGACCCCACCCTGCTCCAACAGTGAGGGCCCCTGCACAGTGCTCACTTTGAGTACCTGGTGAATATGGCTCACACTTTAAACTTAACAAGATTCATCACTGAAACAATTCTAAAGAATGCAGAGAAGATGGAGACATACAACCATGAAGCTTCAATGACATTTATATCATGTAGACCATATATGTGTCCACGATACATAAATATCTCATGAGCCTATTTAGGGCTGGGTCATTAAGGTTCCCATTTCCAGAATCACATCCCCTCCCTTCAGTGATTATGTCAAGATATTCATGTAACTTTTAAAAAGTGCTAATTTGTTTATTATTTTATTTATTATCAATATTCCTATTTGTTTTTCATCTCTTGTATTATTTTCATGTAAATCATTTCATCTGTGAATATGTCAGTGTATATCTCTAAAAGATAGGGATCTATTTTAAAAAATTTTTACTTGAGTACAGTTGATTTATAATATTGTGTTAATAATGCTGCACAGAAAAGTGAGTCAGTTATACATATACATATATCCACTCTTTTTTAGATTCTTTTCCCATATAGGTCATTACAGAGTATTGAGTAGAGTTTCCTGTATAGTAGGTTGATTCTCCTTCATTATCTATTTTATATATCTGGTTCCATTCAGTCGCACAGTCATGTCCGACTCTTTGCGACCCCATGAATCGCAGCACACCAGGCCTCCCTGTCCATCACCAACTCCGGTATATGTCAATCCCAATCTCCCAATTTATCCCTCCCACTCTTACCCCCTGGTAACCATAAGTTTGTTTCTCCATCTGCAATTCTACTTCTGTTTTGTAAACAAGTTTATTTGTGCCCTTTTTTAAGACTCCACATATAAGCAGTATCACATGGTATTAATCTGTCTGACTTGCTTCACTCAGTATGACACTCTCTAGGTCCATCCGTGTTGCTGCAAATGGCGTCCTTTCTTTCTTTTTAAGGCTGAGTGATATTCCATTGTACATATGTACCATCTTCTTTATCCATTCCTCTGTTGATGGACATTTAGGTTGCTTCTATGTCCTGGCTACTGAAAACAGTGCTGCAGCAAACATTGAGGTGTATGTATCTTTTCAAATTATGGTTTTCTCGGGGTATATGCATTGGAGTGGGATGGCAGGATCATATGGTAGCTCTATTTTCAGTTCTTTTAAGGAGCCTCCATACTATTCTCCCCAGTAACTGCACCAATTTACATTCCCACTAACAGTGAAAAATGGTTCCCTATTCTCCACACCCTCTTCAGCATTTACTGTTTGTGGATTTTTTGATGATTGCCATTCTGACCATTATTCTGAGTTGATACTTTACTGTAGTTTTGATTTGCATGCAATATTGAATATATTTTCATGTGTCTGTGGGCCATCTGAAGGTTTACTCAAAACCCATTTTTAACATCACCACAATACCATTATCACATTTAAAATATTACTAATAACATCACCAAGTATCCAGTAGGTATAATCTCCAATTATCTCATAAATGTCACAGATTTTTTTTATAGTTTTTTGAATCTGGATCTGATTGGTTCGTTGATTACAATTAGTTGATTTCTCTTTTAAATGTCTCCCCTATGTTTCTTTTTTCCTTGTTATTTATTTGTTGAAGAAGTCTGAATTCAATTTTTAAAAATTGTTAAATGTTTTTGCATTCGACTTTCCATAGGGTTCCAAAAGCCTTAGGTCTCAGAGCCTTTTGGTCTCTTTAACAGGAGCCCATGTTTCTCTACCTCAGGACAAGATGTTGGTTTCTAAGGGTTTCAGACATCTCATCGTTGCCCAGTTCTCCTGCCCCCCCCTCACTCCCTGTCTGAGTGACACAGAGGACATTCACTATTAGTCATCATTAAGGATGGTTATTGTAACATTTAGTAAGATGTTCTACGCCAAGCAAACAAAAACTCTGCAAATGTTTCTGGTAGGAAATTAAGTAGTTCTGTGAGAAATGATTTAGTTAAACAGAGCCATTTTCCATGAAGTGAATGCATAGCATTTGTGAAATAATAGAGAAAATATATATTGATCTCTTCTGGTTCCTGACACAGAGCTCTTAAAAGCCTACTATGACCATTGGGAACATCTGCTCTTACATTTGGTCTCTGACCGTGGTTCCTGACACAGGGCTCCAAACCCCCTGAGAATCCCCTGAGTAATAGCAGGTCTTTCGCTCTGTTGAGGTGACTCCAGGCGGGCTCCTGAAAGGCTCCTGATTGAGGGCTTATCATCAGCAAGCCGAAGCCAGGATTAGAAGTTTGGAACGTTCAGCCCCACCTCGAATCTCCTGAAAGGTAATTGAGGCTGGGAAGGAAGCTACTGACTCATCATGCCTACCTGAGGAAGCCTCTATAAAAATCCCCAAAGTCTGGCAAGCTTTCAGGGTGGGGAACACATGCTGAGAGGAGGGTGGTGAGTTCAGACAGGCATGGAATCCCTGTGCCCTTTGCCACATACCTGGCTCGATGCATCTCTTCCACGTGGGTACTCATCTGGATCCTTCATCAGACCCTTTATACTAAATTGGTAAATGGTAAGTAAACTTCCTGAGATCCGTAAGCTGCTCTAGCCAATTAATTGAACCTGAAGAGGGGTTCCTGGGAACACAGGTCCAGATGACAGCTAATTTGCACAGATATCACATTTAAAAAATATTTATTTGTATTTATTTGACTGTGCAGGGTCTTAGTTGCAGCATGTGAGATGTTTAGTTTTGGCATGCAAACTCAGCTGTGGGATATGGGACCTAGTCCAACTACAGGGATGGAACCCGGACCCCCTGCATTGGGAGTGCAGAGTCTTAACCACTGGACTGCCGGGAAGTCCCAGATATCATATCTTTATTCTAAAGAATTTAAAAAGTAAATTGCCACCCTGATGATATAACAGGAGCACTGTTCAGGGATGGCCCCACCATGTTTGGTGAAATGATACTAGAGATAGGAGGGAAAGCTCCCTGAATTTGCACAGGTATCAGAATTTTACTTATATGCTTGTGTCTCACATCACTCACCAACCCTCAGATATAGAGACATTTTCATAACAATTCATTTGATGACTGTATATAGTTCCCATAGGTGCCCTTCAGAGATTCTGAGAATCTTAACTTACCTCCCATCCCAGACTAATCTCTGAAGTTTTCCGTTACCCACCTGTGTCTGTATCCAGCAGAAGGTCAATGACTATGACTTTGACCATTGTTCATTGTTCAGAGGTTTGATCCACAACTTTAAAAAAATATGTACAAATGTGCTTTATTCTTCATATCCTGTGCTTGGGCAAAACTCTCCAACATCACCTGAAACAAGGGCAGGCTTGTCACACGCACTTAGTACCGTGACACGTCTCCACCTACGGCTGCTGGTAATTACTCTCTCTGTCAAAGAGAACGTTTCTCCTCCGCATGACTTCATCTGCCGGCTGCAGCTGAAAAGCGGATCCCACAACGCCATGGGTTCCAGAACCTCTCATTTAAACAGGACGTGTGCCAAGTGCACAGGAATGAGGCAACACTGAAGATGCGCAGATGACAAAGTGTTGCCCCGGGGAAGCTCCTCTCGGGGGGAATGGCAACATCCACCGCTAGCAGAAGCTTGGGTTACTCTACACAAGGACTTAGCAACAGGACTCTGTGTCACAGGAGCACCAGGCCACTGTGACCTGACATCTCAGACCCCAGACCTCCCTGTCTCTCACCGGAAGCCCCCTGATGGGTAAATATGTCAGATGTGCAGACACAATAATGGATATTAATAGGTGAGCGTTGGTTTCATTCATTCACAGGACACCTTTCTTTTGAGCATCTCTTTTGGTTTTGCTAGGGGCAGGTGCTCTGAATCAAGCTGAATAAAACCTACTTCCTTCTCTGAAGGAACCCAAGGTCCAGCGTTGGGGGGAGGTGACACACCCAGGATGCGATGACAGAGGCATCTGTGGGGAACGGTAAGACCAGAAGGCGAACCCAGAAATCAGGCTGGGGAGGCAGGGAAAGCAGCCCAGAGACAGTCAGACTGGTACTGTCTGAAGTTATGATGCTTTTTATTTCCTGGAGATGACCCTAGTGGAGGAAATCATCAGCAGAATGAGACAGGTAAATTGAGTAAATATTTCAGAGAGTGGGGAATTGGGGATGATTCAGATCACAATATTTGAGTGATATTTTTTGGACAAAAAATTGTTTTTAATTTTGCATAGAATCCACAAGAATTACAGAGAACTCTGTTAGAGGAATAGAAACTCCTAAGATGCTTTTTCATCTTGAGGTAGAGGTAGATAGATGATGTTATTCAGCTCTCACCTTCCATCTCTGGGTGTGTGTGCACACTAAGCTGCTTCAGACGTGTCCAGCTCTTTGTGACCTCTATGGACTGTAACCTGCCAGGCTCCTCTGTCCATGGGATTCTCCAGGTAAGAACACTGGAGTGAGTTGCCATTCCCTTCTCCAGGTGATCTTCCCGTGGGATCAAACATGTGTCTCCTGCATTGGCAGGCAGATTCTTTACCATGAGCGCCTCCTAACCAGCAGCTATTCTGTTTATTTCTGTTCAGCTGGCAGGAGACAAGGCTGGGTGGTTTGAGGCCTGAGTCCTTCTTTCCCAGAGAAGGCCTTGAGACGCCCCCTAGTGGAGAACCAAGGATGATTATGGTGAATGCAACCCAGCTCAGCCCATGGAGCAGGGCAGACTGAATGCCATGGCGTCTTTGGTTATTATCACTGCCTGTGTGCTGGGTGAGCACCAGCATTTACATGCTGGCACTACTTGCAGTGGGAGGAAAGTCTGTTGTTTTTATTGTTTTCTGAAAAATGGAGTTGTAGTGGGGCTTCCATTTTAATACTCAATGATGTCCCTTGGAAGATGCAGCAATCCGAGAGAGATGTAAAAGATTGGTGGTTGGGGTCCTAAAGGGGTTTATTCACATGGTGCAAAGAGAAGCTGCTTGAGAAAATGAGTCATCTTAAGACATAAGAGGGCCATGGTGTTGAGGTTTATTCTAGGGCCAAAGAAAGTGTGGGAGGGAGGGAAGGTTTTGAGAATCGTATAATGTTTGCCATCTGAATTTTTTTCTAATTTTTTGGCCATTCTTTCTGGCATCTTAGTTCCCCAGCCAGGGATCAACCCCTGCACCCCTTGCCTTAGCAGCACAGAGTCTTAACCAATGGACCCCTAGGGGAGTCCTCATCTGAATTTTTGATAAGAATCTTAAGACAAAACCGTTACCAAACAAAAACATGTTACCCAACAACAAAACAACAACCCCATTAAGAAATGTGCAAAGGACTTGACTAGATATTTCTCCAAAATATGGATGGCCAATATACACATGAAAAGATGCTCAAACATCACTAATTATCAGGGAAATGTAAATAAAAATCGCAATGAGATAGCTCACACCCATTAGGATGTCTACTATCAAAAAAACAAAAAACAAGTGTTGGAAAGGACACGAGGAGTTGAAACTCTCTCAGTCATAAAAAAGAATGAAATAATGCCATTTGTGGCAACACAGATGGACCCAGAGATCATGCTCCATGGTTCTTTCTTATCCAGAGGCTTCACCACTTTCTGGCCAGGCTGGAGGAGGCAGAGTCCTTGGCAAAAATGGGAATCTCAGAGCTGGGTCATTCAGTCATTGTCCCCAGAGGCACTGTCCCCTTTCAGAGATGCTAATGGAGCTCCTAGCGAAGGTGCTCCTGCTTCTCAAAGGCCCTTTCACCCTCTCCTCTCCTCAGGTGCCTCCAGCGACACGAAGGAATCTGGCCTAACCCTTCGAAGCCAGAGATTCCAAAACCCGACTGTTCACTTGATGGGGTAGCAGGGAGTAGGTAGAGGCAAGACAAAGCCAGTATAACTTTTTTTTTAAGGTTTATTTATTTATATTTGGTGCACTGGCTCTTTGTTGCTGCATGTGTGGGCTTTCTCCGGTTGCAGTGAGCCGAGGCTACCCTTCATTGCAGCACGGAGGCTCCTCTCTACAGTGGCCTCTCTTTTTGCGGAGCAAGGGCTCTAGGCCAGCAGGCTTCAGTAAGTGCTGCTCACAGGCTCCAGAGAGCTGGTTCAGTCATCGTGTGGGTGAGCTTGCCTACTCTGTGGCTTGTGGGATCCTCCCAGTCCAGGGGTGGAAACTGTATCCCCTGTATGGGCAGAAAGATTCTTAACCACTAGACCACCAGCGAAGCCCCAGTATAATTTTTAAAATAAAGTATTGTAAAAAAAAAAAAAAAAAAAGACTACCTTATCATCTCAGTAAACAAAGGATACTATAGCCATCAAGCCATCACCTTACAGGCCCCCATCCTGTTAGTGAGCCTTGAAGGAAATCAGCGTGGAAGCAACACCCTGCCCACTGCCAAGCCCGCAGCCACTTCAGCCACCCCCAACTATGCACCTGAGGGGGTTCCTGATGGACAAGAACAGGATGCACAGGCCCTGAGATTTAAGGTGCAACTCAAACAAATGATTGCAATGAGCCCAGACTCTTGCATCTCCCATACACAGAAAAATGCTAAATACCTTAACTCGAGAGGTCTGTTTTTCTTTAATTAACAGTAATCTTTTGATGGTCTCACTACCTGGCTTTTGTTGCAAAACTCCTATACTTCCTGGCTCCTCTTCAGAGCAATCTCTCAGAGCTATCTGAGATTCTGTGTCCCAAACTCGAAGTTCTCAGGATGTCCACTGAATAAAACATACTTCTCAACATTTAGGCTAATTTTTCTTTTTCTTTGTTTTTAGGTGACAGTATCTTGCCATGATGGATGGTGGGCCCCGTAGCAACAGTGCTGTCTCCTTAGCACAGTTGTAATTGGCTCTTGATCACTGCGTTCCCTGGAGAGTCCAGATCCGTGTTATAGGGAGAGCTGGTGATAATTCTACTCTTAAACAATACTGACAACCCCTGCGCTCTTTCCGAGATCCTCTCCCAAGGGGGAGCTCAGCAAACTTCAGAGATGTAGCAGAAGAAATTGCCTTGTCAATAGTTATGTGGAGTAGACTTTGAGATCTATCAGTGAACCGCTCAGTATACATGGTACTTTCCAAGTAATGGGCCTAGAAAATGGAAGTTTGGCATCCTAAAGAATTATTAGGGGAACCACTGATGGAACCCACTGTCAGTGGGGACCCATGCTGGCCAGGCCCGATAGTAACCACTGGCATGAGTTATTTTTTAACAGGAGGTCCTGATAAGGAATGTGGAACTAACAAGCTACCACTGTGAAACGGAAAAAAAGAGAAATGAGTTTTTTGTTTTTCTTTGCTGAGAACAAGAAGAGAGCGGTGAGCAGGCCTGAGCATTCCTAGTTTTTTTTTTACTTTAACTGCTCCTAACTCTGTGTGTCTATAAGTAAGTTTGCTTTTCTGCCTATAACTCTGCAGGAGCTACACTTTGCAACTATCCTATTTTCCTTGGACTCTATGCTAAATGCGTCCTTTATCTGGTGTACCCTTTCCCTTGTAGTTACAGAAAGAAAGCTGCAGAGCCGTGGAACTGCCAGACTCAATTACTGCGCTAGTGATGCCAGTCTATGACTGGTTTTGACAAGATCCGAGCACCTTTGTTCCTCATCACTGATTCCTGACTGCGACCCTGTTACTGGCCAAAATATTGGCCTTCTCTGTCCACTGAAGCTGAATGAAAAATACAGAGACAGAGTTTGGAGGAAATAGAAAGGTGGTTTTTATTCTCAGGCTGCGGAGAGGGGAACACAGTTGACTTATGCCTCAGGAACTGTGACCCCACTCCATGAGGCGTCTAGAGGCTTATATAAGGCCAGAGCTCCCAGGCAGGAGTCGGTGATGAGGGAAAAAGGTGATAGGATCTCGATTTTTGCCTCTTGCTTTGTTTCAAAGACAGTCATAAACTGATGTTAGTAACCCAGTAATTGAGTCTGGCAGTCAGGTGGCTCTGTGGCCATTTTCTGGTATATGCTACAAGGGAAAGGGTGTTGAAAAGGTAAACACCAGATAGGGGGTGTGTTTCGCATAGAGTCAAAGAAGAAAATGTGAACTGAGCTCTGCAGAGTTAGGGGGCAGAAAAAAAAAAAAAACCCTAGTTACAGATATGCAGAATTAGGAGCAGTTAAAGTTAAAAAAAACTAGGAATGTGCAGGCCTAGTCACTGTTCTCTATTTTCTTTGTTCCCAGGAAAGGGAAAGAAAAACTCATTCTTCTTTTTCCCTTTCACTGCAACAACCCCTCATCTTATATAAGCACCTAGGCGCCTCACAGCAGGGCGGAGGAGGGGCAGCGTGAGTCTACTCTGTTCCCCTCTCCGCTGGCTGAGAATAAAAACCACCTCTCTATTTCCTCCAAACTTTACCTTCTTATCCAGCTTCAGTGGGCAGAGAAAGCCAAGATTTTGGCCAGCAACACCCCCAAGTGGAAGAATTTGAGAAAGGTCAAAAAGAGAGGAAATCTCAGCCCAGATCCCAGAATCCTCCTCGCTGGAATCAGTCTTGGCTGAGAGATGCTCACGCCACCAGGAAGTACCCTGAGTCAGAATGATTGGACAGAGATAACCTGGAAACTAATCCTATCACCATCAAACCTGACATGTGAGCCACTTGGCAGAGCGGTTCTCCTGGGTTCCCTTACTCTGCTGCTCTCTGTCCAGGCTCTGTTTCCCAATAAAGTCTCTTGCTTTGTCAGCACATGTGTCTCCTCGGATAATTCGTTTCTGAGTGTTAGACAAAAGCCTACTCTTGGGCCCTGGAAGTGGTCCCCCTTCCTGCAGCACAACCTCGTCCCAGAAGCCTTTCCCAGAGATACCATCACCTTGGTCCCTCTATTAAGAACTGCTCCAGGAATGCTTGGCTGCTGGGTGTGCCTTTATTGGTGACTGTGTTTAGAAGCTGAATATCTTGCCAAAGAAAATTTGAGCCACAAAAGTACCTAGCCCAGTGCCTTTTGAGTAGTCAGCACTGAATCTGAATTCTTTGGGTGAATAAATCACAGATGTCCTTAGGGTTCCTGCATTTGTGATTCTATTTGGGGTCCTTATCCTACTTTTCCAGACACCGTTTCCCTGAGTGAAAGCAGCCTTTCTGCCAGGAGGGATCATTGACTCTCTTGTTCCATCTGATTTTCTTTCTGGAAGGCACAGTGCTAAGGACAAAACAATCAGCGCTCTGCCTCCCCCACCGCCCCCTTCGCAGGGATAAAGATTCAGCCTGTCTGCCCTGCAGTACCCAGGGGGACTCAGCAGCTTTGCTGCGCTCCTGCTAAAGGCTTATCTGCATGCCCAGGCTGCACCCGCTGCGGCCACCAGGAACCTGACACCCCAAGGGAAGCACTTGACATACTCTTAGGAAAAATGCGTCAAAATTTTGACATTTGGTCCAGAGTCAGACCAGCCTCATCCCTTCTGGGAAATCACCAAGGCCCTAAACACCTGAGCTTAGGCAACCTCAGGCTTCTTGCCTCTGACCAGATCCTTAAAGTTCTCCAGGAAGAAGGAACCAGGTCCTAGGAAATGATGGGTCAGTACATCAGACAGCCTGATATGTTCATGCCAAGAAGAGGAATGCTCTGCCAAGCACACTCAGTACCCTGGTGCCCTTAGAGTCTGGACACATTTGCCTGAGGGAAGCCAGGGCAGCCCTGGACAGCTGGGCCTGGCCTCTGGTCATGGGTGACTGCAGGAAATGCCATTTCCTCCCGGTCCTGTCCCCATCTGTACCATTCTGCACATCTAAGGTCCTAAATTACTCTGCTTTCTGCATTCATAACCAGCTATTTAACAACTATTTTCTATGAGTAGGGCCTGTTCCTGAACACTTTACATGCTATTGATTCACTTGACCTTTAGAATGTCTACTAAAAAATTATTTGCAACCAAAAAACCTAAAAATAAAAAAATTATGTTTTATTCGGTGGGAATTTTTAGGACTTCAAACCCTGGAGGCCACATCAAAACTAACCCTGAGAAAATTGCTGGGAAGATGCGGAAGTCTAGGCTCTCTGAAATCATTCTTTGATATGCCTCTCAGCTCTCTGCAGCTAGAATCCTGTTTTCACATCCTGAGCTTCCTTTCTTCAGGGTTCACTATAGGGAGTGGCTGCCATCTAATGACTGCTAGATAGCAAGTATTCTCCTTCCTGAGTTCCCTCAGGGCTCACTAGATCAGTGTCCAGGGATAGCTGCAATTGCTGATAACCGTGACATGGTTTGTTTACTGGTATGGCAGGAAATATTCCCTTTATCAAGAACAACCCCAGAAGAGCACTGTTATTGCCTCTGTTTTCCACATGAGGCATAGAGATTAAGTAACTTGCCCAAGGTCACCCTGATCATGAATGATGGAGACAGACTTGAAGGGATGACCCCAGACATCAGAACTCACTACTCAGTGAAATCTTGTCTTTATAGATGCATTTTTATCTGACTCACAGAGTGAGTGAAGTGAAAGTCGCTCAGTCATGTCTGACTCTTTGCGATCCCGTGAACTGTACACAGTCCATGGAATTCTCCAGGCCAGAACACTGCAGTGGGTGGCCTTTCCACTCTCCAGGGGATCTTCCCAACCCAGGGATCAAACCCAGGTCTCCCAAATTGCAGGTGGATTCTTTACGAGCTGAGCCACATATCTGACTCACAGAGTATGTCTGTCCAAATTCCTTTGCACAGAATTTAGTGCAGTGATGTAAGCTTCAATGCATACAACATATATTTTTAATTTTTATAATAAACAAGCTTCATCTATCTTCGTGAAGATGCTTGGACAACCTGCAGTCTCCAGTCAGACTGTTCTCTTTATCCTCTGGCCCAACTGTGTTACTGAGTCCAAGCTCACTCTGCTCACTGCACGATAGGCCAATAAATCCAAGAGACAAGTTCTTGAGGCAAGAAATACAACTTTATTTGGAGAGCCAGCTGACCAAGAAGATGGCAGACTGAAGTCTCAAAATATCCCTCTTGTCGGGGCCTAGATGCCAGGTTCTTTTATGGATCAGAAAAGTGGGGAAGTGAGAAAACAAAGTAAAAAGACTATTTAGTTTTGCAAATATCTCTTAGAATGGCAAGCCTCAGGCAGAGGGATGTGTTAGTTTCTTTTCCTGATAGTCATTTCACAGGTGGTGTGAAATGGGCTATCTCCTGCCATATCAATAAGCAAGGATGTCTCAGCTATCCCCGATTCCGGCCCTCCAAACAGGAATTTCTGAGCTGTGCTGATAAGCGGTGCCACTTCCTACACAAAAAACTTAAGGATGTCACAGCCGTTAGTGATTACAGCCCTGTGAGCTAAGCAAAGTCACTTTAGTTTAAGAGTCAGGCAGAGGAGGCAGGGTTCTCTGAGGCAGGGCATTGTGTATGATTATTTGGGGCGTCCCTGTTGGCTCAAATAGTAAAGAATCTGCCTGCTATGTGGGAGACCCAGGTTCCATCCCTGGGTTGGGAAGAACCCCTGGAGGAAGGAATGGCTACCCACTCCAGAATTCCATGGACAGAGGAGCCTGGAGGGCTACAGCCCATGGGGTCACAAACAGTCAGACACAACTGAACAACTAACACCTTCACAATAACAAAAGCAACAAACACAAAGGTTAGAGTCAAAGAAACAGATTCAGCATGGAGTCAAAATTATAGTTATAACTGTAACTATAGAGTAACTATAGAGTCCAGTTATAACCGGACCACTAAGGAAGCTCACCTCTTTGGCTTCAACTCGGCTGCTTTCCCCCTGGCTTTTGGAGTAGGAGTCACTTGATAGTCTAGGGGGTAAAGCTGTAAATTGTAGAGAAATGATTCCCTGTCAATTTCCAGTTTCTGCCATTACCTAAAGGGACTGCCCAGAGTGATGCTTGATGGCCTAGAGCAGCCTCAGCTGGCGAAGAATTTGCTTTGCTGGCCTCCAGACAATTTATTGTCATTAAGAACATTCTGCTCTCTCTTTGCTGTGGTCTATCATTTTGTGACAAAGCCCTTATTTCATGTGACATTATTGCTTTTCTCCTAGAGGCACCCTCTTCCCCTGAGATCCCAGGGAATGCTTGGGGCACTGACACCAAGTCTCAGCCCTTGTCTATAAAACTGTGTTAGTCCTGCTTCCAGGGCTTCTGCAAAACTGTGATAAAAACGGTTCTGTGGCCACCTGCAGAGAAATTAAGCCGAGAGGCAACATGTCCATAATTAGCTGTGATAATTTTCCAGGGATAAGTCACAGATGATCGGTTTCAATTCCATATAGGTCCTTGCATCCGCCTACCATCTACAACAAAGCTCTTCCTTTGCCCTTGGCAGTGACAGGCAGGTCTTTTCAGAGACTCGGTGAAGCCAAGATTGCATTTTTCAAAGTGCCAATCTATATTTAGCTGGATGAACTGCCTAGGGATCTGTACCTGCACCATCTGAAAAAGCTCCCCTTCACCTTTACAAGGTCATATGGATCAAGCAGACATTGATTCTGCTACCCAGGGGACCCAGAATCACTCCAGGACAGAAAATGCTACACTGGGGACAAAAAAGCAGATGTCATTCCATTCAACTTTGGCAAAGTGCAGACACAGGGAAGAATTTTCCCAAGGTGAGCATAGAGGTCCTGGCCTTCCCCTGGTAAGTGAATTTCAAGCCAATGTCAGCCAGAATGCAGAATGAAGTCTCTGAATCAGAGAGTCTTTGCCAAGACACCCTCAAGCTCCCACTCCAACTTTGCTGTCCTCTCCTCTTTGAAAAGTGAAAGTGTTAGCCACTCAGTCATGTCTGACTCTTTGCAATACCATGAGCTGTAGCCCACCAAGCTCCTCTGTCCATGGAATTCACCAGGCAAGAGTGCTGGAGCAGGTTGCCATGCCCTCCTCCAGGGTATCTTCTCGACCAGGGATCGAACCTAGGTCTCCTGGATTGCAGGCAGGTTCTTTACCATCTGAGCCACCAGGGAAGTCCTCTTCTCTTTCATTTGGCTTCTATTATTGTTCTCCCTTTTTCTCCTTCCTTCCTTTTATTTTGTTCTCATTCATTAAGCTCTCATTCTATTTTGTGCAGTGTACAAGACTTCAGTACTATTATCCTCAAAGGTCATTCAGTAAAAAATTACTGCTCTATTAGAGGGTTGGACAAACCGATAGGCAGTTTTAGGAAGTATCGTAATAGGATGGCACCGAAGGAGGGAGGGAGAGAGGGAAGGAAGAAGAGAAGAAGGGAGAGACGGTGCTCAACCAGTCTGAAAGATACCTATGAAGGCTACCCAATGAGAGTAGCACAGAACTGAGTTACTTGCTCTTCCCAGCTGATAAAGCCTCCCAGTCTTAGACTACCTGGTACACAGAGAGCACTTTTCTTGCTCCCCTGTAAAGTTCACATGGGGACCAAGAAAATGATGTCAGTGACTGACGATGTCTCCTCCTGGGGGCCCATCACCAGCTCTGCCGGGCGTCACTTCTGGCTTCCTTCTACCCTTCACATTCTGGCCTGGAGTGATGAAGCCTACATTTCTTCTTAGAGGTTAAGAGAAGGTCTAGAACTTAGAAAACCACAGAAACTAAACAGTCATACTCCATTGTTGGTGTTTAATGGCTAAGCCATGTCTGACTCTTTGCAGCCTCATGGACTGCAGCACGCCAGGCTCCTCTGTCCTCCACTATCCCCCAGAGTTTGCTCAAATTCAAGTCCCATACATACTCCATTATACGAGGCAAGTATTTCAAAACATTACCCACCTGTTCAAGGCATGGGAGTTCTGGGAGTCCATGATATGCCATTAGCCACAAATATAAACAGCTTAACCGGGGAATGGAGATGTCTAGTACTGAATGTGCCTTGTGAAACCAAAGAGAGTATTTTAAATAAGAGATTTTGCCCTTGGCTAAGAGCTGTCTTGCAAATGAAAAAGCGTCTTAAGGGATCTGTACACCGTCACAGATTAGATCTGACGATGAGAAGAAGGGGCTGGGTGGGTCTCCAGTATCTTAGGATTCTGCTAATGAATTACTGTGTGAATTATTAGAGACCTAACTTTTCCTTCTGAAAGTGAACTCTAGATTCCACCTTTGGGGTCTTGATCAAGATCACCAGATTTGCATCCTGGCCCACATATCTACTGGATCTTGGCCAGTCTTTCTCTTTTAGTGTTCTCACTTGTAAAATGAAAATGACATTTGTTCCTGAGTCATAAGGTTGTTGGGAGAATGAAGTGAGTTAATCCATGTTAAGGTCTTAGAACAGCATCTGATAATGATGTTGAATAAATATTCAGTTCAGTTCAGTCGCTTCAGTCATGTCCAACTCTTTGCGACCCCATGAATCGCAGCACACCAGGCCTCCCTGTCCATCACCAACTCCCGGAGTTCACTCAGACTCACGTCCATTGAGTCCATGATGCCATCCAGCCATCTCATCCTCTGTTGTCCCCTTCTCCTCCTGCCCCCAATCCCTCCCAGCATCAGAGTCTTTTCCAGTGAGTCAACTCTTCGCATGAGGTGGCCAAAGTACTAGAGTTTCAGCTTTAGCATCACTCCTTCCAAAGAAATCCCAGGGTTGATCTCCTTCAGAATGGACTGGTTGGATCTCCTTGCAGTTCAAGGGACTCTCAAGAGTCTTCTCCAACACCATAGTTCAAAAGCAGCAATTCTTCAGTGCTCAGCCTTCTTCACAGTCCAACTCTCACATCCATATATGACTACTGGAAAAACCACAGCCTTGACTAGATGGACCTTAGTTGGCAAAGTAATGTCTCTGCTTTTGAATATGCTATCTAGGTTGATCATAACTTTTCTTCCAAGGAGTAAGCGTCTTTTAATTTCATGGCTGCAGTCACCATCTGCAGTGATTTTGGAGCCCCCTAAAAAAAAGTCTGACACTGTTTCCACTGTTTCCCCATCTATTTCCCATGAAGTGGTGGGACCAGATGCCATGATCTTCATTTTCTGAATGTTGAGCTTTAAGCCAACTTTTTCACTCTCCTCTTTCACTTTCATCAAGAGGCTTTTTAGTTCCTCTTCACTTTCTGCCAATCTCTATTTGGAGGTTGTTTTCCACTTTGAATAGAAAATACTAGATTTTTGACTACTTCTGTTTGACTTAATTCCAGAATCTGATTCCAGTTAATTAGGGTCATATTAAATGATGTAACTTTTGCTGCTTCCTCTCCAGTATATTGTCCTTGACATAAATGATATTGTATATATACTTTTCATGCCAACAGAGCTCTTATGAATGAACTAAATAAGCTCATTGATTTCTTTTATAGATCTTTCCCCTAATTTTCAACTGAAGGCATATTTACTCTGCTTCTCCCTTCAAAATGTATGTTTATAAATCTACAAAGCTTACAGTTTATAAACAACATGCCGGAAATAAATGAATCATCACTCTTTTATGCCTCCTTTACTTTTAAAAATAGAATCAAGGTTATGTTTTTGAACTCTTATCTCACTGCCAAATTGAGAGTTTTTCCTTTTACCTCCAAACAAGCGCCTTTTTTCTTTTGAACTAAACTGAAGTGCCAGTGAGTCACCACATTAATAGAAATGGTTCTAAATCCAGTCAGAAAAGTCAACCAAATATACGAATGTGGTAGCACTTGAAAGGTAGCAGTCTGCCATCCCAAAATATGATTATAGGATACCCACCCCAAATTATGCTGGTTTGGTATATTGATTATTTTGAGCTATAGGTACTTAAAAGACAAAAAATGAAAGGACAGGCTTTTTCTGAACTCCCCTTATCTGCCTAAAGGCAAATCCTCCAAAAGTAACTCAGTTGTCATAGATCACCTCCCTCAGGAGTTTCTTCGACCAAGAATGATTGACTTTTGTCACGGGAGAGGAGACTAGAAATGATACTACATGGGAATGTAAGTTGGTAGAGCCACTATGAAGAACAATATGAAAGTTCCTCAAAAAACTAGAAATAGAGTTGCTATATGATTCTGCAATCCCACTCCTGGGCACATATCCAGACAAAACTATAATTCTAAAAGATACATGCACCCTAATGTCCACAGCAGCATTACTTAAAATAACCAAGAAATGGAAACACCTTAAATGTCTATCAATGATGAACAGATTAAGATGTGGTACATGTATTCAATGGAATATTACTCAGCCATAAAAAAGAATGAATAGTGCCATTTGAAGCAATATGAATGGACCTAGGGATTATCATACTAAATGAAGTAAGTCAGAAAGAGAAAGACATATACAATATGATACCACTTACAAATGAAACCTAAAACACAGTACAAATGAACATAGATACAAGACAGAGAGAGACTCATAGACACAGAGGACACACTTGTGATTGCCAAGGGGGTGGAGGGGTGGATTTGGAATTTGGGATTAGCACATGCAAACTATTGTATAAAGGATGAATAAACAACAAGGTCTTACTATATAACACAGGGAACTCTATTCAGTATTCTGCAACAAATCACAATGAAAAAGAATATATATGTGTGTAAATGAGTCACTTTGCTGTATAGCAGAAATTAACACAACACTGTAAATCAACTATACTTTAATAAAACTAGAAAAAAAATGACACCACACTCAAACTTTGTCCCAGTCTATCACACCTCCCATTTGTTTTTCCAAGGGTCCACTCGTCTTCCCTAAGAATTACTTACTCTCCTCCAAAAGGCCTATATTCCCCTTCCCGCATCCTTATTCAGCCTAAATTCCAAGCCACCACAGAGAGTTACTCTCTGAGGTGTAACTTCAGAGTATCTTCCTTAAATATATGCAATACATGTCAGTAAATGTCTGTTTGCTTTTCTTTCACTAATCTTTACAGGGTTCTCGGCCAAGTACTGAGAAGGATGGAGGGAAAGTTATTTTCCCTCCCCTACACATGTAAATTATGTCCAGCTGGAAATCAATATGGAAATTTGACTTGACTATATAAACAGCAAAGCTTAGGAGAGAAATTATTTTTTCTTTTACTTTCACCTTGGAGAAGGGTATCAGGAAAGGTATCATGAAGTCTATATAATTCAACAATCTGACATGACTAGCACATGGCAGGTGTGAAATAATATTTGTTAAACAAACCAGTGTGGGGCAATGGTAAGTGAAGGTTCTTCCCCCTACATATTGCATGCGAAACTGGGAACTTACATGTCTAGTAATCCATCTGGTCAGATAGACATGGCCCCAGACTGGACATCAGGAGGAGAGAGTCCCCTCACTGTTAACATGAAGACATTCACACTGATCTGTAGTGATTTCAGGACTATAACCCAAGCCTGGCAAATTAATGGATGCAAAGTAATTTCTCATGGGATTTTTGTGGGGAAAAAGTGAACAGATTTAACAGGAAATGTTATATTTGAAAAGTGCAAACATAAGACAAGTTAGCTACTTTCATATATAAAACAGCTGTTTCACTGTTCACCACTGTCTTCCACTATGAATTTGTGCATTGCCAGGTCCTAATAGCTAGGAAAATGTCAGTTTTTCTGAGTCAAATAAAAAATTAATAACAGAATTAAATCTACCACCAGATCTCTCTAGTGTCTAATACATGAAATTGAATTATGTTTTTTTTCATGTTGCTCTTTCCTTTTGACTATATTATTATATTACAGAGTCAGATCTGTCCCCTGTTTTTACTACATGGAACTTATCACTGTCTTCATTAGGTGCTACTTTCCCAAGGCTGTATTTCACTCTTTGACTTTTTCCCCGCTCACATAGAATCGGGCTTCCCTGGTGTCTCAGATGGTAAAGAATTTGCCTGCAATGCGAGAGACCTGGGTTCAGTCCCTGGGTTGGGAAGATCTCCTGGAGATGGGAATGGCTTACCCACTCAGTATTCTGGCTTGGAGAATTCCATGGATAGAGGAGCCTGGCAGACTACAGTCCATGGGGCTGCAAAGAGTTGAACACAACTGAGCAACTAAGTACAGCACAGCACATAGAATCAGGTTGCCAGGTACAATACTGGATGCCCTGGGCCTATACACAGAAAAAGCTCTAATTTGAAAAGAAATATGCAGCTACTGGGGCTTTATAGGTGGCGCTAATGGTAAAGAACACTCCTGCCCATGCAGGAGAGGTAAAGAGACTTGACACAAAGAGTCCTTGGGTAGGGAAGATTCCCTGGAGGAGGGCACGGCAATCAACTCCAATGGTACTCTTGCCTGGAGAATCCCATGGACAGAGGAGCCCTCGGGCTACAGTCCATGGGGTCACAAAGTGTCAGACATGACTGAAGCGACTTAGTACATATGCACGCATGCAGCCCTATGTTCACAGAAGCACTAGTCACAAGAGCCAAGACATGGAAGCAACCTAAATGTCTATCGACAGAAGGATGGCTAAAGAAGATGTGGTATATATACGCAATGAAATAGTACCCAGCCAAATGTGACATTCAGACAATGAATGATTGAGTGACTGAACTGAACTGAACATCCCATGCAATATTTGGCTTTGGGTTTTATTTTCTAAATCTGGCAACCCTAATTCGGAGGCTTTGCTGATCCTGAACAGGTGAATCAAGAGAGCTTTAGGCAGTCAGGACCCAGAACATAAGCAGGCTAGATTTTATCTTACAATTGATATTTACTTTAATTTTTTTAAGTTGAAAAAGGACAACCAAACTAGGAGAGTAACAAAGTGTGAAAATTAAATATATATGAACTGTTTAATATTTAAATAAAACAAAATTATAGTTAAATAATTCTGGTGTACACAATGGTATTCTACAATCCAGTAACTAGAGTCTAGTAGTAAATAATTCATCATAATGGAAACTATTAATATTGTACTGATATAATGAAATGAAATGTTTGTGCATGTAGCTGGAAGAGATCATTTTTGAGATTGCTTGGGGATAAGGAAGCTGTGGGGAGACTACTTGATCTCTGGGCTCTCACTAGAGAATGTGGCTACTGCTCCCATTTCCAACTATCTGAACTTAATGAAGATGCTCTTTTGCTTTTCTTTAAGCCATACTGACTCCAAGATATCAGTGATTAACTTGCTAAAATTCTCAATAGTTGGAAATAAAAGACTTACCCCAAAATTCGCTTAGTATAAGCTGGGTCTCTGAGAAGTTGGGAAATAATTGGACACCCCTCACCCCTCATAATGGCTGTAATAGTTCTTTTCTCCATGTTCATATCCTATCACCCTATGACTTTGCAGCTTTTTCTATCAAGAGCTTATTTCCCTGTGTCTTGAGTCTGGCCTAAGATTATCTCTTATTTTGCAGCAGAACTTCAAAAATAAACAAATGGGATCTGATTAAGTTTAAAAGATTTTGCAAAACAAAGGAAAACATCAACAAAACTAAAAGATAACCTACAGAATGGGAGAAAATCTTTAAAAATGATATGACTGACGAAGGATTAATACCCAAAATATACGAACAGCTCATACAACTCAGTAACAGCAAACAACAACAAAACCATTGCAATAAAAAAATGGATAGAAGACCTAAGTGTACATTTGTCCAAAGAAGACATACAAATGGCCAACAGAGAATGCAAATCAAAACTACAGTGCAAACAGAGAATGCAAATCAAAACATCTCACACCAATCAGAATGGCTGTCATCAAAAAGTCTTAGATAGTACTGGAGAAAGTGTAGAGAACAGGGAACCCTCCTACAGTGTTGGGGGGTATGTAAATTGGCACAACCACTATGGAGAAGAGTATGGAGTTTCCTTAAAAAACTAAAAATAGAGCTACCTTCTGAGGCAGCAGTCCCTCTCCTGAGCATATATCTGGAGAAAACTCTAATTCAAAAAAATACACACACACTAATGTTCATTGCAGCACTATTTACAATAGCCAAGACATGGAAACAACCTAAACGTCCATCGGTAGACAAATGGATAAAGAAGATTGGTACATATACACGGTGGAATATTACTAAACCATAAAAAAGAATGAAATAATGCCATTTGCAGCAACGCAGATGAACCTAGACAGAGAAAGACAAGTACTATATGGTAACATTTATATGTGGACTGTAAAAGATAATCCAATTGAAAGAGGCTTCCCTGATGGCTCAGATGGTAAAGAATCTGCCTGCAACTACATGATACCATTTATACGTGGACTCTAAAAAACAAAACAATTGAATCTATCTACAAAATAAAAACAGATTCACGGATGTAGAAAACAAACTTACGGTTTCCAAAGGGGAAGGAGGGGGAGGGACAAATTAGGAGTATGAGTTTAATAGATATACACTATTGCACATAAACTAGATTGAAAACAAGGATTTATTATATAGCACATAGAACTATATTCAATAGCTTACATAACCTATAATGGAAAGTAATCTGAAAAATATGTATATAATTGAATCACTTTGTTGTACACCTGAAACACAATATTGTAAGTCAGCTATAGTTCCATAATAATACAAAATGTTTAAATGCAGTAGAACTGATGTCCCAGCTCCAAGTTTGATCTCGGAAGGCCTTGCGTGCTGTGTTCTCTTTCTCACGCTCTGCCAGCTGCCATGTGAGCTAGTTTCGGCAGGCTGGAAGATAGTGGAGGATGAGAGCACACGGACCATCAGTGAGCCTTTCCCAATGAGGCCTCCTTGACCAGTCTCCCCTAGCCGAGCCGCCAGCTGACCAGAGACACAGGAGCACGTCCAGCCGAGACCAGTGGAGCCCGGCCGGGATCATCACAACTGCCTAGCGCCACACAGACCCCGGAACTCAATAAGCTTGTTCCTGCACCCACTGATTTTGGTGGTGGTTTGTTACATAGAAACAACTAACTGATAACAAAAATGGGTACCTAGAAGTCAGATCGGAGAAGGCGATGGCACCTTGTGTTCTCTTTCTCACGCTCTGCCAGCTGCCATGTGAGCTAGTTTCGGCAGGCTGGAAGATAGTGGAGGATGAGAGCACACGGACCATCAGTGAGCCTTTCCCAATGAGGCCTCCTTGACCAGTCTCCCCTAGCCGAGCCGCCAGCTGACCAGAGACACAGGAGCACGTCCAGCCGAGACCAGTGGAGCCCGGCCGGGATCATCACAACTGCCTAGCGCCACACAGACCCCGGAACTCAATAAGCTTGTTCCTGCACCCACTGATTTTGGTGGTGGTTTGTTACATAGAAACAACTAACTGATAACAAAAATGGGTACCTAGAAGTCAGATCGGAGAAGGCGATGGCACCCCACTCCAATACTCTTGCCTGGAAAATCCATGGACGAAGGAGCCTGGTGGGCTGCAGTCCATGCGGTCACTAAGAGTTGGACACGACTGAGCGATTTCACTTTCATGCATTGGAGAAGGAAATGGCAACCCACTCCAGTGTTCTTGCCTGGAGAATCCCAGGGACGGGGGAGCCTAGTGGGCTGCCGTCTATGGGGTCGCACAGAGTTGGACACGACTGAAGCGACTTAGCAGCAGCAGAAGTAAGATGCTGCCGCAATAAAAATCTGGATTGGCTCGGAGATTGAGTGATAGGCCAGTGATCATATTGTAACTCTCAGTATTTAGGAATGAAAGACGTTTAGTCCTGATATTGGGGGGAAAGTTCCTGCCTCTGCATCCCTAACTCTCCTCAACAAAATCTTCTAGAACTTGTTATGATCACAGATAACTCATACTTTAGAGGAATCTGGAACTGGAAGGATGAATAAAAAAAAAAAAAGAGCTTTGGAGTCACAAAGTTTTAAAAAAAAAACTGTCTTTCAGGGGTACTATGACAATGGAGTTTAATTAGATTGCTTTCTAACATGTAATATAAAAGTATGGTGTTAGTAGGTCAGACCTGATTGAGAAGCAACAGGGAAAGGAGGACGAGGGCAAACAGTCAGACCATGACAGTACTCACTGGCTGTAAGCTAGGAGGAGTGTATGGAGAGGACCCATAAATGGGGAATTTCAGGATGGCACACTTGGGTGAGTGTACACACCCTTGGGAGACACGCACGAGATTCAAGCATTTTTCACATTTCACCCACTCTCTCTGAGCCACCTAGCCCAGCTTATTCCCTCCGGAGTGGTCAGATGCCCTTATGGGGAGTATGGACTGTTACTGGGGAGCTGGTTGCATGATGCTATTTCATCAGAAGCCTGGCTAGCAGACAGATAGATACCATGAGCCTACAATATAGGTGCTTACAGGGGTTTACTTTAAAATGAGGTCATCAGAAACTTTGAAATCTCTTGTTTTAAATTGCTTGAAACTGGGCCTAAGAATATTGGTGTGTAGCGGCTTCCCAGGTGGCACAGTGGTGAATGAATCCACCTGCCAAGGCCGGAGACGAAAGAGATGCGGGTTTGATCCCTGGGTTGGGAAGATCCCGTGGAGGAGGAAATGGCAACCTGATCCAGTATTCTTGCCTGGGAAATCCCACGCACAGAGCACCCTGGGGGACTCCAGTCCACTGGGTCGCAGGGAGTTGGACACGACTGAGCACACACACATGAACAAACACACCTGGCATTTAAGACTGCCACATCCTCGAGACTACAGTTTGGACTCTGAGTCATGAAGCTCACTTTTCTGCAGTAGGCATACTAACTCTCATAAGATAGAAATTTCCCACAACCAGCCAGCAAAGTGTAATTTAAAGGCAATATCAACAACATATGTTCTTAAAACTAATGTCTCAAGAAGTACACTGTATATATTAATAAAGTGTTTTTTTAATTAAAAAAATAAAACAAGGTCATCAGAAAGAAATTTTCTCTAATAGCAAGGATTACCTTGCTCTCCTAAAAGTGTTATCATAGGACTCACTCTCGAAGCTGTTTATGTCCTCTTCCTTTTTTGTTTCTTAATTAGATTCATTTCTGTAATCTAGGAAAAAAGCATGACTCAATTTTGTCAAATGTGACCCAAATTGTGCATTTGTGAAATCTCTCCTTTGAAGAGACCCAGAAACAATCATAAAAGTAGAGTCCTGAATGATTGGCAATTAATTTTGTCCTTGTGCCCCCAAAGTCCTTCAAGATGGGAAAGGAATTAAGACCTTTCACTGAAACAGCATCAGTGAAGGGATAAAAATGGCCAATTACAGTCAGATACTTCATGTCTATGGCCTCCAGGCACCATTTTTCAGCAACCTCTGCCCTGACTTCACTTCATTCTCACTTACCAGAATGAAATTGGCCATTTCCAAGAGGGAGACCCATGGCTGGCTCAGAGCTTTAAGAATGAATCTGCACTGGCATACAAGGCAAGGCTCAGCAAAAATGAAGCAGCTTGCTGACCTGTTTTTCATTGACTGCACTTTTAATTACTTCCATTTTGCATCTAGTCCAAATGGAAAGGAGATGAAAATAAAGTATAAACCACAGTATCATACTTTTAGGAATTAGAAGAAATGGCAGTAGGCATCTCATTATAGCACTGTGTCTGTAGGAAGAGCAGAGATACTGTGATGGCTTTGATTCTGTCAAATAATAAATGACAATAGCCTAGAGAAAAATTTGAGTGAAGCTCAATTATGCTGTGTTTGCTAGAGGATCGATGGGTCAGAGTTAAAAGCTATAAAATAGATTTAAAATGATAAAAAGCCATGTGAAAAAACTGTTCAGTGTTATTTTAAATACATTCTTATGAATTCCTATGTATATCACAGTCGAATCCACAAACCAGCCAAAATTCAAATTTGTAGAATACATTTACAATACAAACAATACTTGTTTACAAATCTACTCTCATTCTAATGATGTCTGGTTTCTGAATGTTTTGAGATATGAAATGTTTGACACATTTACCCCTAATAATTTGTTCCTAATCCTGGGGATGAATACAAGTTACATTTATTATGTTAAAGTTCTCAGACATACAATCTTCATGTTTAACAGTTTATTAAGATATAATTCAGATGCCATATTAGTTCTCCCATAGGAAATGCATCAGTCAATGATTTTTAGTATATTCACAGTTTTGCAACCATCACTGAAATCTAATGTTAGCATATTTTTACCAACCAAAAAGAAACTTTGTATCCAAGAGCAGTCACTCCTTAATGTCCTCTCTAATCTTCCCTACTTTTGGTTTAGGCAGCCACTGATCTACTTTCTGTCTCTATAGAGCTGCCTATTCTGGACATTTCATATAAATGGAATCGTATAACATGTGGTCTTTTGTGATTTGTTTCATTTACTTAGCATGTGTGTGTGCTCAGTCGCTTCAGTTGTATCCAGCTCTTTCCAACCCTATGGACTGTTGCCCACCAGGCTCCTCTGTCCATGGGATTCTCCAGGCAAAAATACTAGAGTAGATTGCCATGCCCTTCTCCAGAGGAACTTCCCAACTCAGGGATAGAACCTGCAGCTCCTACGTCTCCTGCCTTGTCACTTGGGAAGCACCCATTTAGTTAGCATCATTTATTAAAGGTTCATCCATGCTGTGGCATAAATCAGTACTTGTGGATGTGTATTTGTATATGATTAATATTACTCTCTAAAGAGCTCTAAGGGTGGAAAAATTTGAGAGCCTTGCTCTAGGGTTTCCGTTCCGTTCCGTTCAGTTGCTCAGTTGTGTCCGATTCTTTGCAACCCCATGAATCGCAGCACGCCAGGCCTCCCTGTCCATCACCAACTCCCGGAGTTCACTCAGACTCATGTCATTGAGTCCGTGATGCCATCCAGCCATCTCATCCTTGGTCGTCCCCTTCTCCTCCTGCCCCCAATCCCTCCCAGCATCAGGGTCTTTTCCAATGAGTCAACTCTTCGCATGAGGTGGCCAAAGTACTGGAGCTTCAGTTTTAGCATCATTCCTTCTAAAGAAATCCCAGGGTTGATCTCCTTCAGAATGGACTGGTTGGATCTCCTTGCAGTCCAAGGGACTCTCAAGAGCCTTCTCCAACACCACAGTTCAAAAACATCAATTCTTCTGTGCTCAGTCCAACTCTCACATCCATACATGACCACTGGAAAAACCATAGCCTTGACTAGACGGACCTTAGTCGGCAAAGTAATGTCTCTGCTTTTGAATATGCTATCTACGTTGGTCATAACTTTTCTTCCAAGGAGTAAGCGTCTTTTAATTTCATGGCTGCAGTCACCATGTCAGAAATTTAGTTGAATAAATCTAATCTTTTGTGCCTGTAAAAACAGGAGATATATTGCAAATTCATTCTGTGCAATACTACTTACCATAAGATGGAATAGATTGCTACGCCCAACAAGAGGATGAATGTCAGAAACTTGTATAGTGAAAGTGTGATTTCTGTGTGGCTCTATTTATATGAATTTCTAGAATAGACAAAACTATTGTATAGTAAGAAAAAATAAGAACTTTGAGAGAATGGAGATGGACAGTTGCAGGGAAGGGTTAAAAATGATCTTTCCCAGATGAAGGCAATGTTCTGTATCTTAGAGGGGTTTGAGATTTAAGTGATACATTTAAAAGATTTGTGCGTGTAACTTCACCTTTTCTGCATATTTAAAGTTTTTTTTTTATAATAGAAGATATTGGGTGAAGGTATCATACTACTTTGGTATTTAATCTAAAAACTGAATGCAACTGTTATGTTTATAATGACAATATGTATAATACTCCAGAAACTATCATTTTTGCAACCATATTAAATTAAGATAAAATTTTGTTGTCAACCTCGAAATATGCTAGATGATAGACTGGACATTCTTTTGGGAGCCCACAGGCAAAAGAAGCTTGAAGACAGGTACCCTGAAGTTCCCCGAGGCTAGCTAGGACCTGTTTCCTTTCTGTGGTATTTCATATTAGGCTATCTCTCACTTTCTCCGCATTCCCACCCCAAATCTGAACATTTCTGCCTAATTTCTATTATCCAAGGAATGCATGTTCTAATATAGCAGTTAATGTATTCAGCGTATGAATTTGTGCTAAGCTGTGGGCTCTGCCTCCTTTCCAGCTCACATGTAGTTTTTACAGTGATACTGTGAAGAACAAGTTACTAAATGGTGATTCTGAGGGTGGACAATTAAGGGCTCTTGGAAGCCAGCTGGGGAGATCATTTGGGCCAGGCAGAGCCCAGAGAAGGCTGGCTCCATCAGTGTGTTTTGAAAATATGTGTGTCTCTCATTTGTCACAATTATTAGGGAGTCAGGTTGATATTGGCATTCAGATATGGGCCGGAAATGCTAAATATCCTTCAATCCATGTGATAGCCATGCCCCATAAGGAATTGTCCACACATCCTCCATGATTTTTAAGTATCCCATTGGACCTTTATGTCATGAAAACACAAATTTTGTTTATCTAAGTCCATTTTATGTGTAAAACTTTCTTTTACATAGAAACTCAAAGTATTTCCCCATGATTTAAATTTTCCCAGAATGTTACTGTAAGATTGCATTTTGTTCTGTCTAGAACATAAACAGGAGTAATTTCTGGTTTCAGAAAATTCCACTGCTTCTATCATTGCCCTCCGGATGTGTGCATCAGTAATTAATACACTGCATTGTGGTTTTGTTTGTAGATGTTACATTCCTAGCAACTCAATATACAATTGGTGCAAACATCCAGTTGCATCACCCCTGATGTCCTGCAGTATGAGCAGACTTGAGCATTTCCGCATGGAAACACACAGCAGTTTATTACAAGGGCTTTCCTTTGGGTTTAATTTATATTGCAGTTAGAATGACTTTTCTTGAGATTCTATGTGTAAGTGGTAATATTTATAGATTCATTTCAGAATAATAAGGAGGATGCTACAATTTATTTGTTAAAAAGGGACATTAATTGGATAGGATTGAGAAATTCTGGCCTATAACACACCTGGAACTCCCTAGCATGCCACACTTCTTGACCTTTGAGGCCACCACCTCACCAGTTTACACACTCAAGGTAGCAGCTGTGTCATCTGTGATCTCTCAGAGGATTTCTTAAAGCCCCCCTGCTGGGCTGGTCCCTGAGTGTCATGACCTGTATGTTTGCATTCCCTGCAAATTCATAGCTTGACACTCTGACCCTCAGCAGGATGGTATTAGGAGGTGGGGTCTTTGCAAGGTGATTAGGTCATGAGGATGGAGCCCTTAGGATGGGATTAGTGCCCTTATAGGAAGAGATAGGAGAGTGTGTTTCTTCTCTCCCTGCCCTGTGAGGACATGGCATCTTGGATCACCAGCACTCTACTGCTGGGCTGCCAGCCTCCCAGACTGTGACACATGAACTGGTGGTTGAGCAGCCCAGACTATGGTCATTTTTAAATAGCAGTTGGAAAGACTAAGACAGTGGACAGCTCTGGGGCAGCCTCCACAGGTACTCTTCTTCTAAAAGGAAGCCCAAGAAAGTCTCTGGCAGTTTAGCAGGTTGAGACTTCACAGTTCCAATGCAGGGTGCAAGGGTTTGATCCCTGGTTGGGGTACTAAAACCCCATATGCCACGTGGAATGGCCAAAAATATTTTAAAATTAAATAAAATAATAAGAAAAATACAAAATAACTTTAAAAATAAATTAAAAAGTAATAAAAGGAAGCACAGTCAGTACATTTGAGCACGGTTTTGTGTCCCTTCCAGAACTGGGGCCCAAGATGACAATCCCTCACAAAGTAAAGATGCACAGTCCACACGACAAGCACGTCATTCCTAGACGGCCTAACGAGAACACGTGCGAGGAAAACGAACACACAGAAAAGCAGAGCGGGAGTAAACAAAAACACATCTGGTTATGGGGCTTGAGAATATATCTATGCAAATGCATCCAAAGGAGCTACTGTCTGGATGTGGAGAGAGAATATGGGGTAAGGAAATGGGGGGAATGATTGACCTTATTACTTTGACCAGCTGGCCACCTGCCAAATCTCTCTCTATACAAAGAAACCAGGTTGCCCCTGCCCTCGTGCTGTGACTCAGTGGGATCAGACAGACGTGGATCTCAGGACCAGAGCACATGAGCATCGTGGTGCCACTAGGGCTGAGGCTGAGCTGTCCCTGGTGACAGCCAGCCTTTTCCACAAGTTGTCCAGGACCTTATGTGCAGGATTTTGCTTTGCAAGCACTATTATCAGTTTTTATTCACATGGATTGTTAGGTCTAATAATTTTGCATATTTCATACACAATTTCCAATTTTTTAATTAATGATATTTGAAGAGATAAGACTTCTTTTTTATATATATAAAAGCATTTTATTCAGCCGCAACAAGGAATGCAGTACTGACACATGCTACAATATGGAAGAATCTTTAGCCAGACACAAAAGATTATATGTCACCTGAGTCCATTTGTATAGAATGTCTAGGACAGCCTGATCGATAGAGACAGAAGTCAATCAGTGATTGCCAGGGGCTGAGGGGGCAGGAAGAATGAGGAGCGACTGCTGGTAGGAACAGGGTTTATTTTTGGAGGTGATGACAATGTTCTGAAATTATGGTGGAGATGGTTACAAAACTCTATGATAATTGCACACTTTATAGGGCAGATTTATAGTATAAGAATTATATTTCAATTTAAAAATATGAGAAAGAAAACAAAACTAAATGTGAAGTGGTAAGTAATACACATACACGTTTTGAGACTCAAGAGGTGCAAAAAAGTATGAAGAAGATAAAATTCCTTCAGCTCCTCCAGCAATGCGATTCTCCTCTCCAGGGACACCTGTGTATCCTTCCAGAGGTGTTGTCTGTGCATATGTGTAATTGTTTTTGCGCAACTTATTGCAAGCTGTGTATGCTGCTCTGTATCTAGCTTTTTTTTTTTCATTTATCAATATATTTCAAAGATGACTCTTTTCTCTCTTCACACTTGCATGGAATTTCACTCAACTTGACTCTTTTAAAAATATTTATTACGGCTATTATTTTATTTTTGGTCGTGCTGGGGTTTTGTTGCTCTGCACTGACTTTCTTGAGTTGCTGAGCAGGGACTGCTCTCTAGCTGTGCTGCACGGCCTTCTCACTGCACTGGCTTCTCTTGCGCAGAGCACGGGCTCAGTAGTCGTGGCGCACGGATTTATTTGCTCTGCAGCATGTGAGATCTTAGTTCCTGGACCAGGGATTGAACCCATGTCCTGCACAATGGCAGGCGGATTCTTAACCACTGGGCAATCCGGGAAGATCTAACCTTTTCTCTTTTGATGGCTATGTAGGTTGTTTCAAGTATGTTTCTATCATAAACAATGCAGTTAATATTCACACTTCTATGTATGTGTGTGTGCATGAGTGTGTGTGTGTGTGTGTGTGTGTGTGTGTGTGAATGTGGGTGTTTTGTATGTCTGTGAGTATTTCAGAGAACATATTCCGGTGAGCAAAACTGCTAAGTTAAAGGGCATGTATCTGAAATTTTGAAAGCTTTTTGTCAAAATTTCTTTCAGGAAGTGATAACAATTTACATTGCCATTTGGCAGCATTTGAGAGTTCCTGTTTCCCCATCCTGACTCGGGGCACAGTGTATTATTAGACATTCCTATATTTGCTAACCTGATAGGTGAAAAATGGCATCTCACTAGGTTCAATTCACATACACAAGATATTGTTATCATTATCCATCTTTCTTCATCTTCTTTAACCTAGCAATTCTGCTCACTGGAATATGTTCTCCAAGATACTCATAGACATACAAAACACCTGCATTCACACACACATAACCCTCTTAGATAAGTATCATTTTGTTAATCTTGCCCGTTTTGCTGAAGAGAAACCTGAGTTTAGAAAGGTTGAATGATTTGTGGAAGGTCACACAGCTGGAATGAGAGCATAAACTCAGATGTTCTGTGTCCAAGACATTTCTCTGTCTCTAAGAGCATAATTGCTCCCCCGGGTAAATAAGCTATGGTCCAGGGAGCAGGAGATTTTGGGTTTTGCTGAAAGAAGAGCCTAGATGCCTCAGTGGAAAGATACAGCAACAAAAGAGAGGAACAGTCACTGTAAACTCTTCTGAGATCTGGGGACCACCATACCCACGGCCCCAGGCAACCTCAGCCACATCATCCATTGACCTGAGTCAGAAGGCAAAGGCAGCACCACCCAGGGGACATCAGCTTTTTCGTCTGCAACCAAAGCTCTCAGGAAAGGACACTTCTGATGGGGCAAAGAGACCAAAAGGGATTGCACTTCCCAGAAGTCAGAATGTAGCAGGAGACTGGAGGCCAACGATGTTCAGAATTGAGGGACCTCTCAGGAAAACCAATCTGCCTCTGTAGCTTCTTGTTGGAGATTTAGCTGCCTCTATGCACCTACTGAGATCTCTGGAAACTCCCTTTTTTAACTGAAAAATAGTTGTGTTAGTTTCAAATACGCTTTCGTTTTCTTTTCCATTATGCTTTATTACAGGAAATTGAATATAGCTCCCTGTGCTATACAGCAGGTCCTTGTTGTTTATCTAGCTTGTATTTAGCAGTTTATATACTGACTGGCTGATCGACTAATAGAAACTCTAATGGGAAATTCTTCATTTAAGGAGACTGGCCAGAAAATAGGATAGTTGTTACTAGTACTGAGGGATTGAGGTCAGGCCTCAGCTGCTTTTGGTCCAGTTTACACTACCAGTGAACTCCTAAGATAAGCGTTCAAGTTCAAGTACAGTAGTCTTGAGAGATGCAGAGAAGACCATTAAGGAGATGAGTAGGTGATATAGGAGTGGGAAGATGGCCTATATGTATGAATGATTACAGCAGCTTCCACAGTGGGCTTTGGGGGCATAATCCCCTGGAGGGAACTCTTGGAAGTGGCATAAGACATGCATCTCAGAATCCATGAAGAATGGAATCTCTCTGCATCTCACACTCAGCATCATTCCATAGGAGACAGGATCTGCTCAAGAGCCAACCACCCCTCAGCCGGATGTGTCACTGGTTGTCACTGAGCACTTTGACTTTGTCATCGAGGTCACCTCTGACCTTCTAGCCGAAGCATCCATCCCTACACACACACACACACACACACACACACACACACAAACACATACAGCAGCCCTCCTCCTTCTGCTTTTCTCTCCCTGTTTTATTTTCTTCAGGAAATCTGCCACCATTCCTATCATTACTATTGTTGAATATCCAGAAGTAAACTTTAATCACGAGAAAGTCTGATAAAAGTTAAACTTCTCACACAGGGATCCCATTCCTAAGGTAATGGCAGAAGTTCCCCCTAGAGGCCACCTGTGCACCCCCGGAAGGTCTTTTGGACCTTCGTCCTTCAGTGAGTGTGACTGCCTGCCTAGGAAATATTGGGTTGACCAAAAAGTCATTTGGGTTTTCCACAAGATCTTTTTGGCCAACAAAAATATAACATGGGAACCTCGGCTATACCGTGGGCTTCCCTGGTGGCTCAGACAGTAAAGAATCTGCCTGCAATGACGGAAACCTGGGTTCAGTCCCTGGGTTGGGAAGATCCCCTGGAGAAGGGAACAGCTACCCACTCCAGTATTCTTGCCTGGAGAATTCCAAGGACAGAGGAGCCGGGCAGGCTACAGTCCATACAGTCGCAAGAGCTGGACACGACTGAGCGACTTTCACTCACTCACTTACTGTACCCCGTCACTGTACTCACTCACTGTACAATTCTCCTGATTATCTTGTCGCTAAAGCTGATGACCTGGAGAAGGCAATAGCACCCCACTCCAGTATTCTTGCCTGGAAAGTCGTATGGGTGGAGGAGCCTCGTAGGCTGCAGTCCATGGGGTCGCTAAGAGTCAGACACGACTGAGCGACTTCATTTTCACTTTTCACTTGCATGCATTGGAGAAGGAAATGGCAACCCGCTCCAGTGTTCTTGCCTGTTGGGCTGCCGTCTATGGGGTCGCACAGAGTCAGACACGACTGAAGCGACTTAGCAGCAGCAGCAGCAAAGCTGATGACCGATGGATTGATTTGCAAGATGATCATTTTTGCCATTTCACAATATGATTTTCTATTTCCACAATTTCATTACGGGAAATTAAAAGCAATTATGCAAAAGTTCAGCCAGGAAATACATGACAGCTTCTAATCAGATGTAGCCCTAGCAAAGACTTGAACTTAATTATCATCCTCTTACGATGAATGCTTATAATGTGCCTTTGGACATCCTTTTAAAAACTGCGCTCCAATTCGTATTCATCCTACTTGTAATTGAATTGGGTTTTTGTGTTTTTCTTGGTTTTGTTTTTTTTTTTTTTACTTTTTTGGCCGCACCACCAGGCATGTGGGATCTTAGTTCCTGGACCAGGGATCAAAACTGTGCCCCGTACAGTGGAAGCACAGACTCTTAACAGCTGGACAGCAAGGAAAGTCCTGAGTCGGGGTTTTCCTTAGTGAGTCTGTTCCTATTATTATTAACCGAGGACACATGAACTACTGATCGTCTAAGAATTTATTTACTGGAATAATATGCAAATATAATAGTAGAAGGCAATGGCACCCCACTCCAGTACTCTTGCCTGGAAAATCCCATGGTGGAGGAGCCTGGTAGGCTGCAGTCCATGGGATCGCTAAGAGTTGGACACGACTGGGTGACTTCACTTTCACTTTTCACTTTCATGCATTGGAGAAGGAAATGGCAACCCACTCCAGTGTTCTTGCCTGGAGAATCCCAGGGACGGGAGAGCCTGGTGGGCTGCCGTCTATGGGGTCTCACAGAGTCGGACACGACTGAAGCGACTTAGCAGCAGCAGCAGCATGAACAATGCATGCCCTAAGCTCGCAGGCTATACTTAAATTTCTCCATTTGCACCTGGAGACAAATATTGTTGACTCAACTCTCCAGAGAATCGACTAAATCACACCTTAATGTCAAACTTCACTTTCTGGCCAAGTCAAAGTGTCTAATTTAGAGAACTGAACTAATTATTATAAAGTAAAACCATAATCATCATTCAGGTTATACATCTTTCTTGAAAGTTACTCTGTAAGCACATTGGGAACTTCAGAGAAACAAGAGACTAAATGAATTCTGTCTGAGCATGATAAGGCAACACAGAGCCAGATGCTGTTCAGATTTCAATATTGGGTTTGCCTTAGAAATAAAGGCAGAATAAAGATTCTACCATTTACTAACTAGCCATCTAGGGTGATTAGGTAACGTTAGGGAAGAACATGGACAGGTGTGAGAGGAGCACATTTTTCATACTTCCCTCTTTCCCTTCAGTAACCCAAGATTTTCAGGTCACAGTGTTAATATACTTTTCAATAAGTTCAGTTCAGTCACTCAATCATGTCCTACTCTTTGCAACCCCATGGACTATAGCACGCCAGGTCTTCCTCTCCATCTCCAACTTCCGGACTTTACTCAAACTCATGTCCCTTGAGTCAGTGATGCCATCCAACCATCTCATCCTCTGTCATCCCCTTCTCCTCCTGCCTTCCTCAGTGGGAGTCACCACTGATGACTTTCCATCACTGCTTTCCCAGCTTCAGGGTCTTTTCAAATGAGTCAGTTCTTTGCATCAGGTGGCCAAAGTACTGGAGTTTCGTCTTCAGCAGCAGTCCTTCCAATGAATAGTCAGAACTGATGTCTTTTAGGATGGGTTGGTTGGATCTCCTTGCAGTCTAAGGGACTCTCAAGAGTGTTCTCCAACACCATAGTTCAAAACATCAATTCTTTGGCGTTCTGCTTTCTTCACAGTCCAACTCTAACATCCATACATGACCACAGGAAAAACCATAGCCTTGACTAGACGGACCTTAGTCGGCAAAGTAATGTCTCTGCTTTTGAATATGCTGTTTAGGTTGGTTATGGCTTTTCTTCCAAGAAATCAGTGTCTTTTAATTTCATGGCTGCAATCACCATCTGCAATGATTTTGGAGCCAAAAAAAATAAAACCTCATCTATTTGCCATGAAGTGATGGGGCCAGATGCCATGATCTTTGTTTTCTGAATGTTGATTTTATTTATTTATTGAATGTTGATTTTAAAGCCAGCTTTTCACTTTCCTCTTTCACTTTCATCAGGAGGTTCTTTAGTTCTTCTTCACTTTTTGCCATAAGGGTGGTGTCATCTGCGTATCTGAGGTTATTGATATTTCTCCCAGCAATCTTGATTCCAGCTTGTGCTTCATCCAGCCCAGTATTTCTCATGACATACTCTGCATAGAAGTTAAATAAGCAGGGTGACAATAGACAGCCTTGACGCACTCCTTTTCCTATTTGGAACCAGTCTGTTGTTCCATGTCCAGTTCTAACTGTTGCTTCCTGACCTGCATACAGATTTCTCAGGAGGCAGGTCAGGTGGTCTGGTATTCCCATCTCTCTCAGAATTTTCCACAGATTATTGTGATCCACACAGTCAAAGGCTTTTGCTTAGTCAACAAAGTGGAAATAGATGTTTTTCTGGAAAGCTCTTGCTTTTTCAATGATCCAACAGATGTTGGTAATTTGATCTCTGGTTCCTCTGCCTTTTCTAAAACCAGCTTGAACATCTGGAAGTTCACAGTTCACATATTGCTTGGAGAATTTTGAGCACTACTTTGCTAGTGTGTGAGTGCAATTGTGTGGTAGTTTGAGCATTTTTTGGCATTGCCTTTCTTTGGGATTGGAATGAAAACGGACCTTTTCCAGTCCTGTGGCCACTGCTGAGTTTTCCAAATTTGCTGGCATATTGAGTGCAGCACTTTCACAGCATCCTCTTTCAGGATTTGAAATAGCTCAACTGGAATTCCATCACCTCCACTAGCTTTGTTCGTAGTGATGCTTCCTAAGACCCACTTGACTTCGCACTCCAGGATGTCTGGCTCTAGGTGAGTGATCACACCATTGTGATTATCTGGGTTATGAAGATTTCTTTTTTTTTTGTACAGTTCTGTGTATTCTCGCCACCTCTTCTTAATATCTTCTGCTTCTGTTACACTTTTAAGGATATGGAAGAAGATATAGAATAAAGATATGGAACAGACAACAATAACATTTCTAGAACTGAAATGTGTCTTTCACATGAAAAACAAAGGAAGGATCCTTTGTAGACTAGACAATGTGCGATGGTAGCTTCAAGAATTCAGTTAGCAAAACTGACAATGCTAAGAACAGAATGACTCAAGAGAAAAAGTACAGTTGTGAGTGGTCTCCTAAAACATACCTCGCAGAATGTATTCCTAGAGGATTTAGAAAAAAAATCTTTGGTTCTTTTTCACTTTCAAAAGAACAAAACTACTGTCATTGTATAATATGAAGCAAGACAAAATTGTTAGACAAGAAGAAAGTTTAAATCCATTTCAGTTCAAGGATACCATTGAGTATGTGCTTTCTGTGCTGAATTCTAAAGCGAATAATAATAAAGCTTTGGCCTTCATACAAGCGCTTGGTGTTCTAAAGGCTCGCACTCAGTTCTAAAACCTATCAAGTAATTGATTTGAAATGTTAATATTTTCTAGCTGCAAAAATGATATTGTGGTTAAGTTCTCTTTTTTGAAAAAAAAAATCTTATCTATTAGAGATATACATTGAAATGTTGAAAGATGAACTAATATAACTTCTTGGATTTGATTGTAAATAATCTGAAGGAGACTGCAGACAGAGTTGATAGGGAACAGATAAATAAGACTGACCATAAAAAGCAGGGGGGAGGACTTTCCTGGTGATCCAATAGATAAAACTTCATCTTCCAACGTAGAGGCTGCAGGTTCAATCTCCAGACAGGGAGCTAAGATTCCACATGCCAAAAAAAAAAAAAACAAAAACAGAAATGTATTTTAATATATTCAATAAAGACTTTAAAAATGATCCATATCAAAATAAATCTTTTAAAAAATGAAAAATAAAATTGGCCATGAGTTGATAATTGTCAAAGCTAAGCGATATGCACTTTGGGGTTCATTATACTGTTTTCTCTACTTTTGCTGATATTTGAAATTTTCCATAATAAAAATGTATTTTTAAGTATTTTCTTGGAGGCCCATAATTAGCAACAACTAACTCATAAAGCCCTTATGGAAAGTCAAGCATTGTTCTAAGCACATTACCTATTTAATACTTAAAGGATCCCAGTGAGATAAATGCTGTTATTAAGCCTTTTCATATTTGAGAAATTGGAGGCACAGAAAGCTAAATGATTTGCCCACGGCAACATAGTTATTAAACAGAAGAACAAAGATTGGAATATCAGCCATCCAGCTCCAGAGTCACAGTGTTTTAGCTACTTGGTAACAAAAAATATATCTCATTTGGACCCATGATGGAGAGGCAGAGAGCTGGTTGTAGACATTACAGTCCCCTAGGCAACTCCATTCTCGAATCATTCCCCCCGAGGTCTTCCATGCCTAGAATCCTTCCTTGTGATAAAGTACTTGCAGTTTAATAAAACATTTAAAATACTCATTTCCAAGGTTTTTGTGTTTTTATGGTTTTTCTGTGTATTTACTTTACTATGAATTCTTTTGTTCAATAAATTTCCCATGGCCTTGAGTTGGTATTTAGAAGGCAATGGCACACCACTCCAGTACTCTTGCCTGGAAAATCCCATGGACGGGGGAGCCTGGTGGGCTGCTGTCTATGGGGTCGCACAGAGTTGGACACGACTGAAGTGACTTAGCAGCATTCTGCATTCTGTTTTTATCCAGCTTCACCATCTATCTTTCTCATCTTCTTGATTCCCAATTAAAAAAAATTTTTTTTTGCGTTTTTGGTTATCATTCTTTGCCTTTGTCTTTTTAAAGTTTATTTGTACATTTTAAATTTCTTTTAACATTTTATTTCAGGGCACTCTCCATCCCCCTTCTGATGTCTATGTCAGAAGCTTCCTCTGTCTTTTTTCACTGTAATAAAACTCTGCTACAGAAAAGCTCTTGAGTGATCAAGCCTGGTCCCTGGTCCCAAAGCTAAATCTTCTTCTTCAGAGATCACGAATCAGACATCATTCACCAAAAGCTATTATCTTGGGGGCTCATCCAGGATCTTCAGTTCAGTTCAGTTCAGTCGCTCAGTGTCCGACTCTTTGCGACCCCATGAATCGCAGCATGCCAGGCTTCCCTGTCCATCACCAACTCCCAGAGTTCACTCAGACTTGCGTCCATTGAGTCAGGGATGCTATCCAGCCATCTCATCCTCAGTCGTCCCCTTCTCCTCCTGCCCCAATCCCTCCCAGCATCAGAGTCTTTTCCAATGAGTCAACTCTTCAGGATAAGGTAAGAACATTCAGAGCTATAGCCGCTTTGCTTTCTCAGTATACACGTCTTCTGCTTTACTTTACTAACTCTTGGTGTGCTTGTGTGAATGAATGACCCGCCCTGTATGAAGCCCTGCTCTGTGGTTTCACAGTGCCTCATGATGACTGAAGGCAGCCCCCAAAATGGGAGCCTTGTTGGAGGTTTATACCGACCTGTCAATGCCAAAAGACACCCAAGGTCCCTGAGAGGGGATCAGAAACGGGCAAAGTGTGTGAACCAAACTTTTCCTTCTCGGTCAGCTTTACCTGGTCTCTTTGACCATTTTATAATTGTCTGGGAAATTAGAACCACTAACCTAATCTGTCGGATCATAGGCTTTCAAGGGACTTGTGATCTATGCTGTTATTTTGTACTTGTATTTAAACCCCATGTATGCCTTGCTAGACTAGGCAAGCCTTGCTAGAAAGTTACTAAGAGCATGTTTGGGAGCAAGGCGGAGACCTAGCTCCAGGAACGTCGCTCAGGCGAGAGGTCACTCTCTTGGCTACCTGCCTCAGGGGCCAGCGACCTGAAAGTGAGTCTTTCTCATGGCTGTGTCTCCTGCCTATGTGGATGGAGGCCCTGCTGGCGACCATGAGGTTTTCGAGGACACAGATCAGGAATCGCAAGATCTGGTCAGATTGGAAATGCAATGGGCTTCTTCCTTTGGTAGCGCTAGCTCTTAACAGACCAGAGAAGGCTCTCTGCTGGCTTCTGTCTCAACTCCTTAGATATTTCTTTTGTGGAAGCTGTAGAAATGAACTGAAAGGATTGGCCCTAGTAGCTTGAGGACAAAAATCACTTTTTCCTTGCTGGCCAACCTTCCACTACCTCTTTGCCATCACATATACTGGTGTGGCAACACTCAGAGGAGACATCTTGGGTGTTTTGTTCATCTCTTTATAACTCAGTGCTTCTATTGCGGTCAGGACCGTATGCAGGGATGTACTCAGGCACATGGAACGTGGATGGTTCTCCTAGTAGTCCTAGCTTGGGAAACATTCCAGGAAAGCTACTCTGTTCGACCCTGGGCGGCATCAGAGGAGAGGCAAAAATCAGGCAAAGGTCTTAATGGTGAGGAACTGGACATCAATCGGGGATGCCATCAGGTCTGCCCCTGGGGCATCTCTAGCACACCTTGGTGGTAGAACCGGTACGGATCAGTAAGGCACTTGTTCAGTAAGGGACAGACCAAGTTCGACCAGGGAAGGAAAGCTTCGGTGGAAAGTCTGTCTATACCCCCATCTAGAGCAGGGAGGGACGCCTCCTGTGGAAAAAAGCCACGGCTCTGGATGCTGATTTTTTCTCTCTTACAGATGGGAGCTAGCAGTTCCAGAATAACTCCTTTAAAATGTATTTTTTTTAATGTTGAGACAAGTTTGATCCCCAGAGTTTAAAAAGACATGTCTGATCTTCTTCTGTGATACTGAATGGCCACGAAATCCTTTGGAAGATGGGGAATGCTGATCTATTGAAGGATCTCAATTATTACTGTTTTACAACTAGACTGGTTCTGTAGGAAACAAGAGAAATGGGTAGAAGTTCCATATGTGTTGTTCTTTATCTCTCTGCGAGACAAGCGAGACTTGTGTCCTAAAGGTGCAGGTTTGGGTGTGAAACCCACAGCTCCCTCCTGTCCTCTTACTTTGCCCNGACTTTATTTTCTTGGGCTCCAAAATCACTGCAGATGGTGATTGCAGCCATGAAATTAAAAGACGCTTACTCCTTGGAAGAAAAGTTATGACCAACCTAGACAGCATATTAAAAAGCAGAGACATTACTTTGTTAACAAAGGTCTGTCTAGTCAAGGCTATGGTTTTTCCAGTGGTCATGTATGGATGTGAGAGTTGAACTCTAATGAAAGCTGAGTGCTGAAGAATGGATGCTTTTGAACTGTGATGTTGGAGAAGACTCTTGAGAGTCCCTTGGACTGCAAGGAGATCCAACCAGTCCATCCTAAAATAAAACAGTCCTAAATATTCACTGGAAGTACTGATGTTGAAGCTGAAACTCCAATACTTTGGCCACCTGATATGGAGAACTGACTCATCTGAAAAGACTGATGCTGGGAAAGATTGAAGGTGGGAGGAGAAGAGGATGAGGTGGTTGAATGGCATCACCGACTCAATGGACATGAGTTTGAGTAAACTCCAGGAGTCGGTGATGGACAGGGAGGCCTGGCATGCTGTGGTCCATGGGGTCACAGAGTTAGACATGACTGAGCAACTGAACTGAACTGAATGAGATAACAGACATAGGATATTTGGAGTGAAACACAATTATGTGAAAATTACTCCAGGAGTTTTGTTTGCATTTTCTAGCAATACCCAGGGGAGAGGCTGCCTGCATACATTCAGTTTCCCAGGGGACTAGTGATGTTCATCTCCTGCAGGGGAAGATGCACTTTTCGTGGGCTCTTAGGGTCTCTAGATGCCTAACAGCTGGCTTTATAGACACTGTACTTCTATAGGATGTCAACAGCTGGCATCGAAGCTCAGACTGCTTAGTACCCAGTGGTTGGTTTGTTCTACTTATAAAGTTATTCTCTTATTCCCTTTCCCCCAAAAAGGAAAGCAGTGAGGGTCAGGATCAGCACGCCTCTATTTTAGGGTATATATGTGTGAGTTGTTAGCAGCCAGCACTCAGCTCCTAGAAGACAGACCACTGTCTACTCCAGTCTATCCCTTGAACCTCTCAGATTCATTCACTTTTTAAAAAGTTTTTCTAACATGGACCATATTTAAAAGTCTTTATTGAGTCTGTTATAATATTGTTTCTTTTTTTATGTTTTGGTTTTTTGCCTGTGAGGCATGTGGGATTTTAGGCTCCGCTACCAAGGATTGGAGAAGGAAATGGCAACCCACTCCAGTACTCGTGCCTGGAAAATCCCATGGACATAGGAGCCTGGTGAGCTACAGTCCGTGGGGCCGAAAAGAGTTGGACACAACTGAGCGACTTCACTTCACCAGTGATTGAACCCACATCCCCTGCACTGGAAGGCAAAGTCTTAGCAACTGGCCCACCAGGTAAGTCCTAGATGCATTCACTTTTCAGAAGTTCACTCCATTTGGACATAGGGTTTCCAGAATTCTGCTGGTCACATTTTCGAGGGAAATTTCCAAGAAAAAGATTAGTTGAATTGACGACTGCCCCTGCTGCTGCAGTCAGTCCCAAGGCTGCAAGCAATCCTGTTCTTCTCCCTCCTCTTTCACCCATTCTAGTTCTCCTTCCCCTTTTCCTTCACACTCAATCTTTTCAGTGGCTCTAGATGGAGTCCCTTCTAGTATGATCCAGATCCTCGTCCATGTTAGTTCTGAATTCCTTGTTGCTATGCTTCATCATGCTGTGGTTGTTTCCATGGCCTACTAAGAGTTAGAGCTGGCAGAAATAAGAAATGCTTACTTGCCTGAGTGCCAACCTCCCAGTCTCCATTACGGAAGAGCAGTTTTCCTACCTCCTGAAGATCATGGTAAATTGCCCTTGTTAACATGGTAATTCCTTTTTGTGACTGCTGGTCTACTCTCACAGTGAGCTTAAAATGACCAGGCAGAAGTTGTAGCTTTAAATTTAGTGAGATTTATTGTGTCTCCAGTTGAATCAGGACTGCTTAATCCACAGAGGCCAGAGTCATCAGGACTGGAAACACAAATTCCCCCAGTTGGGTCACTGAGGGTAATGATGAGTGGAGCCACTCTAACTTCCACCTGCCAGTTCTTGGCAGGAAGCATCACTTTTTAATGGACATCCAGGCTGAAAATGGATCCATTCCATTGGACAAGAACACGGACCCTGTTACCACTCCCTGACTGGAGAAGCTAATGGTTTTCTTATGCAATCTTTTCAAGCCTCTCCCCCAGCTGTATTGCTGATTCATGAATATTTGCTAACAAACAAGTGATATCAATGCCAAAAATAGAAGAACTTACAGGAAAATTTTAACATTGAATCAAATGCTAACTTCTTGGCTCCCTCAGTCCCCTCCCCTGTTGCTTCTCTCGGTCATATTGCCTTATAGTATTTCTTTGGGTCTGACTCTGCAGTTAAACTATAAATACCATGGGAGCAGCAAATAAGTCTGGTTTATTTCTGTGCAGATCAAGTAAAGATTTTTTAATTGAATCACTGAATGATCAAATTTTATTCATCATGTTAATGACTGGGGGAAATTGTGAAAAATCAATTATTCTGTAGCACCAGTGGGAAGACTTCTTGATCCATTATTTGAGGACTAGGTTTTAGATGTCTGATCAACCAAATGAAGTCAATTTGGATTGCTACAATTCATTTAAAAATGGTTATTGTGTTTATTCTGTACTGCATACTGTCATTTGTGTCCAGGGAGCTGAATTAGTTCTAACTATGGTTGTGAGAGTTGGACTGTGAAGAAGGCTGAGTGCTGAAGAATGACGCTTTTGAACTGTGGTGTTGGAGAAGATTCTTGAGAGTCCCTTGGACTACAAAGAGATCCAACCAGTCCATTCTAAAGGAGATCAGTCCTGGGTATTCTTTGGAAGGAATGATGCTAAAGCTGAAACTCCAATACTTTGGCCACCTCATGTGAAGAGTTGACTCATTGGAAAAGACTCTGATGCTGGGAGGAATTGGGGGCAGGAGGAGAAGGGGACAACAGAGGATGAGATGGCTGGATGGCATCACTGACTCGATGGATGTGAGTCTGAGTGAACTCTGGGAGTTGGTGATGGACAGGGAGGCCTGGCGAGCTGCAAATCAAGGGGTTGCAAAGAGTCGGACATGACTGAGCGACTGAACTGAAGGATCAAGGGCCCTGGAATTCCCTAGATTCTGGGAACATGCTATTTTTGTGATGGCTGCTTCGACATCCTTGTTCCTCAGCGTGTAGATGAGAGGGTTGAGGACAGGTGTGAGAATAGCATACACCACGTTGCCCACGATGTGGAAGTCGAGGGGCAGGTCAGCCCTGTAGGCCACATAGGCTATGGCAATGGATGAGTAGTAAGTGCCAACCACCAGGAGGTGGGAGCTGCAGGTGGAGAAGGCTTTGGAGCGTCCTTCTCGGGAGCCGATGCGAAGCACTGAGGCCAGGATGTGGGCATAGGAGAGAAGCACCAGGAGAAGGGGCAGAAAGGACACCACCATGGCGATGCAGAAGCCCATGGGGTCTGAGGGGTGGTGTCAGAGCAGGAGGCCTGGACCACAGCTAAGTGGTCACAGAAACAGTGGTAGATGTGAGCGGTGTTTTCAAAAGCCATGTGGGAGGTCTGCACCACTGCTGGGATGGGCAGAAGGAGGGCGGTGAGCCAGGCACTGGCTGCCAGGGCAGCGTTGGTCTGCGGGGTCATGAGCGCAGGGTAGTGCAGTGGGCGGCAGATAGCCACATAGCGGTCATAGGCCATGACCACCAGGATATGCAGGTGGAGAAGGCTTTGGAGCGTCCTTCTCGGGAGCCGATGCGAAGCACTGAGGCCAGGATGTGGGCATAGGAGAGAAGCACCAGGAGAAGGGGCAGGAAGGACACCACCATGGCGATGCAGAAGCCCATGAGGGTCTGAGGGGTGGTGTCAGAGCAGGAGGCCTGGACCACAGCTAAGTGGTCACAGAAACAGTGGTAGATGTGAGCGGTGTTTTCAAAAGCCATGTGGGAGGTCTGCACCACTGCTGGGATGGGCAGAAGGAGGGCGGTGAGCCAGGCACTGGCTGCCAGGGCAGCGTTGGTCTGCGGGGTCATGAGCGCAGGGTAGTGCAGTGGGCGGCAGATAGCCACATAGCGGTCACAGGCCATGACCACCAGGATGAAGGCTTCAGAGCAGGAGAAGCTGTGGAAGAGGTACATCTGCAGGAAGCAGGCAGGGAAGCTGAGGTAGTGGTCCCCACGCAAGAATAAGGACAGCATCTTGGGGACAGTGGTTGTGGTGAAGAGGATGTCCAGGGCTGAGAGGTTGATCAGGAAGAAATACATGGGCTTGTGAAGGCTGGGCTCTGTCACCACAGCCACCAGGATCAGGGCGTTTCCCACCAGGATGAGTAGGTAGAGGAGGAGAAAGATGAAAAAGATAGGAAGGAAGAGGGATTTCGGCAGAGAAGGGATGCCCATAAGGTAGAAGATGGTCCGTGACTCCTCTGATTCATTACAGACTATAGTCTCCATGATGGTTTAAGCTGGACGCCCAGGAAGTGAGCAGTGGGAGGACTTGGGAACCAGAACAACCGGTGATTCTAGAATATGAATTACAGAGTGATCACTGTATAATGTAACCACATTTATTTACAACCAACACTAGAAGAGACATGATGGGCTCTGTCTTCATCCTCTCTCGAATTCCCTTTTTCCTTTTAAAAAAATAATGTGGCAAATTATCTACAATATACCAAACCAAGTGTTACATGCTGTGTATATAACAAGCTGAACAAAACAAAGAAGGTCTCTAACTTAATGGAGCTGAAATTTCAGTGGTAGAGAAAGAGATTAAGCAAAGAATCGCATAATTATTTAATTTCAGTTGTGCTAAGTGTTGTGGAAGAACTCTGTTGGTCCCCTTGGCCATGTCCCATATGATCCTTTCAGGGATATCGAGTCTCTTAAACCATGTCCTTGAGCTCCTTTCTCATTTGGCATTGCTTTAAGTTTTTTAAAAAGTGACATCTTTGTCACCACGTTGCTAGGGAGGCCTGATTTCTCTAACGTTTACAGCAACATGCTATCTTCTCATAATTATTGACCAGGAATGGCTCCCTCTCCCTTGTTTGCTTGGCGCAGTGGTTCTGCCTGTCTCTAACTTGAATGTTCCGTTTTCTGCCTCTGGGTGTGGGGCTCTTTGTCACATTGCAGAGATGAGAGTGATACTGAAAATGCCTTTGGTGGAAAGAGCCATTCCTGACTGGAGTCGGAACTGAGCATGGATTCTCCTGCAAATGGGCAGCAACAGGGAATCCAGGGAGTGTATCTGTGTTACTCTTGAACTTGCCTCTGCTGGCATGCAGCTCAGCTCAAACTCCTGTCTGGCACACCCACTCTCCACCAGGCTTCTCTGTCCCTGGTCATTGCTTGAGAAGCATTTTAGATGGAGAGGAGCTGGAGGTTTGCTTGCAATAGCTGCTCCAAGGCCAAAGAACTCCCCTCTCCCCTGACCAAGAAGGAATCAGGAGGAAGTGTTTTCATAGATCTAGAGGGATTGAATTAAGAGAAATACTGATTTGCCATCTACTTGATACTCACCCCTTGGGCTAAGCAATCCCTGTTCCCATTGCAGGCAATTCCATGTTGATCCTGATGATTCTGTGAGCAGGGCCCCACACTTTTCCTAGAGTCACCTCTCATTTCTCTCTCTTCTCGAAACACCTCTTATGCATAAAACCATCAATGTAAAAGCTGGAAAAACTTTTAATTTTCAGATCTAACCAGTTTTCCTCCTGAAGGCAAGAGACTGAGCACAAAAATGGTGGGAACTTTCCCAGGTACCAACGGCACTGGATGCAGAGTCATCCCCAGAACTCAGGTCTTTGATTCCTGGGACAGGACTCTCTCTTCTACTCCCCATGTCTCCTGGGGAATCCAGAAGTTCAGCTTTACAGGGGAGAACATATTAAGACCAAGGTTTTCTGTTTCCCTTTCCACTTTTTCATTGATAATATCAGAGAAAAGTATAATTCAAGTTTTTATCTTGAGTTGCTGTAGGATAAGCACTAAAAACTAGTATCTGGCAATGCAAATCTTCCTTTAAAATAATGTTCCAAAAATCAGACCCCAGGACCTAGCAAAAAAAGTGAAACTGCTTTGCACTGCCATGGACATTTTTGCTCTCAGACAGGCAGTCGTGTCTGCAGTCCCGGGTGAGGCAGAGCAGGGGATCTGAGGGGCAGAAAGGCTGAGAGGGGAGGCCAGTGGGGCCCTAAAAGGCCATCAGCTTTGCTACTCCTCTCATCCCGCCTCTGTCCCACTGCTTAGACGATGAAGGAGGAATGCTGAGACCTCAGTGAAGGGATGGGACATGGCTTTTTATTGCCAGGTGGTACTGGACCATCCAATAAGCATATTGGGACACCAGCCAAACAGGAACGCCAGAAGTACTTTATGAAAGAACTTTGCATTTTATCTTTCAAAGCATCATTCAACTAGCCCGTCATAGGGAATATCCAAATTTGGTTGAACTTTCTTACATTTATTTTACAGGTTAGGGCTCTTATTTTGATTTAGATTACACACTACATCTGAGTGATGCCACCCTGTGCTTTAGGGACTAATGGGTACTCTTTCCCAGGGCACAGAATTTGCCCCAGAAGGTCCTCCCTGGTGGGACTGTCTACGAGAGAGTTACCGTGCAGGTGGGGACAGGGAAGGACAGAAAGCCCAATCACTGAGTGTCCAACCTGATGCTGCATTTGATGGACATCATCTCTCCTTCATCCAGCCCTTTCCGTGAGTGGTTACGCCCCTCAGCAAATGGGAAACCAAGGAGAAGGACAGGCCCTTGTTCAAGGTCACAATTAGCGAGGGGTGAGAGCAGAGGTAGTTAGGAGGCAGACTGCTGTTAAAGAACTCCACCTTGCAACCAAGAGTCCTGGCTCCTGGACCAGCTCTGTTACTTGCTTGCTGTGACTCTGGGTCCCTGAGACTTGGTTTTCTCATCTGTGTAGTGAGAGGTTTAGAGGAGAAGATCTCTAAGGGGTTTCTAATCCAATTGGAATTCAGAACCCTTTCCTGAGTGTCCACTCTGTGTCTGGCAGAGTCATGTCACATGGTCCACACCCCGAAGCAAGAGAGTGAGGGCTCTCCCACCTCTCCTGCGCACCTGCGACCAGCCAGGGGCTTTACCTTCATCCTGTCCTGAGGGCCTTAGTGGTCAAAAGTATGCACTTATGAGTCAAAAAGGACTGGAGTCCCATCCCAGCTCGTACCTGCAGTTGTGTGACCTTGGGCAAGTCACTTTTCTCTGTCTGAACTCATTTCCCTCATTTGTGACTTTCTGGGATTGTTGTATCCTTGTGGAGAGAATGCAAAGAGAACGTTTAGACAACACCACACAAAAGCCTGGAACAGGCAAGCCCTCAGAGTGCCCTCACGTTTCCAGTGGTTCCTGCTCCATCAGCCTTGATTTCCTGTGGGAGGAAGTGATTTGATGAAGATGGGGTGTGAATCCCACGTGTAAGAGTCCTCCTTTGCCTGGCCCTGTCAGAACGTGTGGCCCAAAATCTCACAACCCACGTGTCACAGCCAGCCTGGATTCTGGGCTCCTGCCTCTTGTTCGCACCCAACCAGTCTCCCTGATCCCTGGCCCAAGTTCATACATCCTGGCTTCTCTACCCCTGTCTCCTTGCCCCAGTTTTCTCTGCCTGTCTCTGGATGAGATCCTTGGTTCTGCTTACCTATTAAGCTGGTCCATACTGGTGTATCCTGTTGTGTCTCCATGTGAAGACTTGTAGAGGCTGAACCGTGATCTATTAAACCCTTGGTTCCCTGCTTTCAGGTAGGCCTCCTGGGGTTATTTTCTTCAAGATGGTGCTCCCTTGAGGACCCACCATCCCTCAGGAATAAACTCCCCGGCATCACCTAGAGCATACATGAAGACTGAGGTAGGATTTGTCCCTAGGCTTTGCTGGTAATGATTAGAACATTATTAACAGCTCTCAGGGGCCTCAAACTTTATGCCAATGGTGTAACCTTCATTCTCATTATGAGTCTGACTGATATTTATGAATGAGTCATCTTGTGTATCAGATTTTACCTATTTTTGCTGATTTTAGAGAGTTTTTTCACAATGAGTTCCCTTTGGTAAATTGTCACATGGGCCAAAAATATCTTCACAGTTTGAGGCCTTTCTCAGAAGTCTATTGCCTTAAATCTCTCCAGATTTTCTCTTCACCAAACCTGTTACTTTGCTCTAAGTTACTTCATATCCCAGCAATGACATAGCCATTGCTCATAAACTTGTATAGATCCAAACCTCTTTCCATTTTACCTTCCAGGTGAGATGAACCTACCAGGTGAAAGATAGAGGCAATGGCAAAGGTTCTGCCCACTGACAGGATTTATCTTCCTGTTGATCCTTCAGGGCCTTCCTGAATGGGCTGTAATGTAGCAGCAGTCCAGGTTTGAGTAGTCTCAGCATATTGTGAAGAACTGTTTGTGAATCAAGCCTGATTTCTTTCTTCTTGGGAGAGTTGATTCTAGGGAATTTCCCATAAGGCCTTATGTCAGAGCTGAGGGGAAGGTATCAATATTGCAAGATGGTGCATCTTGGAAGTCTGAGCCACCCACTCATACAACTGTCTTGTGTCTTCAAGATCTGCTTGAGCTAATATAATATTTATTACCTGACTTCCCACTTGACAGTGGGATGTTTTTGTACATATCCAATTTTATATTTTGTTTATACCCAGTTTGTAAGGGTCAGCTTGGGACCCATAGTCCTTTAGTGTTTCTTGTCAGGCTTTCAGCTGCACAGGGCTAGGAACTGTTTCTCAAAAGGAGAATAGCTATCAGCAGAAAAAAAACAAAACCACATAGTTCACTCTAAAATCCTAGGGTCTGCACTGTGTTTCTCCTACTAATAGTGCAAAAACTCAAAGAGGACTTCTAAGTATTACCTATGACAGAGTACCTTCTTTGGAACTAAACCTCATGCCAAAAACAACTGTAAAAGCTGGATAAAATATGTAAAACAATTGTTTGAAGGCTTCAGAGACCTTGAAGGACTGTGACCCTTGAGAATAGGAAAGCTCATGAAGTAATTTCCACATGATCCCAGAATTTTACCTGAGGGCATTTCCCAATTTGCAGGACTGGAGAATAGAGCTCAATTAGAAAAATAAAGTCCTAATAAACTGAGGAGATACAAGTTGGAATTTGGATTACCAAAAGGGCTGGAAATTAAAAGGCAAAATACTGAGGAGGATAGTACTGCAGGGAAGGAACTTCAAAATCTGTACAAATTTCCTTCAAGTCAGGGACCAACTCCTCAAGTGTGCATGTATAGGGAAAGACTTTGAGAAACCAGAAGAAGACAGCAGCTGAGAAATTACAGGGCTGCAGAAAGATTTTCGCAGCCACATGATGCTGGTGAGGCAGAGGTCGGAATCAAGCCCTATTCAAGTGGATGGGCCTGAGGAAGTGCTCCAGAATTTAAGAAGTCTCAAGGGAAATTAAAAACACATTCTGAGCTGAAAAAAAAAAAGAGAAGTACAATATTTCAAAATTGTAGGGAATTATGAAAGCAGTAGCTAGAGGGAAATTTATAGAGTTTAATACTTATATTGGAAAAGAATAAAAGGCTCATATCAACAATCTAATCTTTCACTTTAAGAAACTAGAAAAGAATATAAAATTAAACCCAAAGTACTTAAAAGAAAGAAAATTATAAATGTTATAGCAAGAATCAATACAACTGAAAACAGAAAAACAGCTGAGCAAAATCAATAAAACTAAAGGCTGATTCTTTTTTTTTTATTGGAGTATAATTGCTTTAAATGTTGTGTTAGTTTCTACTCTACCACAACGTGAATCAGCTGTATTTATACATATATCACCTCCCTCTTGAGCCTCCCTCCCACATCTCCGACCCACTCCTCTAGGTCGTCATAGAGCACTGAGTTCCTTGAGCTTCCCTCTAGCTATTTTATGACTGACATTTAGGTTTAAAATCTGACTCTTTGAAAAGTTGATAAAATTGATACTTCTATAGCCAGATTGACCAAGAAGAAGAATTGAAGACACAAATTAGCAACATTTCGAATGAAAGAAGAGACATCACAGACTTTAAAAGGATAATGAAAGACCACTACAAACAACTCTAGGCCTATAAACTCTGTAATGCAGATGAAAGGGACACATTCCTCGAGAGGTACAACCTACCAAAACCCATTCAAGAATAAATAGATAATTTTAAAACTTCTACATCTAGGACTTCCCTGGTGGTGCAGTGGATAAGAATCTGCCCGCCAAGGTGGGGAACATGATTCTATCCTTGGTCTGGGAAGATTCCACATGCCTTGAACAATTAAGCCTGAGTGCCTAGAGCCTATGCTTTGCAACAAGAGAAGCCACCACAGCGAGAAACCCATGCTCCACAATTAGAGAAAGCCCATGCAAGCAACAAAAATTCAGTCCAAAATAAGTAAGTACAAAAAACCCACATGTCTATATCTAGTAAAGAAATTGATTTTGTAGAAAAAAAATTTCCTAAAAGGAAATTCCAGACACAGTTCGTTTTATAGGAAAATACTACTAAATATTTAAGGAAAAAATAATACCAATTCTACATAATGTTTTCCAGATTATAGAAGAGGAGAGAAAACTTTCCAACTCATTTTACAAGGCCAGCCAATATTAACCTAATATTAAACTAGGCAAAGAAATTAATAGAAAACTGCAGATCAGTATCCCTCATGCAGAAATCCTAAACAAAATATTTTAAAAAATCAAACCTAGCAATATTTATGCTGCTGCTGCTGCTAAGTCGCTTCAGTCGTGTCCGACTCTGTGCGACCCATAGACGGTAGCCCACCAGGCTCCCCCGTCCCTGTGACTCTCCAGGCAAGAACACTGGAGTGGGTTGCCATTTCCTTCTCCAATGCATAAAAGTGAGAAGTAAAAGTGAAGTCGCTCAGTCATGTCCGACTCTTAGCAACCCCATGGACTGCAGCCTAGCAGGCTCCTCCATCCATGGGATTTTCCAGGCAAGAGTACTGGAGTGGGGTGCCATTGCCTTCTCCGAGCAATATTTATAGAGGACAATATATCATAACCAAGTGGAGTTCATTCCAGGAATAAAGAATCTGTTCAACATTCAAAACCAATCAATGAAAAGCCCACCATATTAATAGACTAACCAAAAAGTGAGCTTAAATATAAACCTAACAAGATATTTGGGGCTTCCCTCATAGCTCAGTTGGTAAAGAATCTACCTGCAATGCAAGAGATCCTGGTTTGATTCCTGGATCAGGAAGAGCCACTGGAGAAGGGATAGGCTACCTACTCCAGTATTCTTGGACTGCCCTGGTGGCTCAGCTGGTAAAGAACCTGCCTGCAGTGCGGAAGACCTGGGTTCAATCCCTGGGTAGGGAAGATCCCCTGGAGAAGGGAAAGGCTACCCCTCCAGTATTCTGCCCTAGAGAATTCATGAACTGTATAGTCCATGGGATCGCAAAGAGTCGGACACCACTGAGCGACTTTCACTTTCTTTCTTCCACAAAATATGTACACAATCCATAGGCTAATCAAAGAAAATCTAGATAATGAAGCGATATCCATGTTGTTAAATTGGAAAACTCAATATTGGTAAAATGTCAAGTATCCCAAATTTAATACATAGATTCAGCACAATCCCAATCAAAACCCAGCAAGTTAGTTCCAAAATTTATATCAAAAAGCAAAGGAACTAAAGTAGTCAAAACAATTCTAAAAGAGAAAAACAAAGTTGGGGGATTCACACTACCCAATTTCAACACTAAGTATAAAGTTATAGTAACCAAGATGACGTGGTATTGGGAAAAGGACAGATAACTGTACCATGAAACAGAACAGAGCCCAGAAATAGACACAACTATAGTTCAGTATTTGACAAAAGTTCAAAGACAATTTAATGATGAAGAATAGGCTTTAAAAAATGGTGCTGGAACAACTGGATGTCTATACAAAAAACAAAATAATACATAATACCAAGAATGGGCCCTAATGTAGACTATGGACTTTGAGTGATAATGTGTTATATAGATTCATGTTAGTTTCTTAGTTTTGATGAATGCAGAATGGTTACATAAGATGCTAAAATTAGAGGAAGCTGGATGAAAGGTCAGAGAAGGCGATGGCATCCCACTCCAGTACTCTCGCCTGGAGAATCCCATGGGCGGAGGAGCCTGGAAGGCTGCAGTCCATGGGGTCGCTGAGGGTCGGACATGACTGAGCGACTTCACTTTCAGTTTTCACTTTCATGCATCCGGCCACATGTGATTGTTTACAGCCTCCCAACAGTGAGAGGCACGAGATGTTTTAGACTTACTAAAGATAGATTCTTTTGGGAAGTTAGAATTTATTAGTATAGTGGGTTGATTAGGAATTATATTGGTGAAGGGTTTTTCATTTGTTGTGCCAATAATTGCTACTAATTTCCTGGCCTTGGGTGTGACAAGGGTGTCTCAGGTCAAACCTCTCTTCTGGCAAACTAGTTTGTGTGATAGGATTATCCATACTTCTGCCACTCAGAGCACATGATTGTTTACTACTTCTCAACCATAAACAGCACAGAGAGTTTGGGGTATTTTNAAGTATCAGCAGGCCTCATGGCCAGAAGATGATGTAAAACCCCTAAGACCTTTTTTTATGTAAAGCACCTGATTTTGATAAAGGTCAGGACTGCTGACCCCCACGTGACTCTATTCATCCCTATGTGTAAAAAAGGTATATAAGCAAACCTGAAAATAAGGAAAAGGGGACCAGTTTCTGGAAAGGCTGATTCCCCCCGTGTCGTTCTTTCTTTCCCCTTCTGGCTGAATTTCCATCTGGGGAGTGGGTACTCACCAAGCCTACTAATTATGCCTGGGCTTCTAAGATCGGACCAGGGAGGCCTCAGTGCCTCCTCTCCTTCGGGAGAACGGAAAGACGCCTGTGGCCTACGTAGGTGGTGATTGGTATTCCACATAAACCAAGTTATTCAGCCTTCTTTTCTCCATCTAAATTTTCCTACTATACTATTATTTCCTAATCTAATCTTATATTTCTCAATAAGTGTTTTTCTCACCGACTCCGTCTCCACCTTCGAATCACCCTGGATCCACCGGGGCTGGACCCCGGCAATTATAGAATGATTTAATTTCAATCTAACCTCTTAAGTAAAACTGTAACATATTTTTTTAAAAGACTTCTCAATGTAATTTAAACTGTTATGATTTTTCTTGTTTTTAAATTATATCCCTCTTAGGATGTACAATCAAAGCACTGTTTTGATAACTCTTAGAGTAATTTTCCTAATGATCATGCCATTAATTTGATAGACATCTAAGGTCAAGTGTTACTATTTGTTTTAAAAAGGAGGGAATCATGTTTTTTCTTTTTTATTTCTTTTAATCATATAAAAATTATATATACATCTGAAGTCAGATTGTACATTTGTCTTGTTTCTGTTCCTGTCCCCTCCACTCTGTTCCCTCTCTCTCCTTGTAGGTAACCATCTTTATTAATTCAGAGGTTTCATCCTTCTGTGTGCATGTGTGCAAAGTCACTCCAGTCGTGTCCAACTTGGTGCGACCCTATAGACCATAGCCCGGCAGGCTCCTCTGTCCATGGGATTCACTAGGCAAGAATACTGCAGTGGGTTATTATGCCCTTCTCCAGGGGATCTTCCCAATCCAGGGTCTCCTGTATTCTAGGCAGATTCTTTACCATTTGAGCCACCAGGGAAGTCCATTAGCATATTCTAGATCAGTATACAGGTTTATCACTTCCTTTTCATAGATGCATTATACTTAAAAAAAATTTTTTTTCAACCTGTTCCTAATGATGAATGAGTAGCCTAATGAATAATTGCCAGTGTATCTTTGAGATTGATTCCTAGAAATGAGATTTCTGGGTCAAAGGGTAAATGCATATATACTTTTGGTGGGTATCACAGTAATGTTCTATCAATTTGCATTCTCACAAGTAATTTACAAGAGTTCTGATTTTCTCCATGCATATTGCCAAAATATTGTTTTGCTAATCTGATTATGTGAAAGATGGCATTTCAGTGTAGTTTTAAATTTTTAATTTACTATTTATATTTATTTTTGGCTATGCCAAAAATAAAACCACTAGTTGTGGTGAGCAGTGAAGAGATACTCTCTAGTTGCAGTGCAGAAATTTCTCATTGCAGTGGCTTTCCTGTTGTGAAGTATGGACTCTAGAACTCATGGGCTTCAGTAGTTGCAGCACGTGGACTCAGTAACTGTGGCGCATGGGTTTAGTTGCCCTGCAGTATGTGAAATCTTCCCAGACCAGTGTTCAAACCCATGTCCCCTGCACTGGCAGGCAGATTCCTAACCACTGGACCACTAGGGAAATTCACACTGTAGTTTTAATTTGTATTCTTTTTATACAGTATTTTAATACAGTAGACTAAATACTTTTTCATTGTTTAAAGACCACTGCCTTTTTCTGGCAACCTATCTTTTCATATATTTTGCCCATTTTTATATTTGTATGTTAGATTTTTCTTCTAAAAGTTCAGAAAGTATGTAAATATGTTATCATTCAGTCATGTCCGACTCTTTGTGATCCCCCATGGACTGTAGCTCAGCAGGCTCCTCTGTCCATGGGATTCTCCAGGCAAGAATACTGGAGTGGATTGCCAGTTCCTTCTCCAGAACTCTTTATCTATTTTGTATATTTGCCCTTTCCCTGTGGTGTAAGTCTTTTGTTTTTTGACTTTGCTTTTAAAGGTTTTTTTTTTTTTTAAAGAAAAAGTTTCTCATGAAGAAGTGAAATTCTTACACAGTGCAAGATATCATATAAAGATGAACGTTATTCCATTGCACTAGGGCGAAAGCCCTGGACCAAAATATGATAACCACTGTTGAAGCTGACTACTCAACAGAATTTTCTTTTACCATTCTATATCTACTCATTTATTTATTCAAAAATGTTTATTGAGTTCCTAGTCTGTGCTGGGGTCTTCCCTGGTGGCTCGGAAGTAAAGAATTCGCCTGCCAATGCAGGAGATGCAGATTCGATCCCTGGGTTGGGAAGATCCCTCGGAGAAGGAAATGGCAACCCACTTCAGTATTCTGCCTGGGAAACCCCATGGACAGAGGAGGCTGGCAGGCTACAGTCCATAGTGTTGAAAAGAGTCAGACACAACTGAGCAATTAAACAACAGCAACAATAATCTGGGCTGGGCACTGTTACTTGGTATCCTGAGAGCAGAATTGAAAAAGTAGCTCAGTCATGTCTGATTCTTTGCGACCCCATGGACTGTAGCCTACGAGGCTCCTCCGTCTGTGGATTCTCCAGGCCGAAGTACTGGAGTGGGTTGCCGTTTCCTTCTCCAGAGAGCAGAATTAGCTGCATCTAAAGGTCAAGGGCTCCTATTCCAGCCTGAGTCTTAAGATGTGTGATTTTGGTAATGGCTGCCTTGACATCCTTGTTTCTTAGAGTGTAAATGAGGGGATTGAGGATTGGTGTGAGAATAGCATATGCTACATTGGCCATTATGTGCAAGTCGAGGGGCAGGTCAGCCCTGTAGGCCACATAGGCTATGGCAATGGATGAGTAGTAGGTGCCAACCACCAGGAGGTGGGAGCTGCAGGTGGAGAAGGCTTTGGAGCGTCCTTCTCGGGAGCCGATGCGAAGCACTGAGGCCAGGATGTGGGCATAGGAGAGAAGCACCAGGAGAAGGGGCAGGAAGGACACCACCATGGCGATGCAGAAGCCCATGAGGGTCTGAGGGGCGGTGTCAGAGCAGGAGGCCTGGACCACAGCTAAGTGGTCACAGAAACAGTGGTAGATGTGAGCGGTGTTTTCAAAAGCCATGTGGGAGGTCTGCACCACTGCTGGGATGGGCAGAAGGAGGGCGGTGAGCCAGGCACTGGCTGCCAGGGCAGCATCTGGGGGGCGGTGTCAGAGCAGGAGGCTTGAACTAGAGCCAGATGATCACAGAAGCAGTGGTAGATTCTAGCAATGTTGTCATATGCCATGTGGGAGGTCTGCACCACTGCTGGGATGGGCAGAAGGAGGGCGGTGAGCCAGGCACTGGCTGCCAGGGCAGCGTTGGTCTGCGGGGTCATGAGCGCAGGGTAGTGCAGTGGGCGGCAGATAGCCACATAGCGGTCATAGGCCATGACCACCAGGATGAAGGCTTCAGAGCATGTAAAGCTTTGGAAGAGGTACATCTGCAATAAGCAGGAAGTAAAGCTGAGAAAGTGGTCCCCAAACAGGAATAGGGACAGCATCTTGGGGACAGTGGTTGTGGTGAAGAGGATGTCCAGGGCTGAGAGGTTGATCAGGAAGAAGTACATGGGCTTGTGGAGGCTGGGCTCTGCCACCACAGCCACCAGGATCAGGGCATTACCTGTGAGGATGAGAAGGTAGAAAAGGAGAAAAATCAAAAACACAGGGAGGAAGAGGGACTCTGGCAGAGAGGGGATGCCCACCAGGTAGAAGACTGGTGAGCCACCCACTGATCCATTACAGGCTGTGGCCTCCATAATGAGCCAGAGCTGGATTTCTGGGAGATGAGCAGCTGGAACATCTGGACACTGGAATATCTGGAAACAATAAAGTCAGAGGATTATGGAATGAGAAATCTACAATATTTACACTCTAGTCAAAATATAAAGTTAATATCACAACCAGCTCTTGAGGACAGATTAGTAGGTTGTGGTGTTAACTCCTACCGTATGAACCCAAAACTTCTACCTTCTTTCTTTTGTCAAACTAATTATTAGTTAACTAATAACCTACCAAATGAAAGACATGCTATGTTCACCTGACACAGTGATGAAAATGGAGAAGGCAGGCAAAGTCCCTATCTTCTTAGACTTTACATTTTACTAAGATAGTCAGATCCAAACATTTGATTGTTGAATTATGATTGTGAAAAACGCTCTGGAAAGAGTTCTGCTAATCTCATGTTAGATTTTATGTATCTAGTTTGGGATGTCAGGTCTCTTAAATCAAGTCATTGAACTCATGCCTCTTCTTTTACACTCAAAGTTCCACCATGTTGCTTTGGAAGGACTGCTTTCTCCAAGGTTCTTTGCAATTGCTCACATAGTTATCAAGCTTATTCTTCTCTTGTAAGCCTCAAATGGTGGTTCTTCCTGACTCCTTCTAAGCTAGGTGTCAGTACTTCCACTTCTGTGTAGAATATAATAGATCATGCTAGCCCAACACTTCCACTGCAGCAATTAGGCAAAATAGGGTGAATTACTAATATCATATTTTCCAGTAATCTGGAGAAATGCAGGTGCAAGAAGGATGCAATGAGTTGGATTTCCAGGGAGGAGGGGCCTTCAAAGTGAACCGACAATCACCAGCTCTTTTCTTCTCTGGGAAGATGACTCTGAGATTACACCATCCCTGATATTGCTTCTAATAAAATATCTTTCATGTCACTGAATTATAAAAATGCCAAATCTAGACGTGTCCAGCCAGATTTTTTTTTTTCTTTGTAGACAGAAGGGGCAAGAGCTTGCCCAAGATTACACAGCAAAGCTGGGATCAGAACCCAGACCTCTGACTGCCAGACTAAGTCTATTTAATCTATGTTATGTCTTCTGGAGAATCTAGAACTTAAGTTTTTATGTGGAGCGCGATTGGGCAACGATTTTCTCTTTCTGTCTCCTTTTCTAAGATGATACAGTCAATAACAACCCTAAATTCCAAATTGTTCTTAAGTTTCTTAAGTGTGGAGGGCAACATGATTTCCTGTAAGTGGGTGAAGGCTGGTAAAATGTCTTTGTAAAAGACACCTGAAATAGGCCACTCTGTTGTGAAGGCTTCCTTGAAAGAAAAAAAAAAAATGTTCTAGAGGTTGACCCCCATTAGCCAAGCAGAAAAGCACAACTCCTGCACCTTGCCTTAAAAGAGTGAAACCTCAGCTGACCAGATCCAGTCTCCCAAAGTCAATCACCAGATTTCTCTCAAATCAAGTTGATGCAAATCACCTTTATTTTCTTTCATGTTGTAAGAGCTCAGGGAAGTCAATTTTGGATTGAATGTCTGTTAAACTGAGTTGGGGTTTGAGGGGCAAAAATTCAGAGCTATCAAGTCTAACTCCTTCTCCCTTCTCTGGTTCATTTCTATTAAGTGGGGGAGACAGATACTGAGTCTGAAGTCCAGAAACTGTTTTCTTAAGGTCAACTGACAATTCATAGTAAAGGTAGGTCTTAAACCCAGTGTCCAAGCTCCCATCCAGTATTCATTAAGGATTTTTCGTGAGAGATGATCCCTTAGCCTCCGTTTTAAAGCTTATCTTCTTATAGCCTTATTTCTCCTGACTATCATCAAATGGAAACTCCTTGCTCTTGCTTCATTCTTTTTCTACACTGAGCTCCAGTGTTCCCTCCTCCAAGAGGTCTTTGTTGATCTCAACTGGCTTGGAGGTCGCTTCCCTGGCTCTCACTGTTATGTGCTTTTTTCCGTCATCGCTATGATCACGCTGGATGGTCTCTTCTCTGTCTGTGTATGTGTTTGTGGCTCCATCAGACTGGGAGCCCAGGGTTGTAGCTAGGCCTGATTTTCTATTTAATGAAGCACCAGTGCCCTTCTTAGGAACTTGGGGTTATAGAGACAGGGGCCAGAACACAGTTTCCCAGCTGGCTTTGTTTTGCTACTCATAAAATTAGAACGAAAAGATCATTAGCAATAAATAGTCTTAGTCTAACCCTTTTCTTATATAGCAGGGAACACAAAAGGTGGGGGGCTCAGAAGCAGGCTGTCCATTTGCCCATGGTCACACAGCAAGTGAATGACAGAACCAGAATTAGACCATCAACAGGGCTGGATTATCACTTTGAGTCCAGGATAACTAAGCAATGAGCCCAGGCTGCCTCATCTACTTGAGGCCACAAGACAGATCAATAAGTTGATGTTTATTTGCTCATCCTAAAGGCACTGACACACTTTCCTTCCCTAAACTTCTGCTTGGCAGAGTGGGCCTATGCAACAACCAACAAAACATGTGTTTAGGGGGCTAGCTAGATAACAACATGAAAAAATGTTAGTGTTCGATATTTTTAAAAAGCATCATTTGATGTAAAAACACAGCAAAAATTGGAAAAAATTTGGACTCCTTTACATTTATTTTGTGGTTTAAATAATTTTATTTTGAATACATATTTCATGGGGTTGTTTTAGGACTTAAGGACACTAAATATTGTTAGAAGACCATTTCTCTGGTCAAGATTATCTCTGAGCCAGTTAACAGTGCTGGAGGGGACAGAGAACAGAAAAACCAATCACTGAATGTCCAACCCCACACCATGCATTTCTCTTCCCATCATGAAATCTTGCCAGGGAGTGGCTATGCCCTTTCAGCAAAGGAGAAACTGAGGGTTGAAGAAGAACAGATATTTGTTCAAGGCTGGTGAGGGGTGAGAGCAGAGGTTGTTCTGGAGCCAGCATGCTGGCAAAAGACAGCCCTGCCTGGAGGCCCAGAGTCCTGGCCCCTTGCTTGCTGTGACTTTGGGCCTCGAGGCCTCAGTCTTCCCATCTGCAAAATGAACACCTTGGGAGAGATAATCTCCTTCAACTCAATACACACTTTTTAGTGTCCCCTCTGGATTTGGCCCCACAAAGGATCTGAGCTGAATGCCTCCTGGCCTAAGACTCTAGAAGAGAGAGTAAGATTCTCCCATTTATTAAGCTTCTGGTTCATGCCTCATTCTTTATAGTCATTGTGTCATTGTACATCTCTACAACTCCCAAATCCATGCCATTCTCTCATTTTGCCCCTACCCGGTGCTATTCCCACAGAAAAGGAGAATAGGTGTGAATTATAGAGTTTGGGTTTATTACCTGGAATTAGAAAAACCTGGGTTTCCATTCTCGCTCTGCCTCTTTCACTTTCCCTCTCTGAACTGCAGTTCTCTCCTCTGTGACTCACAGTGTTGACGGACACCTTGTTGACTATTCCCATTTCTTTTACCATCCTCAGTCTTGCTTCCTTGTGAGAAGCTCTTACAAGAGCATGGCCTCTTGCCTGTGACTGCACGTCCCTGTCTGTCCTGCCAAGGTGGCTGACGTGGGGTCACATAGTCAGACTGTGTGTGCCCTCAGGGATCTGGATGCTAGCACAGCACGTGTGTATGCCTGGGTTTCTGGCCTCCCTGAGCTTGCCTGCCCATCCACCCCAGACTTTTCTCCCTTCTGAACATTCCCTCCCCAGCCCAGCTCACCTGCTGTGCCTGATCCTCCTTGATGTCTTCTGTGGAGTCATCACACTTGGCCCTGGGGAAAGAGCCAGGTTGGAGCCGAGCCACAGCCCACTAAAACCCAGAACTAGGCCCTGTGGGGATGCTCTCCTTCAAGTTGGCTCCCCTATGGGACCCCACATCCACTCACTGGGAACACTTCCTAGGGTGGATTGGGGGACTTGGCCCTTGGCTTTGCAAAAAATGAAAACAGTGTCATTAACCATCCTCATGGGTCCCAGAACTTTATCACTAACAAAGCAGTTTGATTCCTGTTTTCCTAGCTGGTCTCACAATAGCCAGTAGGATGATTCCTACTAGTTGGCATTTGAGGAAACTGAGATTTGGAAAAGTAGAGTGACTTGACCTAGGTCACATGGGTTGCTGGTGGCAGAGCTGGGATTTGGACCCCAAATCTGGTTCAGCTGTGCATCACCTCGTGGCTGAGACCTGAGTTCTTTCCAATGATGTCACCTTAACCTCACTGAGCCTTCCTTCCCTTATCTTGTAAGAGTGTAAGTGGCTCCTGAGAAGATTTCATGCTTAGCCCAGTGTCTATCACATGATAAACAGTCAATTAAGTGAGAGCTATTTTTTTTTTCTGATTAAACAAATATACTGCAACATTGACTTTAAACACTTTGCTTGATGAACGGAAGGTGAATATTTTGCTAACAGTCAAGCTTTACTTTTATTTGGCTGTGTTGGGCCTTAGTTGCCTCATGCAGCACCTTCTGTTGTGGCTTGTGGGCTTAATTGCACCATGGCACGTTGGATTTTATTTTCCGGGCCAGGGATTGACTTGAGTGCCCTGCACTGCAACGTAGATTCTGAACCACTGAATCACTAGGGAAGTCTCCAGAACTATTATTTTAATGAACTTAACTAGGAAACCCTGTCCCATGATCAGAATATAATCAGTGCTGCTATATGTGAGGGGGGGTGGTCTGTGCCCCACCCCCAGGCAGTGCCACAGCCCCTTCCTGCCTCAGGCTTTCTGATTCTCTCCTTTAGCTCCACAGCTTTCTTTCCGTTATTCTTTCACTCATGTGTGTAAAATGTTAAAAAAAAAAAGTTTTTTTAAAATTTCACAAGTAGCAAATAGACCCCATTGTTAAGTATTTTCATCAATTCAGATCTTTTTTGAATAAAAAATGGAAATTTTCTTCACATCAGCCCTTCCGCACAGTTCCTCTTCCCTCCTCACAAGTCATCACTATGACCGATTTGGTGTGTTCCTTTCAGACCTTTTCTAAACATTTGTGTGTGCATAGCTGTGTTTTGCTTTTAGCATAAATGGAATCATTTTGTACTTATTGTGTCACTTATATTCTAACTTAATAAGTCTTGGAATCTTTCTGTGTCTGATCTACTTCATTCTTTTATCTGATATTTGGTATTTGATGGCATGGGTATTATATACTTTATCTAATAATTATCCTGCTAGTGGTTATTTGAGCTATATCCAATTATTGATATTATGAACAATGTTATAATTAACATACTTTTTAAAAATTTACTTTTAATTGGAGGCTAATTGCTTTACAATGTTGTATTTGTTTCTGTCATACAACAGTGGTAATCAGCCATAAGTATACACGTGTCCTCTCCCTCTTGAACCTCCCTCCCACCCCACCCCATCCCACTTCTCTGGGTTGTCACAGAGCACCAGACTGAGCTCTCTGTGTTACAGAGCAACTTCCCACTAACTACTTTACCTATGGTAATGTGTATGTTTCACTGTTACTCCCTCACTTTGTCCCACCCGCTCCTCCCCCAGCCTCGTGTTCACAAATCTGCTCTCTATGACTGCATCTCTACTCTGCCCTGAAAATAGGTTCATCAGTACAATTTTCCTAGATTTCATATGTATGCATAGGATATTTGTTTTTCTCTTTCTGGCTTACTTCACTCTGTATAACAGGATCTAGGTTCATCCACCTCACTACAATTGGCTCTGATTTGTTCCTTTTTATGGCTCAGTAATATTTCATTGTAAAAAACGTATCACTGATTCTTTATCCATCCATCTGTTGATGAACATCTAGGTTGCTTCCATGTCTTGATTATTGTAAATAATACTGCAATGAACATTGGGATACATGTGCCTTTTTGAATTATGATTTTCTCAGGGTATATACCCAATAGTGGAATTGCTGGTTCATCTGATTGATTCATAATTTTTAAAGTAATCTCCATAATGTTCTCTGTAGTAGCTGTATCAGTTTACATTCCCAAGTGCAGTGAAAGAAGGTACCCTTCTCTCCACATTCTCTCCAGATTTATTGTTTGTAGATTTTTTTGTTGACGATCATTCTGACTGGTGTGAGGTGATTGGTTCAGTTCAGTTCAGTCACTCAATACTGTCCAACTCTTTGGGACCCCATGGACCACAGCACGCCAGGCCTCCCTGTCCATCACCAACTCCTGGAGTTTACCCAAACTCATGTCCATCGAGTCTGTGATGCCATCCAGCCATCTCATCCTCTGTCAGCCCTTTCTCCTCCTGCCCTCAATCTTTCCCAGCATCAGGGTCTTTTCAAATGAGTCAGCTCTTTGCATCAGGTGGCTGAAGTATTGGAGTTTCAACTTCAACATCAGTCCTTCCAATGAACACCCAGGACTGATGTCCTTTAGGATGGACTGGTTGGATCTCCTTGCAGTCCAAGGGCCTCTCAAGAGTCTTCTCCAACACCACAGTTCAAAAGCATCAATTCTTCGGTGCTCAACTTTCTTTATGGTCCAACTCTCACATCCATACATGACTACTGGAAACATCATAGCTTTGACTAGATGGACCTTTGTTGGCAAAGTAATATCTCGGCTTTTGAATATGCTATCTAGATGGTCATAACTTTCCTTCCAAGGAGTATGTGTCTTTTAATTTCATGGCTGCAGTCACCATCTGCAGTGATTTTGGAGCCCAAAAAATAAAGTCAGCTACTGTTTCCACTGTTTCCCCATCTATTTGCCATGAAGTGATGGAACTGGATGTCATGATCTTAGTTTTACCTCATTGTAATTTTGGTTTGTATTTCTCTAATAATGAGCAATGTTGAGCACTTCCTCATGTGTTTATTGGCTATCTGTACGTCCTCTTTAGAGAAATGTCTGTTTAGGTCTTCCAACCATTTTTTGATTGGGTTGTTTTCCTGGTGTTGAGCTCCATTAGCTGCTTGTATACTTTGGAGATTAATCTTTTGGTGGTTTCATTTGCAGTTCTTTTCTCCCATTCTGTAACATACATTTGAGGGGCACATATGCCCAAATATATCTCTGAGATGACTCTTAGAAGTAGGAATTCTGTGGTGAGGAGTAAGTAGATTTTGTTTTATTTTATTTATTGCTTAAAATTCATTTTTATTGGAGTACAAATGTTTTGCACTGTTGTATTAGTTTCTACTGTATGAATTTTATACATATGATAAAATGTATAATTTTATTTTATAGATTTTAAAATCTGCATGTGTGCATGGACAAGGATGGTCCCAGCTTAAAACCCACAGAGTCTGAGAACACTGAGAAGAAACTTCCATAATTAATATCTATTCACTATAGATTTCGGAGAAGGCATGGCACCCCACTCCAGTACTCTTGCCTGGAAAATCCCATGGGCAGAGGAGCCTGGTAAGCTGCAGTCCATGGGGTCGCACAGAATTGCACACAACTGAGTGACTTCACTTCCACTTTTCACTTTCATGCATTGGAAAAGGAAATGGCAACCCACTCCAGTGTTCTTGCCTGGAGAGTCCCAGGGATGGGGGAGCCTGGTGGGCTGCCGTCTATGGGGTTGCACAGAGTCGGACATGACTGAAGCGACTTAGCAGCAGCAGCAGCAGCACTTAGATTTATAACTGCAGGATGCAAGTTACTAAGCCTTGGCAGCTGAGTACAAAACCTCGTGGAAACCAAAAACTGGTACCACAGCCCCTCTTGATCTAATGAGCTTCATGATGGAGCTGAAGATGGTTTTGGAATTTCTTTGAGTAACAAACAAGAACTATATATGTCATCTCTTCCTCTCCAGATCTACTCCTTTTCATCAAAGAGAGAAATTTGAGTTGGAGATAAATTTATACATGTGGATCTCTGCTTCTGGATGGTAAAGGTAAATGCTGAAAGTGTTTCTGGGGGAGATAATCTAACCATTCTTAAGTAAAAGGCAAAGAATTTTATAGAATAACCAGATTGTTAGGTGAATTCTTTTGTTCTGCTTTCTGTTTCTCGGACACTACAGAACTCCTTAATAAACAATCAGAGCCAGCTTTTGGCAGTATGAGGATGACTAGAGGCTTTCTGGGATGTTATGGATGAATCTAATTGAAAGACTTGAAAACTTGGGCCAGAAGAACCTACATGGAGTACAACAGTTAAGCCAGAGAAAACAAGCACAAACCATAATTTAGATTCCTTTTAGGTTTCTAACTTTATTTTGTTTTACTAAAGAATGAACTTAAATAGAAGAGCTAAACAGTTGACTGAGAGTTCCATGTAAAAAGCCATTATTCTAAGACTTACTATTATCACATTATGGAACAAAATATGATTTATTTCTTTACCTCTGAGAATAAAAATGTTCTCAAACGTCTAGGAAATTACTGGTTCTTCTAGAACTATGGTGATAAATAGTCATCAGAACTTTTAAAAATCTGTTTTCATCACTCAGTGACAGTTCTACATCAGTACACATATTGCTGAAAGCCAGTCAATCAATCAGTCACCCAGCAACTACTTCACTCCAGTAACCACACTTCCATGGCTAAAGGCAAACCAATCCCTAGATATTCCTACTCCTGAAAGTCCACCAACCCTTCAGTTCAGTTCCATTCAGTTCATTTCAGTCGCTCAGTTGTGTCCAATTCTTTGCGACCCCATGAATCACAGCACGCAGGCCTCCCTGTCCGTCACCATCTCCCAGAGTTCACACAGACTCATATCCATCGAGTCCATGATGCCATCCAGCCATCTCATCCTTGGTCGTCCCCTTCTCCTCCTGCCCCCAATCCCTCCCAGCATCAGGGTCTTTTCCAATGAGTCAACTCTTCACATGAGGTGCCCAAAGTACTGGAGTCTCAACTTTAGCATCATTCCTTCCAAAGAAATCCCAGGGTTGATCTTCAGAATGGACTGGTTGGATCTCCTTGCAGCCCAAGGGACTCTCAAGAGTCTTCTCCAACACCACAGTTCAAAAGCATCCATTCTTTGGCGCTCTGTCTTCTTCACAGTCCAACTTTCACATCCATACATGACCACAGGAAAAACCATAGCCTTGACTAGACAGACCTTAGTTGGCAAAGTAATGTCTCTGCTTTTGAATATACTATCTAGGTTGGCCCAACCCTTAATCTCCACATTTTCCACAACTCTATTTAAGATCGGCTCCCTGTGTTGCTCAGAAACAAACCATGCCAGAAACTATAGCTTTCCTGTGCTTAAGCTAGTGATGAACTCAACTTTTTGTTTCAGATGTTGTATGGTGGTCTCTTTTAATATTTCTTATTTATGTCTCTGTAGATGATATTAATGTCTTTCTTTTCATTTTTATTTTAGTAATTAGCTCTTCTTTCTTTCTTCATGGTCAGTCCAGATAAAGTTCTGTCAAATTTGTTGATACATTTAAAGAATCAGTGTTGGTTTTGTCTGTCTTCTCTGCAGCTTTTCTATTCTCTTTTCATTTATTTTCAGTCTAATCTTTATCATTTGGCAATAAGGAGTTCATGGTCTGAGCCACAGTCAGCTCCCTGTCTTGTTTTTGTTGACTGTATAGAGCTTCTCCATCTTTGGCTGCAAAGAATATAATCAATCTGATTTCAGTGTTGACCACCCGATGATGTCCATGTGTAGAGTCTTCTCTTGTGTTGTTGGAAGAGGGTGCATTCTCTTGGCAAAACTCTAATAGCCTTTGCCCTGCCATTCCGTAATCCAAGGCCAAATTTGCCTGTTACTCTAGGTGTTTCTTGACTTCCTACTTTTGCAACCCAGTCTCCTATAATGAAAAGGACATCTTTTGGGGGTGTTAGTTCTAAAAGGTCTTGTAGGTCTTCATAGAACCGTTCAACTTCAGTTTCTTCAGCGTTACTGGTTGGGGCATAGACTTGGATTACTGTGATACTGAAAGGTTTGCCTTGGAAATGAACAGAGATCATTCTGTCATTTTTGAGACTGCATCTAAGTACTGCATTTTGGACTCTTTTGTTGACCATGATGGCTACTCCATTTCTTCTGAGGGATTCCTGCCCACAGTAGTAGATATAATGGTCATCTGAGTTAAATTCACCCATTCCAGTCCATTTTAGTTTGCTGATTCCTAAAATGTCAACATTCACTCTTGACATCTCCTGTTTGACCACTTCCAACTTGCCTTGATTCATGGACCTGACATTCCAGGTTCCTATGCAATATTGCTCTTTACAGCATTGGATCTTGCTTCTATCACCAGTCACATCCACAACTGGGTATTGTTTCTGCTTTGGCTCCATCCCTTCATTCTTTCTGGAGTTATTTCTCCACTGATCTCCAGTAGCATATTGAGCACTTTCTGACCTGGGGAGTTCCTCTTTCAGTATCCTATCATTTTGCCTTTTCATACTGTTCATGGGGTTCTCAAGGCAAGAATACTGAAGTGGTTTGCCATTCCCTTCTCGAGTGGACCGCATTCTGTCAGACCTCTCCACCGTGACCTGGCCATCTTGGGTGGCTCAGATCATGAATTCCTTATTGCCAAAGTCAGATTTAAATTGAAGAAAGTAAGGAAAACCACTAGACCATTCACGTATGACCTAAATCAAATCCCTTATGATTATACAGTGGAAGTGAGAAATAGATTTAAGGGTCTAGATCTGATAGATAGAGTGCCTGATGAACTATGGAAAGAGATTTGTGACATTGTATAGGAGATAGGGATCAGGACCATCCCCATGGAAAAGAAATGCAAAAAAGCAAAATGGCTGTCTGGGGAGGCCTTACAAATAGCTGTGAAAAGAAGAGAAGTGAAAAGCAAAGGAGAAAAGGAAAGATATAAGCATCTGAATGCAGAGTTCCAAAGAATAGCAAGGACAGATAAGAAAGCCTTCTTCAGCGATCAATGCAAAGAAATAGAGGAAAACAACAGAATGGGAAAGACTAGAGATCTCTTCAAGAAATTTTGAGATATCAAGGGAACATTTCATGCAAAGATGGGCAGAATAAAGGATANTTCCAAAGAAATACCAGGGCTGGTCTCCTTCAGAATGGACTGGTTGGATATCCTTGCAGTCCAAGGGACTCTCAAGAGTCTTCTCCAACACCACAGTTCAAAAGCATCAATTCTTCAGTGCTCAGCCTTCTTCACAGTCCAACTCTTTAGCCTCATCTGTAATTATTAAAATGCCAGGCAGTAGAGATGTGTATAAGAGACAGAAGCAGAAGATATCAAGAAGAAGTGGCAAGAATACACAGAAGAACTGTACAAAAAAGATCTTCATGACCCAGATAATCACGATGGTGTGATCACTCACCTAGAGCCAGACATCCTGGAATGTGAAGTCAAGGGGGCCTTAGAAAGCATCACTATGAACAAAGCTAGTGGAGGTGATAGAATTCCAGTTGAGCTATTTCAAATCCTGAAAGATGATGAAAGTGCTGCACTCAATATGCCAGCAAATTTGGAAAACTCAGCAGTGACCACAGGACTAGAAAAGGTCAGTTTTCATTCCAATCCTAAAGAAAGGCAATGCTAAAGAATGCTCAGACTACCCCACAGTTGCACTCATCTCACACTCTAGTAAAGTAATGCTAAAAATTCTCCAAGCCAGGCTTCAACAATACATGAACCGTGAACTTCCAGATGTTCAAGCTAGTTTTAGAAAAGGCAGAGGAACCAGAGATCAAATTGCCAACATCTGCTGGATCATGGAAAAAGCAAGACAGTTCCAGAAAAACATCTATTTCTGCTTTATTGACTATGACAAAAGCCTTTGACTGTGTGGAAAATTCTGAAAGAGATAGGAATACCAGACCACCTGACCTGTCTCTAGAGAAACCTATATGCAGGTCAGGAAGCAACAGTTAGAACTGGACATGGAAAACAGACTGGTTCCAAATAGGAAAAGGAGAGTACATCAAGGCTGTATACTGTCACCCTGCTTATTTAACTTCTATGTAGAGTACCTCATGAGAAACGCTGGGCTGGAAGAAGCACAAGCTGGAATCAAGATTGCCGGGAGAAATATCAATAACCCAGATATGCAGATGACACCACCCTTATGGCAGAAAGTGAAGAGGAACGAAAAAAGCCTCTTGATGAAAGTGAAAGAGGAGAGTGAAAAAGTAGGCTTAAAGCTCAACATTCAGAAAATGAAGATCATGGCATCTGGTCCCATCACTTTATGGGAAACAGATGGGGAAATAGTGGAAACAGTGTCAGACTTTATTTTTGGGGGTAATGGTGACAGATGGTGACTGCAGCCATGAAATTAAAAGACACTTACTCCTTGGAAGGAAATTATGACCAACCTAGACAGCATATTCAAAAGCAGAGACATTACTTTGCCAACTAAGGTCTGTCTAGTCAAGGCTATGGTTTTTCCAGTGGTCATGTATGGATGTGAGAGTTGGACTGTGAAGAAAGCTGAGCGCCAAAGAATTGATGCTTTTGAACTGTGGTGTTGGAGAAGACTCTTGAGAGTCCCTTGGACTGCCAGGAGATCCAACCAATCCATTCTAAAGGAGATCAGTCCTGGGTGTTCTTTGGAAGGACTGATATTGAAGCTGAAACTCCAATATTTTGGCCACCTCATGCAAAGAGTTGACTCATTGGAAAATACTCTTTTGCTGGGTGGTATTGGGGACAGGAGGAGAAGGGGACAACAGAGGATTAGATGGCTGGATGGCATCACCAACTCGATGGACATGAGTTTGGGTGAACTCCGGGAGTTGGTGATGAACAGGGAGGCCTGGCATGCTGCAATTCATGGGTTCGCAAAGAGTCGGACATGACTGAGGAACTGAACTGAATCTTGATCATTATTTTATGCCTACTGCTTGCTTTGAATTTAGTTTGCTCTTCTTTTCTAATATCTTAAAGTTAAAAACTAGGTTATTAATTTTGAGATTCCCCTTTTTTAATGTAAATATTAATTTAAGTATTTACAGCTATACATTTCCCTCTAAGCACTGTTTTGGGCTTCTCTGGTAGCTCAGCTGGTGAAGAATCCACCTGCAATACAGGAGACCCCAGTTCTATTCCTGAGTCGGGATGATCCCTGCAGAAGGGATAGGCTACCCATGCCGGTATTCTTGAGATTCCCTGCTGACTCAGACAGTAAAGAATCTGCCTGCAATGTGGGAAACCTGAGTTTGATCTCTGGGTTGGGAAGACTCCCTGGAGGAGGGCATGGCAACCCACTCCAGTATTCTTGCCTGGAGAATCCCCACGACCAAAGGGGCATAGTGGGCTACAGTCCACAGGGTTGGAAAGAGTCGGACACGACTGAGTGACTAAGCACAGCACAGCACAGCATTCAGTGACAGCCTCTAATATTTTAAAGAAAGCATAGAAAAACTGTGCATATTATTTTTAAAATGTATTGCTTAGAACCAAAAAATGTTAGTGTAGAAATAATGAAGTCAAAGGTGAAACTAGACAAAGTTAGTGTGAACAATTCTGGCAATATACTTGAAAAAACATAAGAAGAAGATAAAAGAAATTAAAGTGAACCATGTTATTTGGAATACAAACAGAAAGAACAAAATAAGAATTTAGTATACTATAACCACTTCACTTACCATAGAGAATATAAACAATCAATGCATAAAAATAGTGTCACAGGGACCTCCCTGTCAGTCCAGTGGTTAAGAATCCACACTCTCACTGTGTGGGAGCGTGAGTCTGATCCCTGCTCAGGGAACTAAGACCTCCCACACCGTGAAGTGTGGCCAAAAAAGAGTGTTACATAAATATGCTTCCTTGGTAGCTCAGCTGGTAAAGAATCCACCCCGATTTGATTCCTGGGTTGGGAAGATCCCCTGGAGAAGGATGGGCTACCAACTCCAGTATTCTTGGGCTTTCCCAGTGGCTCATATGGTAAAGAATCTGCCAGCAATTCAAGAGACCTGGATTCGATTTCTGAGTTGGGAAAACCCCTGGAGAAGGGAACAGCTACCCACTCCAGTTTTCTGGCCTGGAGAATTCCACAGACAAAGGAGCCTGGCAGGCTACAGTCCATGGGGTCGCAAAGAGTCAGATATGACTCAGCAAGTTTAACTTTCAAGAAAGAATTTTCCTTTGCATAAGTGATAAGTAAAGTCAGCTTTAGAATTCAACATTCTAATTAAGTTTAAATGTATTTTAAACTAGTTTTTGAAATCTTAGAATCATTTTTTAAATTATTTTTTAATATTTCTTCTTCCCTCCTCTCCAAGTAACATTGAGTAGCATTGAAATATGAAATATAATACATAGTAGGCTCATGATATACATACTTAATACATGACAGCTTATGTCATTTAGCTGACAGATTTGATTTTTCTGACAAGAAGCTTAGGTAGCCATTTGTGAGGACAGATTACTTTTAAAAAATCTGATCATCTCTGCCTGTAATACAGATTGGCTTATGTGGTTACTTCAATGCTTAGTTGTTTTTAAGTCTCCACTGGGAAGAATCAGCATGGATGGAGGAGCCTGGTGGGCTGCAGTCTATGGGGTAGCTAAGAGTTGGACACGACTGAGCGACTTCACTTTCACTTTTCACTTTCATGCATTGGAGAAGGAAATGGCAACCCACTCCA
>SJXQ01011542.1:632378-724162 GCA_006408695.1 Aepyceros melampus | reverse complement strand
AGAACTGTACATGGAACAATAGGCTGGTTACAAATAGGAAAAGGAGTATGTCAAGGCTGCATATTGTCACCCTGCTTATTTAGCTTATATGCACAGTACATCATGAGAAATGCGTGACTGGAGGAAACACAAGCTGGAATCAAGATTGCTGGGAAAAATATCAATAACCTCAGATATGCAGATGACACCACCCTTATGGCAGAAAATGAGGAGGAGCTAAAAAGCCTCTTGATGAGAGTGAAAGTGGAGAGTGAAAGAGTTGGCTTAAAGCTCAACATTGGTCTCTGGTCCCATCACTTCATGGGAAATAGATGGGGAAACAGCAGAAACAGTGTCAGACTTTATTTGTTTGGGCTCCAAAATCACTGCAGATGGTGACTGCAGCCATGAAATTAAAAGACGCTTACTCCTTGGAAGAAAAGTTATGACCAACCTAGATAGCATATTCAAAAGCAGAGACATTACTTTGCCAACAAAGATCTGTCTAGTCAAGGCTATGGGTTTTCCTGTGGTCATGTATGGATGTGAGAGTTGGACTGTGAAGAGGTCTGAGTGCCGAAGAATTGCTGGTTTTGAACTGTGGTGTTGGAGAAGACTCTTGAGAGTCCCTTTGACTGCAAGAAGAGCCAACTGGTCCATTCTGAAGGAGATCAACCCTGGGATTTCTTTGGAAGGAATGATGCTAAAACTGAAGCTCCAGTACTTTGGCCACCTCATGCAAAGAGTTGACTCATTGGAAAAGACCCTGATGCTGGGAGGGATTGGGGGCAGGAGAAGGGGATGACCGAGGATGAGATGGCTGGATGGCATCACCGACTCAATGGATGGGAGTCTGAGTGAACTCCGGGAGTTGGTGATGGACAGGGAGGCCTGGCGTGCTGCGATTCATGGGGTTGCAAAGAGTCGGATATGACTGAGCGACTGAAGTGAACTGAACTGTTGATCTTAGCCACAGGATGTGAGGGTGGTAGAAGCATATCTAGAAGCGGCTGCAGGTAAGCCAACAAAGAGTTAAGAGGTTTGGGTACTTTCTGGAAATTTATTATTTCTAGTGTAACTCCTCTAGGATCTAAGAACACATTTTGTATGCTTTCTACTATTTTAAGTTTGTGAGGCTTATCTTATGGCCCAGATATGGTAAATTTAGTGATTATTCCTTGTGTATTTGCAAAAAAGAAAAAAAAAAGCATATTGTACTGCCTGTGTGTGTGAGTGTGTACGTGTGTGGAGACGAGTGTTCTATAAATGTCAGTTAGATTGACTTGGTTTGTATTATTCAGGTCATCTATATGCAAGTTTAATTTCTGTCTTGGTTAATGAGAGGACTGTGGAAATCTTCAACTAAAATTGTATATTTGCTTATTTCTCCTAAATTCTTTCAGTTTTTGCTCTTCTTTTGGTGCATACTTATTTATAATTGATAAACCTTCTTGGAGAATTGACTCCTGTGTGCTATGAAATATCCTTTACTTCTGGTGCTGTTTCCTGTTATGAAGTCTTATTTAATTGATATTCATCCAACTACTCTAGCTTTCTTTATTATTTACATGGTATATATTTTTCAATCCTAATATTTTACCCTTTTTATTTTTTCTATGTTTTAAATAGGTTTCTTGTAGAAAGTACAGAATTGGATCTTTCTGTTATTTCCAATATGACAATATATGTCTTTTACATGGTGGGTTTAAAGCATTTATATGATTAGGTTGTAGTGAAGTCTACAACTTTCTAGCTGTCTTTATTCCATTTGTTCTTTTTTAATTTCCCTTTTGCCTTCTTTTATATTATTGAGCATCCTTAAGATTCTATATCTCCCCTTGTTATCAACCATACATTTTTATTATTTTACAGTTTATATAATTGCCCAAATGCCATGCAGAATCTTCACCACCCTCTCTCATTGACTGCTCCAGCCACTTGGCTTAGTTGTTTTTTGCATATGGCAGGCATGCTTCTCTCAAGATCGTCTACTACATGTTTCATCTGCTAAAATGTTCTTCCCCAGATCAGCGTGTTTTACACTCTAACCACTTTTGTATAAATATCACCTTAGTGAAGGCTTCCTAGATTATGGTATTTTACAGTGAATGCCTCATTGGTCCCTATTATCTTCTGTATTACATATTTATTTAATTTAAAAATCTATTCTCTACTCACCAGACTCTAACCTCCACAGAAATATATATTTTTGTCCATTTCAATCAATATCGTATTTCCAGTGCCTAGAAAAGAGCCTGCTGTCAAACAGATTCTTGATAAAGAGTTGTTGAATTAATGAATCTGTGTAAATTGAGAAAAAGAAACCAGTGAAGTTCAAGAGATTAATAGTGAAGAAGAGATCAAATGATGAAACATATAATAAGAAACTAGAGGTAGATAATCGGGGGGGATGGGTTACAGAGCACCAGAAAACAATAGGTCTAGACCCTTTCCCTCTGTAAGTGAAGTAAGTATACAGAAGTAGATAAATTTATGGGTGGTGGGGCAGAGAGCTGAAGAGTTTATGTTATGTAGCTCCCATTTTCTTTCTGACACAGGGGCATTTGCTGGGATTTGGGCAGGGTATGTGAGTGGTAAGCGCTTCCCAGGTGGTGTTAGTGGTAAAGAACCCAACTGCCAATGCAGGAGACATAAGAGATGCGGGTTTGATCCTCTGGTAGGGAAGATTCCCTGGAGGAGGACATGACAACCCACTGCAGTACACATGTGAGTGGTAAAGGGTAGGGATTCAGAAGGACCACAACCAAAGAGCCAAATTCACCATTGTGTCCTCTAGAGTTACATAAATTCCACTTAGTGAGAGAGTAGCACAAGTTTATAAAACACGATCCATAAAGCATTAAAGTAAAACTCTGGAATGATTGGCAATTTTATTTTCATTCTATCTATAACCTGAAAAATAAGTGCAACTTATTTTTGTGTTGCTTAAGTCTTTAAGTTAAAGGTTTTCAAGCTCAAACACTGTCTTAAATAGCAACTTTAGTTGCTTCTGCATACAGTTTTATCTACTTTGTGAAATATCTGCTTTTCATTACCTATCTACTATCTTCCAATAGAAGATATAAATTTAGCTATGAATGGGAGGAAGAATGCCAATTTAATTTACTTTGTTTCTGAATTCTCCATTTTTCTCAAAAGACTGGATTTGGTCACAGCTGGACCTGACATATCAGAATATCAAAAATCAGTAATTCTACCTTCTTCCAATTTCAAATCATTTTGGAGCTGACATATTAGTGTAGCTGCAGACTATCTGGCTTTCTGTGCCCTCTCTGCAATCCTTTTGGCAGGTGGACAGAGAGAGAACAGCACTTCCACTCTTAGAAGTCGTATTATTAATATCCCCTGACAGCTATGAATGACTTCATCTTTCAGCCATGCCTGATTCTACCACAGATATACAGGCCTTGCCTTTGTATAGCATAAATCTACATGTGATTTAATGAGAAAAATATTAGTAAACCTATTATATTTGTTGATTCTTTTTCTCAATGGTATCAAGGAATTTAGGACCACTGGCCTTTTGCTTATTGAAGGCATATCAAATGAATGTCTTTGCTTTCAAAGTTGCACAATAATGCTGTAAAATAACCTGTGTAAATCACATTTCTCTTTACTACTATACCTGTTAACCAGAAAATCAATAGCATGGATGTCCTGACAGTTAAAATGGATAGCTACATTTTTACAAACCCTAAATCAAGCAGGTATGTAGGCTAAAGTAAAGGACACAGGCTTATCATAGGAAGGAATAAACTAATCAATAGGAAATGATGAAGATGTTTTGGTGATAATAAAGAACAGAGATCCAGGAACATAATACATTTCATGATAACAGAATCTGGTTTCTGATAATATACAAACTGAGTAAAGTTATGGCATTATAAACCTCTAGGTGTGTGACTTAGCAAGTTACTAAACCAGCTCAAGACTTGGTTCCTTCACCTGGCACATCAAGATAAGGGAACTAACTGGACTGATATGCGGATTAAATGAGATAAATGTATATATAATCATCCAACATCTATCTACATGCAGCATGTGGTTACTTAAAAACTGTCAGTTTATTTTTTGCATTCTTAAGTCTCAGTAACTTGATTCAGAGACCAAAGCTTTTCTGAACAGATACCTTGTACTATGAATTTTTTTTAAAAAAGACTTTCTTTGCATTATCTAAGTAATAAAGTTGTAGATAAAACTTAAAATGATGTGAGAGATATTATTATGATTTTATAGATTTCTGGCCTGAAAATCAAAGGCTAAAATTCAATATAATCTCAGGAAAAGACCAACATACCCTTTCAGTTCAGTTCAGTTCAGTTCAGTCGCTCAGTCGTGTCCAACTCTTTGCGACCCCATGAATCACAGCACGCTAGGCCTCCCTGTCCATCACCAACTCCCAGAGTTCACTCAAAGTCATGTCCATCAAGTCGGTGATGCCATCCAGCCATCTCATCCTCTGTCGTCCTCTTCTCCTCCTGCCCCCAATCCCTCCCAGCATCAGAGTCTTTTCCAATGAGTCAACTCTTTGCATGAGGTGGCCAAAGTACTGGAGTTTCAGCTTTATCATCATTCCTTCCAAAGAACACCCAGGACTGATCTTCAGAATGGACTGGTTGGATCTCCTTGCAGTCCAAGGGACTCTCAAGAGTCTTCTCCAACACCACAGTTCAAAAGCATCAATTCTTCGGTGCTCAGCTTTCTTCACAGTTCAAATCTGTGAAGACTTGATGGCTGGGAAATCCATACATGATGACTGGGAAAACCATAGCAACAAATGAAAAGATGAGTAAGAAACTTCAAGATCTTACTCCTCTTCACAAGCAACACCACCTGTATCTCCATGATATAAAAATTAACCAGTTCACAAGGCAAACCTGAACATGTCCCAAGATGCAAAGACCAGTTCTTCAGGAACCATAAATTCCCTGTCAACTACCATCACTATGTCTTCCTTAATATATAATTAAAATTTAAAAGGAATGGCCATGCCCTTCTTTTAAAACACCTAACAAAAATGAGATATAGTACTAAATGCTTGTGCCTTTAACCTTTACAAGGTTTCTGCTTTTTAAACCAAAATTGAAAGATTGAGTAGGGAAAATCACAGAATAAAGATTTCACCCCAACAAAATATCTGACATCATCAAAATGCTCAAGATTTTAAAAATGTGAGTATTAAAGAAAAACATTTTAATTGTTTACTATCTAATAACTACCACTTATTGGAAAATGACTGCATGCCACACACTGAAAAGTAATATGAAAAGATGAAAAGAACACAACTACTACATGGGAGACCTGGGAGTTCACTCTGCTGATACTCTCCACAAAGTAAACTTGTCTGCACTACTTAAGTTCAGTCACTAAGTCGTGTCCGACTTTTGTGCCCCGTGGACTGCAGCACTGCAGGCCTCCCTGTACATCACCAACTCATGGAGTTTACCCAAACTCATGTCCATTGAGTCAGTAATGCCATCCAACCACCTCATCCTCTGTCATCCCCTTCTCTTCCCACTTTCAGTCTTTCCCATCATCAGGATATTTTCAAATGAGTCAGTTCTTTGCACCAGGTGGCCAAAGGATTGGAGTTTCAGCTTCAGCATCAGCCCTTCCAATAATTATTCAGGACTTATTTCATTTAAGATGGACTGGTTGGATCTCCTTGCAGTTGAAGGGACTCTCAAGAGTCTTTTCCAACACCCCACTTCAAAAGCATCAATTTTTTAGCACTCAGTTTTCTTTATAGTCCAATTCTCACATCCATACGTGACTACTGGAATAACCATAGCCTTGACTAGATGGACCTTTGTTGGCAAAGTAATGTTTCTGCTTTTTCATATGCTGTCTAGGTTGGTCATAACCTTCCTTCCAAGGAGTAAGTGTCTTTTAACTTCATGGCTGCAATCATCATCTGCAGTGATTTTGGAGCCCGGAAAAATAAAGTCTCTCACTTTTTCCACTGTTTCTCCATCTATTTGCCATGAAGTGATGGGACCAGATGCCATGATCTTAGCTTTTTGAATGTTGAGCTTTAAGCCAACTTTTTCACTTCCTCTTTCACTTTCATCAAGAGGCTCTTTAGTTTTTCTTCACTATCTGCCATAAGGGTTGTGTTATCTGCATATCTGAGGTTATTGATATTTCTCCAGAAATCTTGATTCCACCTTGTGCTTCTTCTAGCCCAGAGTTTCTCATAATTCACTTTGCATATAAGCTAAATAAGCAGGGTGACAATATACAGCCTTGACATACTCCTTTCCCTATTTGGAACCAGTCTGTTGTTTCATGTCCAGTTCTAACTGTTGCTTCCTGACCTGCATACAAGTTTCTCAAGAGGCAGGTCAGGTGGTCTGGTATTCCCATCTCTCTCAGAATTTTCCACAGTTTGTTGTCATCCACACAGTCAAATGTTTTGGCATAGTCAATAAAGCAGAAGTCTCTTGCTTTTTCAATGATCCAGCGGATGCTGGCAATTTGATCTCTGATTCCTCTGCCTCTTCTAAAGCCAGCTTGAACATCTAGAAGTTCTCAGGTCACATACTATGGAAGGTTCAGTCAGAGAGTTTTGAGCATTAATTTACTAGCGTGTGAGATGAGTGCAATCGTGCAGTAGTTTGAGCATTCTTTGGCATTGCCTTTCTTTGGGACTGGAATGAAAAGTGACCTTTTCCAGTCCTGTGGCCACTGCTGAGTTTTCCAAATATCCTGGCATATTGAGTGCAGCACTTTCGCAGCATCATCTTTCAGAATTTGAAATAGCTCTACTGGAATTCCATCACCTCCACTAGCTTTGTTCATAGTGATGCTTCCTTAGGCCCACTTGACTTTGCATTCCAGGAGTGAGTGATCATTTCATCTGGCTCTAGGTGAGTAATCATATCATTGTGATTATCTGGGTCATGAAGATCTTTTTAATACAGATCTTCTGTGTATTCTTGCCACCTCTTCTTAATAACTTCCGCTTCTGTTATATCGATACTAACATTACTTAGACATCTAATAAACTCTTCTCACCCCTCCCAACATTGCCACAACTTACATCTTGCCACCTCTTCTTAATAACTTCTGCTGTATATCCATACTAACATTACTTAGACATCTAATAAACTCTTCTCACCCCTCCCAACATTGCCACAACTTACATCTGCATAGCCAGTTGATTTGTTTATAAATAACTGCTATGAAGATATTGCTATCATATACTGTCTCCTTTCATCTGAATGTGCCTCACTTCTTCATTTTAGGATAAAGCAATAAAGTGTTTCTTTCTATATACACATCCTCCAACAAACTGAAAACACAGAACCATAAATTAACACCTAGAAACTATATATAAAAAGACACAAGATCCTGTAACTTATGCACACATATCATTTCCCACATAATCAAATGACAACTATGTCTATGATGAAAATTCATCAATGTTCACCAATTATCCATCCATGGAAGAAACTATAAAATTAGGTAAATGGATTGTAACTCAGGAAGGAAATTTCCCAGAGCATATAGCAATTATCTAACTTGGCATTTGATCAGAGTCTTCAGGTTAACTAGAATTCAATAAGGAATTTTATCCTTGCAAAATAACCTTGAATTTGTAATCATCTTGGTCTCTGTTTAGGAGTTTCTGTCGAAATGCACTTGACATTTTTAAAAAGAGACCTGAAGTTTCTAAAGTTCTGCAAGTGCAGTAAAAAATACAAAAACTAACTGCCGTTGCCATATTTCAATCAAGGGCTTGTCATCAAGAATCTTCAATGAGGTCAGAAATGTTTTTTAGTTCAGGGTAGTATTAGAAAATGAAGTAATATATAAAAGACAGAAAATAACCTCAGTTCACTTCAGTTCTGTAGCTCATTTGTGTCTGACTCTTTGTGACCCCATGAACTGCAGCACTCCAGGCCTCCCTGTCCATCACCAACTCCCAGAGTTTACTGAAACTCATGTCCACTGAGTCGGTGATGCCATCCAACCATCTCATCTTCTGTCATCCCCTTCTCCTTCTGCCCTCAGATGCCGGGGGCCAGCGTGAGGAACTCCGTCCGTGGCAAAGGTCATTAGGAAGGAGGCTTGGCATACGCAAAGGCGTGATCAGCCTCAGGAAACACCCTGTTCCCGAGCATCTACCCCCCAAAACCAGAGTCTTTTTTATGCTCTCACCTACACTTCTGACTTTACGGGGGGCTCTCCCCCATAACCACTTCTCTCGGAGAAGGAGTTAACTTGCAGTTCCAGTTGATAAAATTCCTGGGCATGACAAGAGTGTTTCAGCTTATGAACTCCTCTGAAGGTTATCTAGCCTGCCTGTATAGGTTCGTCCGGCCAAATGTGATTGTTTACAGCCTCTCAACAGCAAGAGGCACGAGATGTTTTAGACTTACTAAAGGCAGATTCTTTTGGGAAGTTAGAATTTATTAGTATAGTGGGTTGATTAAGAATTGTATTAGTGAAAGGATTTCACTTGTTGGGCTGATGTTTTGTTGCTAAATCTTCATATTCCCTGCCCTTATAATGAATATAACTAGCATATAAGAGAAATAAGTATTAAGATTAACCTTTAAGATTAATCACGTTAACCTTGGGTTAAATAAATTTCTTTCTTGATTGTAACTCACTACACCCTCACCCTATAGGAATGTAACTTTTTTTGGAGGGTGGTGCCTGGTTTAAGAAAAAACATCCTTGGAAAAAATGAGTTTTTTGGTTATCAGAAAGACAGGGTCATAAAGTGTCAGCAGGCCTCATGGCCAGAAGATGATGTAAAATCCCTAAGACCTTTTTTTATGTAAAGCACCTGATTTTGATAAAGGTCAGGACTGCTGACCCCCAAGTGACTCTGTATTCATCCCTATGTGTAAAAAAGGTATATAAGCAAACCTAAAAATAAAGAAAATGGGATCAGTTTCTGGAAAGGCTGATTCCCCCCGTGTCGTTCTTTCTTTCTCTTTCTGGCTGAATTTCCATCTGGGGAGTGGGTACTCACCAAGCCTACTAATTATGCCTGGGCTTCTAAGATCAGACCAGGGAGGCCTCAGTGCCTCCTCTCCTTTGGGAGAATGGAAAGACGCCTGTGGCCTACGTAGGTGGTGATTGGTATTCCACGTAAATCAAGTTATTAGCCTTCTTTTCTCCATCTAAAATTTCCTACTATACTATTATTTCCTAATCTAATCTTATATTTCTAAAAGTGTTTTTCCCGCTGACTCTGTCTCCACCTTTGAATCACCCTGGATCCACCGGGGCTGGACCCCGGCACTCAGGGTCTTTTCAAATGAGTCAGTTCTTTGCATCAGGTGGCCAAAGTATTGGAGTTTCAGGTTCAGCACCAGTCCTTTCAATGAATACTCAGGACTGATCTTTAGGATGAACTGGTTGGATCCCCTTGCAGGGATTCTCAACTGTCTTCTCCAACACCACAGTTAAAAACATCATTCTTCAGCATCATCTTTCTTTATAGTCCAACTCTCACATCCATGCAAGACTATTGGAAAAACAATACCTTGACTAGATGGACCTTTGTTGGCCAAGTGATGTCTCATTTCTTAAATATGCTATCGAGGTTGGTCATAACTTTTCTTCCCAGGAATAAGCATCTTTTAACTTTATGGCTGCAATCACCATCTGCAGTGATTTTGGAGCCTCCTCAAAATGAAATGAGCCACTGTTCCATTGTTTCCCCATCTATTTGCCATGAAGTGATGGAACCAGATGCCATGATCTTAGTTTTCTGAATGTTGAGCTTTAAACCAACTTTTTCACTCTCCTCTTTGACTTTCATCAAGAGGCTCTTTATTCTTGTTCACTTTATACGGGTGGTGTCATCTGCATATCTGAAGTTATTGATATTTCTCCTGGCAATCTTGATTCCACTTTGTGCTTCTTCCAGCACAGCATTTCTCATGATGCACTTTGCATATAAGGTAAATAAGCAGGGTGACAATATATAGCCTGACGTACTCCTTTTCTTATTTGGAACCAGTCTGTTTTATGTCCAGTTCTAACTGTTGTTTCCTGACCTGCATACAGGTTTCTCAAGAGGCAGGTCAGGTGGTCTGGTATTTCCATCTGTGTCAGAATTTTCCAGTTTATTCTGATCCACACAGCCAAAGGCTTTGGCATAGTCAATAAAGCAGAAGTAATGTTTTTCTGGAACTTTCTTGCTTTTTTGATGATCCAGCAGATGTTGACAATTTGATCTCTGGTTCCTCTGTCTTTTCTAAAACCAGCTTGAACATCTGGAAGTTCACAGTTTACGTATTGCTGAGGCCTGGTTTGGAGAATTTTGAGCATTACTTTATTAATGTGTGACATGAGTGCAATTGTGTGGTAGTTTGAGCATTGTTTGGCATTGCCTTTCTTTGGAATTGGAATGAAAATTGAACTTTTCTAGCCCTTGACCATGGCTGAGTTTTCCAAATTTGCTGACATATTGAGTGCAGCACTCTCACAGCATCATCTTTTAGGATCTGAAATAGCTTAGCTGGAATTCCATCATCTCCACTAGCTTTGTTTGTAGTGATGCTTCCTAAGGCCCACTTGACTTCACATTCCAGGATGTCAGGCTCTAGGTGAGTGATCACACCATCATGATTATTTGGTCATGAAGATCTTTTTTGTTCAGTTCTCCTGTGTATTCTTGCCACCTCTTCTCAATATCTTCTGTTTCTGTTAGGTCCATACCATTTCTGTCCTTTAATGACCCCATCTTTGCATGAAATATTCCCTTTGTATCTCTAATTTTCTTGAAGAGATCTCTATTCTTTCCCATTCTATTGTTTTCCTCTGTTTCTTTGCATTGATTGCTGAGGAAGGCTTTCTTATCTCTCCTTGCTATTCTTTGGAACTCTGCATTCAAGTAGGTATATCTTTCCTTTTCTCCTTTGCTTTTCACTTCCCTTCCTTTCACAGCTTTTTGTAAGACCTCCTCAGACAGCCATTTTTCTTTTTTGCATCTCTTTTTCTTGGAGATGGTCTTGATTCTTGTCTACTGTACAATGTCATGAACCTCCGTCCATAGTTCATCAGGCACTCTGTCTATCAGATCTAGTCCCTTAAATCTATTTCTCACTTCCACTGTATAGTCATAAGGGATTTTATTTAGGTCATACTTGAATAGTATAGTGGTTTTCCCCATTTTCTTCAATTTCAGTCTGAATTTGGAATAAAGAGTTCATGATCTGAGCCACAGTCAGCTCCCGGTCTTGTTTTTGTTGACTGTATAGAGCTTCTCCATCTTTGGAAGCAAAGAATATAATCAATCTGATTTTGGTGTTGACCATCTGGTGAAGTCCATGTGTAGAGTCTTCTCTTGTGTTGTTGGAAGAGGGTGTTTTCTATGACCAGTGCCTAGCAAAGGAAGGAAAGCTCTCTATTATTTTGGTTGAAATATGGGCTTATTCTTTAGCTTAAATGGGTAGAAAGTCTAAAAAATAATTGTTACTAAGACAAAATAAGTTGCTTCACCATTTTTCTTATAAATCTGATGCACATCTATTTCTTTGAACATGAGCTATCCTTATTGGTCATTAAATCAAACTAAAACATTGACTCAACTGTGTTCCAGTCCAGATACATTTTATATATTATTCAGTCAGTAAGCAAGCACTTATGGAATCCCTACTTTATGCAAATACCATTCTGAAGACACAGAGTCAAATACGCTATAGAACTTACTCTCAAAGAACTCACAGTCCAAGGAGACACATACATATGAACATAGCATACTCCTCACTATTCTAACCTAACTAGCTGAATCTTATAAATAAAAATAATAAAGTACATGGATTCTAAGACGTTTATTACCACCCACAAGAGAATGTTCCTTTCATCTGCAGATAGCAGACATAGAAATGAAACCACTTACCTTCTTTCATTGCTTTGGTCTCAAGAACTTAAACAGTGTATTTTGACTGTAAATTGACAAAAGCTATTTTATAGCCAATACTCTCCTTTCTCTGTCAATAACCAAGCATTTCAGTTGTCAGTTCAGTCGCTCAGTCATGTCCAATTCTTTGTGACCCCATGAATCGCAGCACGCCAGGCCTCCCTGTCCATCACCAACTCCTAGATTTCACTCAAAGTCACGTCCATCAAGCCAGTGATGCCATCCAGCCATCTCATCCTCGGTCGTCCCCTTTTCCTCCTGCCCCCAATCCCTCCCAGCATCAGGGTCTTTTTCAATGGTCAACTCTTCGCATGAGGTGGCCCAAGTACTGGAGTTTCAGCTTCAGTATCAGTCCTTCCAATGAACACCCAGGACTGACCTCCTTTAGAAAGGATTGGTTGGATCTTCTTGCAGTCCAAGGGACTCTCAAGAGTCTTCTCCAACACTACAGTTCAAAAGCATCAATTCTTCAGTGCTCAGCCTTCTTCACAGTCCAGCTCTCACATCCATACATGACCATTGGAAAAACCATAGCCTTGACTAGATGGACCTTTGTTGGCAAAGTAATGTCTCTGCTTTTTGATATGTTATTTAGGTTGGTCATAATTTTCCTTCAAAGGAGTAAGTGTCTTTTAATTTCATGGCTACAATCACAATCTGCATTGATTTTAGAGCCCCCCAAAATAAAGTCTGACACTGCTTCCACTGTTTCCCCATCTACTTCCCATGAAGTTACACATGACCAATCCTGGTGGCTCAGACAGTAAAGAATTTGCCTGCAATGCAGGAAACCCAGGTTTCATCCCTGGATTGGGAAGATCCCCTGGAGAAGGGAATGGCTACCCACTCTAGTATTCTTGCCTGGAGAATCCCACAGACAGAGGAGCCTGGTAGGCTACACATGTGGTTGCAGAGTCATATATGACTGAGCGACTAACATACACAATCCTTTAGACATGGTTTAAGTCCTTTTCCTAAGGACAAAGGGCCATTCACAAATCAGACAATCTACATCTAACATATTTAGTTCTAGCTTCCAGCTGTAATGAGCAGGAAAGAAATAAAACATATTGAGATTCTTTTTAAACACACATGATATGTTTTATGCCATTGTATATATGGATGTACAAGAAATCTGCAAAATAAAAGGATCAGGGACTATATATTGCACTATATGTATGGCTATATTTAGGCAGAAAGAGAAAGGAATAACCTGTACTGAGCAATTAGAATTATAAGTTTATGTATTTTTTTTGTTTGTTTAATAGAAAGTGGGTACTCCAAGTAAAAATGTTTGATATTTGGTCTGTGTAAAAATTCGCATTGTATCTGAACTTTCTCTTTTTCTTACTTTTCCATCAGATCTACCAGTCATCTAACCATGAATTTCTGGATTAATTAAAAAATGTGTCTTTTCTGAAAAAAATAAGGAGAGGGGCACCCAAAATAGGAGATGTAGATTGAGTCAGTGTACTTTTAGTCAGACAGATGGCAACACATCATGATTTGTAAACACTGCTTTCTGGGAAATCTGGAGGAATCAACTACAATACTCAAAGTAAAAACCCAGGTAATATTATTATTATGGACTGAACTGTATCCCCTCAGATTCGCAAAGTGGTGCTCCTCTGGGAGGTATCAAATATAAGTGAGGTTATAAGATTGGGGAATTTGCTATGGAATTAGTGTTCTTATAACAAGAGACACCGGAGAGCTTGCTCTCTCTTCTCTGTGAGGATATGGAGAAAAGGAGGCTTATGCAAGTCAGGAAAAGAGTCTTTACCAGAATCTGATCATATTACAGCCTGATCTAGACTTCAAAACTGTGAGAAAATAAAGTTATTTTGCTTAAGCCACTCAGTCTATAGCATTTTATTAAGGTTGCCCAAGTAGATGAAGACAATTATCTAAAACTTTTAGCACTGAATTTGGAAGGAAATAACAATTATGCTTTGAACTGCTGACCATCAAACTTTAAGCTTATGTTTTTGAATTGGGAAGTTATTTGAAAAGAATATGATATATATCCAAACCATTCAGGTACTTTCTGAATATTCAGCTTCTTGATATCAACAAGAATAATATTTTCTATATATGCAATAAAAAAATGGACATATCTTTACCCATACCGAGGAAAATAGAGAAGTGAATCTAAGACTATATCACAATTTATAAATATTATAGAGAATTTCAGTTACAGGGATATAATTATGATTACTTCAGGTAAAATAATTCTCCCATACTCCTGAATATCTACAGAAGAACTAAATTTCCTATAGGAATCCTAAGGAATCTTACACTTCCTTCTACTGATGATACTGGAAAGTATCCAATGGATGTGCGACATCCATTTGTCTAATTCCGTAAGACCATTCTGAGATTAAACCAACAGACAGTAGAGCACATTTACCACATTATCACAGCCCTTCAAAGAAGTGCTTTTACTAAGGCCCAGCTTAAGATAATGGTTTTGCCTCTATTAAAGATTGATATAGGGACCATTATTTTATGCAGTGTTTCTTTGCTGCTGCTGCTATTTAGTTGCTAAGTCATGTCCAACTCTTTGCAACCCCATGGACTGTAGCCCACCAGGCTCCTCTGTCCATGAATTCTTCAGGCAAGAATATTGGAGTGGGTTGCCATTCCCTTCTCCAGGGGATCTTCCTGACCCAGGGATCGAAACTGCCCCTTCTGCTTGGCAGGTGGATTTTTTTTTTTTTTCTTTTTAACCATTGAGCCACTTTTAGGTTTGAAGATTTTATTTCTGGACATTTTCTGTATAAGGACATGAGGAGAAAATTTCCACTTTTTGTCAGAAAAGAAAAAACTGTCCTCAATCTTCTTTTTGTCAAAAAAAAAGTTGTTAAACTCTCTATATTTCTATTTTATTTTCCTTAACATCTGAAAATTTAAAACCAAACCTCATTTATGCTCAGGATGTGTAATCTATTTAATTAGACTGCAGAAAAAAAAAGTCTACTCTTAATATACATAAGTCAACATACCTCTTAATGGTATGAGTAAGCATTTCTTTAAGACACATGTTACAGTAACTGAAAGAGAGTAATTTGCTTTACCCAGGGATTCAGTCTTCCAGCTTTTCATTGATGCTGTTTAGAAATAATCAAAAATAAAATGCAACCATTTAATCCCAAATAGTATTTCAAATGCTGTGTCATTTGAGAAGTGACTTGCACTTAATGGGCAGATACTGAGTTAAGTTGAGGAAAAGTGCAAAATCCACTACAGATTCAGTAGAATCCAAATAATAAAGCCATGTCACCAAATTTATGATGGAAGGTATGTATAGTACCTCACAAGTCAGGTAATATAATTCTTAAACAATGATTTTAATAAAAAAATTTCCACATTAATCATATACTAGAAAATTAGAAAAATACTTTAGAAAATCAATCGACCACTGCAGACCTATTCCTCTCTACTCCTGCTACATCTCTTCCTAGCAGAGCTATGCTATGCCAGTGAGGTGCAACCTATTCATTTGGAACTCCTCCACTAAAAGGAACTATTTGGAAGATCTCTAATTGTTCTCACTGAATTTCAACTCAATATTAAGAATGAGATAAGATAATTCAAATATTCTTTATTCATGATAGCTAATGGGAAACTTGGTCTGGAAGTGAAGGGTGAAAGTGTCTCCTGCACTAGAATGCAGATTCTTTACCTCTGAGCCACTGGGGCAGCCTGTCTTTTATGAGAAGCCAAGTACAATTTATAACCAATACATATGAATCCCAGAAATGGGCTTAATGAGATTGGTAAGGCAAATGAAATTTTTAGTATGACAAGGAGAAACTGCAAGATGATACTAATATATCTGACTGAGAGCAACTGGTCCATATGGTAACTGGAGGATATAGCTATCTCCCAGAGAAAACGGAACTGACAGGTTAATGGATGTCTTTGACAAAGTCTTATATGTCCACTAGTGAATTTGCATATATAATGAAGCAAAGACACACAAATAGTGCAGTTATTAACTCCAATAAAAACAAAATATATATGAAAGACAGTAAAATAATTGTTTGACATGTAATTTCATTGGTGAAGAACAATTGATAACATGGTCATTTTTCAGAAGATGAAAGGAGTGGTTTTCAACCAGAGACAATTCTGTCCTTCAGGTGATATTTGGCAAGGTCTGGAGATATTGTTGATTATCGCAACTAGAATGTGTTTCAGGCATCTAGTAGACAGACACCAGGGATGCTGCTAAACGTCCCTAGAATGGACACAACAGCCCCTCACAATAAGGATTATCCAGCTGAAACATCGACAGTGTTGAGACAGAAATCTCAGGGACCAGTTATATTTTAGAAAAAAGAATAGCGACTTCAACAAAAATTACAATTTTGAGAAACATAGAGAAATGCAGGTGTTTGGAGTGTGTGTGTATTTATAGAGAGAGTTAGTGTAACAAAGTTAAAGCCCATGTTTCTTAACTTAATAATGATTTATAACATCTAAAATTTGAAGATCAAAATATAGATGCTTAAATATATTATTTACAAATATACAGGCAAATATCTCTTCTAAAGTGATAAAAAGTGGCTGCTTCTATCCAGTGGTACAGAGGATGCGGAGGGACAGGGTAGGGTATTAGTGTTCCTTTAGTTATAAGCTGCTTAATATTACTAGATTTTTTTAACTGTGCTCATTAAATTGTAATAAATTATTATAAAGGAAAAATGTAAAATACAACAATATGAATTATGAAGTCAGATTTCTTATAGTGTGGCAGTGTAAACACAATATCTGTCTTGGTTAAAACAGATTTTTTGGTGTGAAGAAAATCTTTTCTTTCTCTTTTATCTTCCTGCCTTGACCATTAAATAATCGCTTAGCTCAGCTGTCATATCACTTTTGTTCAATTTAGTGCCCTCCACTAAACAGAGTATTGGTCAATAACTACTTTTCTAAATGTTAAATTGAGACAAAGTTTTAGTATTTTTTTTCTGGATAAGGACATAAAAAATAATATGCAAATTATGTGAACAAATAACTCACAAATAAATGCATTTGTCAAGAAATACATGAAAACTTATCTAAATTTTTGCAACCATACACAATGAAACAAAAATTATTTGAGTTGCCATTGAGACTGGTAAAGAGTAAAAAGAGAATAAAGACAGTGAGTTGACAATTAATAATTTTCATATACTGCTGGGTAAAATACATACACCCTTTGTGGAGAGTCATTCAACAGTATCTATCAAAAGCTTTCATGTATATTTATTTTAAAATCAGTAATTCCACTTCAGAACATGCTTCAAAGTCTTAAGTGGACAAGATTCTAAGACTTATGTACAAATATATTTGTTCTGGGATTATTTATCAAAGCAAAAGACAAATATTATACAATACCCCTTATATGGAGACTCTAAAATAAATGATACAAATTAATTTACTTACAAAACAGAAACAGACTCATAGACTTAGAGAATGAATTTGTGGTTGCCAAGGGGAAGGATCAGGGGAAGAGAAAATTAGGGAGTTTGAGATCGACATGCACAAACTGCTATATTTAAATGGATAAGCAACAAGGTCCTATCGTAGAGCACAGGAACTCTGCTCAATGTCATGTGGCAGCCTGGATGGGAAGGCAGTTTGGGGGAAAATGGATACATGTGTATGTGTGATTGAGTCCTTTTGCTGTCCACCTGAAACTGTCACCTATATGTCAACACAAAATTAAAAGTTTTAAAAAAATCTTAGATGTTTAAGAATGTGACATAATTTATATTATAATAAATTATAAAGAGCGATTCTTGGTTCATAACTAAACTGTGGTACAGAAATCATGGATAAAGTCTGAGCACTAAGAAAGCCTCCTCCAGCTGCCCTGGCTACCTCCCCAGGTCTCCTCTGATTTCCTCTCTGCTTCTTCGGGACCTCTGCAGTAGCACTGCAGAATTTTGCAACACTGCAAAAACCTACATATTCATTAACAAAATTATAAGGGATGTTCTGATGTAAGGGTAGTAAACAATACTCAATAAATAATATTTTCACTTATTAAAGGTTCTTCTGCTACAAAATTATTACAAATCTAAATGCTCACAGAAAAGGTCCTTCTCTTTGACTTTGTCATTCTATTTCATAAAATTTATCTTAAGAAACTGTGTAAGTGGACAAATATTCCAGACTGTATTCATGCTAGACCCAACCCTAAAAATTTGCAACACCCAAAGCAAGAGTACAAATGAAGCGCACAAACCATATGTCTCAATATTTAAAAATTATAAAACCAACTAACACACTGTGACATAAAAATAGTTTCTTCTTCTGTTATAAATCTACTTATAAATCTATGGTTTTTATGTGACAAATTATCAAAATATCAAAGATGACTGAATTTAATAAATATTGTATATGTTATGCATTCTCTTGTTGAGTTTGCAAAGGACATTAATAGACAAGTGTTAGTCACTCAATTGTGTCTGACTCTTTGTGACCCTGCCAGGCTCCTCTGTCCATGGAATTCTCCTGGCGAGGATACTGGAGTGGGTAGCCATTTCCTTCCCCAGAGGGACTTCCCAACCCAGGTATCAAACCCAGGTCTCCTGCATTGCAGGCAGATTCTTAACACATACTTAACTCACAGAGTATATTCCAAAATATTTTTGCCTTTCTTAATTTTAAAATCTCAAATTGTTTTTATAAGTAATATTATAGTGGTATTTTTGTTCTACTGACTGGAATGATCTAAGAATTAAACAAAAATTGTTACTGATCTCAAAGCATCCAAAATTTGAATTTATTTTCATCAAAAAACATAAAGTAAAAACAAATAATTTAAAAATCATTATATAGTGTGATTTGTTTAACATTACAAACTGATTTTCGGCTGCCACACAAATGTTGCAAATACTGTAGCATTTTGAGTGACTCCAGAATCAGGAATCGGAACACAGAGGAGCAAAGAATGGAAGCTCAGAGCAGCTGGGATGCTTACTTTGTCATGAAAGAATCTCCATGTGAAAGAAAGAATTTGACAAGTTAAATATTATCTTTTTTTACCTAAGCAATTTTGATGCTCAGATCATTCTTGCACCTTGAAACTATAGTCATCTCTGATTTTGACATTGGTCTGACATGCAAATTTCATGCTGTTCAGACACTCATTTTTTGTTTTGAAGACATGGTATAAGGGGAAAAGAAGTATTTCCCTGAAGACTGAATGGTATGTCACAGAAGAGGATAATTAGGTTCACTGAATGTTTTACAAAAGCACTGAGTTCTAGATCAGCACTCTGATTGCTGTCTAGTAACAGCACTGCCATATATATTTTTTTTCTTTAAACTTTTTATGGTATAGCCTATTAACAATGTTATGATAGTCTCAGGTGAAGAGCGAAGGGGCTCAGCCATACATATACATGTATCCATTCCCCCTCAAACTCCTCTCCTGTTCACTGCCTATGTGTTCTTAATAAACATGTGAACCTGTGTGCTAGTGATCTGTATGTCCTTTTTATAATGCAGGTCTGAGAGTAGGGGCCACTCTCCCAGTTGAAAGAGTGGTATTGATAAGGATGGCATATCCTCAGCTCCTTACTTCATCTCACCTCACTTGGCTTAAACCTAACTGAATTTGGCTTGTACTTAATGAACCTACTAAAAGTACCATCCTAAACAATGAATCCAAAAGCATACTACCAAGATATAATTCCTCTGTATCATTCCCCTGGACTCCCACAGCTCCTTGAAACTCTTCTTTTCCTAGACTTTCAATGCAATACTCTAGTTTTTTGTACTCTCTCTCTGATTATCTCATATGTTTCCTTTACTGAAACAGATTGATAATACCATTTTATATTTATAAACATCAATAAATTTAAGATTATATATGCATGTAAGGACAGATGGACCGATAGATCAATGGACTTATGGATCAATGAATCAAAGGATGAGTTGGTGGATGAAACATGATACGGCTTTGAACTGAGACACTAGATTTTGTTCTCTGGTTGATTGATTGTGGGGAATGTTTATGTCTGTGTGCATGCATGTATGTATAAATGCTTGCATTTGATTGTTTTTATTGTAATTCAGAATTCTAACTTTATATTCCCAGAAACTAGAGTACATATCAACCAAGAATTAAAATTAAGGAGCTGCTGCTGCTAAGTTGCTTCAGTCGTGTCCGACTCTGTGAGACCCCATGGATGGCAGCCCACCAGGCTCCCCCGTCCCTGGGATCCTCTAGGCAAGAATACTGGAATAGGTTGCCATTTCCTCCTCCAATGCATGAAAGTGAAAAGTGAAAGTGAAGTCGCTCAGTGGTGTCCGACTCGTAGCGACCTCTTGGACTGCAGCTTACCAGGTTCCTCTGTCCATGGGATTTTCCAGACAAGAGTACTGGAGTGGGCTGCCATTGCCTTCTCTGTAAGGAGCAAAACAAGTTAAAAAAAAGAGGAATAAATCTGCAAACTTTGACTATTTGATTAAACCTAGAATCACAAGCCTCTATTATGTCTCTGTTATATAAAGAGCTGGATGTAAATTCTAAAGTAATATTCATTTAATAGAAAACAGCTACACAAACATATGTACATATATATTCATCATATATGTATATATACAGAGTATCAACATTGCAATATTTTTACATCACAAAAGCATTTCCCAAACTATGTTCTACATATTCCACAAGAATGAGTCATTAGCTATTCAACAAATAGCTCATGGCTAAAGTCTGCTGCTGCTAAGTCGCATCAGTCGTGTCCGACTCTGTGCGACCCCATAGACGGCAGCCCACAAGGCTCTACCGTCCCTGAGATTCTCCTGGCAAGAACACTGGAGTGGGTTGCCACTTCCTTCTCCAATGCATGAAAGTGAAAAGTGAAAGTGAAGTCACTCAGTCGTGTCCGACCCTCAGCGACCTCATGGACTGCAGCCTACCAGGCTCCTCCGTCCATGGGATTTTCCAGGCAAGAGTACTGGAGACAAAAGAGGAGAAAAACAGTCTTTTATTTACTTCCTTGATATGTCTTAAATTTGCTTGTATGACAAATTTTGAGATTATTCCCAGAAATTTCATATTTTACAACTTCAGTGTAATTTTTGTTCTGTTTAATATTTCTTACTGATAAAACTATTGATCTGTAATATTTATTTTGAAAATAGTCACTTTACCAAATGTTCTTAGCTTTAATATTTTTCCCATTGACTTGCTTTGATAGGGATACATTAACAAATAATATCATCCTTAAGCAGCACTTGTAAATACTAAAAGCTTGCAGTCAAATATACTCTCCCAGTTTACTAAGAAATATGTTGCTCCTTATCTTTTCACTATTTTCCATCAAATGAAGCTATTCCTAATGCAATATTTAAAAACTGGATATAGTTACTTCTATTAGTTATTTCTTTTATATTTCTTAGTTACTTCTATCATCTTTCAGGTTTTTCTTTTGGTAGGAATTCAATAGAAAACAACTTTTGTGTCACTATTTAGCATGCTTTTTTTTTTATTGTTGGTCTTTAGATTTTGTTTTGTTTTAAGAAATGAATAATATCTATATTGTAAAAGATATATTTACATCACAGAATTCTTGACTTCCAAACCAGGATCTCAAAATTAGTGGCATTTTTGAGTCTTTCTTATTTTTTTTCTCCATTCAACTTTTTTTAAAATTAATTTTTATTTTTTAGTTTGTTTTGCTTTACAATGCTGTATTCATTTTGCTATACATTGACATGAATCAGCCACGAGTGTACATGAACTCCCGATCCCGACCCCCACCTCCCTGCTCTCACCCCACACCTTCTCTCTGGATTATCCCCGTGCATCAGTCCCAAGCATCCTGCATCCTGCATCCTGCATCAAACCTGGACTGGCGATTCGTTTCACTTATGATGTCATACATGTTACTCTGCCAACCCATCCCACCCTCTCCCTCTCCCACAGAGTCCAAAAGGCTGTTCTATACATCTGTGTCTCTTTTGCTGTCTTGCGTACAGGTTTATTATTACCATCATTCTAAATTCCATATGTATGTGTAAGTATACTGTATTGGTGTTTTTCTTTCTGGCTTACTTCACTCTGTATAATCGGCTCCAGCGTCATCCACCTCATTAAAACTGATTCAAATGTATTCTTTTTAATAGCTGAGTAATACTCCATTGTGTATATGTACCACAGCTTTCTTATCCATTCATCTGCTGATGGACATCTAGGTTGCTTCCATGTCCTGGCTATTATAAACAGTGCCACAATGAACATTGGGGTACACGTGTCTCTTTCAGTTCTGGTTTCCTCAGTGTGTATGCCCAGCAGTGGGATTGCTGGATCATAAGGCAGTTCTATTTGCAATTTTTTAAGGAATCTCCACACTGTTCTCCATAGTGGCTGTGCTAATTTGCATTCCCACCAACAGTGTAAGAGGGTTCCCTTTTCTCCACATCCTCTCCAGCATTTATTGCTTGTTGACTTTTGGATCGCAGCCATTCTGACTGGTGTGAAATGGTACCTCAGTGTGGTTTGGATTTGCATTCTCTGATAATGAGTGATGTTGAGCATCTTTTCATGTGTTTGTTAGCCATTCGTATGTCTTCTTTGGAGAAGTGTCTCTTTAGTTCTTTGGCCCATTTTTTGATTGGATCATTTGTTTTTCTGGAGTTGAGCTGCATAAGCTGCTTGTATATTTTTGAGATTAGTTGTCAGTTGTTTCATTTGTTATTATTTTCTCCCATTCAGAAGGCTGTCTTTTCACCTTGTTTATAGTTTCCTTTGTTGTTGAGGAGAAAGAGACGACCGAGGATGAGATGGCTGGATGGCATCATGGACTCAATGGATGTGAGTCTGAGTGAACTCCGGGAGTTGGTGATGGACAGGGAGGCCTGGCGTGCTGCGATTCACGGGGTCGCAAAGAGTCGAACACGACTGCGCGACTGAACTGAACTGAACTTGTTGTTAGCACGCATCTTTTAAAAAGTTTTCTAATTTTCTCTCTGTCTCTGCCTATGCACTACTTGGAAAAGTGCATATAAAGTACATTAATATTTTCTTATTCATAATAACTTACATGAGAAAGAACTTTTTTAAGAATTATCTTTTTTTCCAAGGAAGAGGGATTATCTAATTGCAAACTGAACTTATAAGACTAAGTTCAGATAACTTAATTAAGATGCCAGACAAATTACATTATTGCAAAGTGCTTTATTTCAAACCTATAGTTTTTTTATTACTTGGTTTTACATTTAGGATTTTTCTAGTGCTTATTAAAAGACTTTATTATTCTATTATAAGCATCAAGTTTCATGAGAAAACAATTTATACTATTAAAATGCAATTATATGTTTGATCTGTTATAGAATTTCCTGATACTAAGCCCCAGTTTTATAAAATTATAGTAAAACATGCAAATAAACACATACAACTTATTTATTGATGACAATGAATTATTGTATTCACCTCTCTACTTCCTTCTTATTCTACCTCTTACTAACCAGACTTGATAATTCAGAGGGAAAGACATGATTAAAATATATCTTTCTTCAGGGAAATTTGTTTTCTTACCTTATCTTTAAATTTTTATCAATCTTATCCATCAGGTTTCTTATTTTTTTTACAAGACTTTCATCCTGCCATCAAAGGCATCAGAAATCACCTAGGAATTTTTTTTTTATATAAATAGTAAGATCTTTGTTAGATAAGTCAAAGTCAAATGACTGAAGACAGTTGGCTCCTCACCACTCTGCCCACCCCCATACACAAGCACACCTGCTTTCAATTCTAGGTCCCAAACACTTTATTAAAGAACTAATGCAGTAAGCAATTCACCTATGCAATGAAATATGTCAATGTGTGAGGCATTAACTAGTAGGAAGAAAAATCTTGATTTCATTGAGTTTCTGTCTAAAACTCAACAAGGATTGTCAGTTTAAAGAAATATGTCCTGTGCTCAGTCACTTCAGTTGTGTCTGACTCTTTGCAACCCTATGGACCATAGCCTACCAGGCTCCTCTGTCCGTGGGATTCTCCAGGCAAGAATCCTTGAGTGGGTTACCATTTCCTTCAGGTGATCTTCCTGACCCAGGGATTGAACCCATGTCTCTTAAGTCTCCTCACTGTCAGGAGGGTTCTTTACCGATAACACCACCTGGGAAGCCCTCTAAATCAATTACTTAATTTCCTTGTCTGCTGCTGCTGCTAAGTCGATTCAGTCGTGTCCGACTCTGTGCGACCCATAGATGGCAGCCCACCAGGCTCCCTCGTCCCTGGGATTCTCCAGGCAAGAATACTTGCTGCTGCTGCTGCTGCTGCTGCTGAGTCGCTTCAGTCGTGTCCGACTCTGTGCGACCCATAGATGGCAGCCCACCAGGCTCCCTCATCCCTGGGATTCTCCAGGCAAGAATACTTGAGTGCGCCCCATTTCCTTCTCCAGTGCAGGAAAGTGAAAAGTGAAAGTGAATTAGCTTAGTCAGGTCCGACTCTTCGCGACCCCATGGACTAGCCTACCAGGCTCCTCCGTCCATGGGATTTCCCAGGCAAGAGTACTGGAATGGGTTGCCATTGCCTTCTCCTCCTTGTCTGAATAACACATAATTACTTAACTTTTACTTCGCTAAATTGACTGAATATGTCTCCAGTCAAAAATTTATACTGAGGATTTGAACTAAAATAATTAAAAAGACCACATACTCTGTACTCCTTTTGTTTTTTCTTCTTGTTATTGTCTGAGAAATGATCTCAGGCTGACAAATTGCATTTAGTTATCTGGGGTACAGTTCAAGAGCCCTGACAGTTTCAAAACAATATTCACCTAAGTCTGTTTGGTCACATTTAAATCACAGCTTCAAAAAAAGTCAAAATTCAATTAAAAAAAATACAAACAACTTTTAATTTACTCTTCTTACGTTCTACATACCTCTGTTTTTAGCATTCTCTGATAAAGCTTTAAGTCTGTCCCAGGCTCATCTACATTCTTCTACACATAAAATAAGTATAAACACTTATACCTTCATGGGAAATAGATGGGGAAACAGTGGAAACAGTGTCAGACTTTGTTATTTTGGGGGGGCTCCAAAATCACTGCAGATGGTGACTGCAGCCATGAAATTAAAAGATGCTTACTCCTTGGAAGAAAAGTTATGAGCAACCTAGATAGCATATTCAAAAGCAGAGACATTACTTTGCTGACTAAGGTCCGTCTAGTCAAGGCTATGGTTTTTCCTGTGGTCATGTATGGATGTGAGAGTTGGACTGTGAAGAAGGCTGAGCACCGAAGAATTGATGCCTTTGAACTGTGGTGTTGGAGAAGACTCTTGAGAGTCCCTTGGACTGCAAGGAGATCCAACCAGTCCATTCTGAAGGAGATCAGCCCTGGGATTTCTTTGGAAGGAATGATGCTAAAGCTGAAACTCCAGTACTTTGGCCACTTTATGTGAAGAGTTGACTCACTGGAAAAGACTTTGATGCTGGGAGGGATTGGGGGCAGGAGGAGAAGGGGACGACCAAGGATGAGATGGCTGGATGGCATCACTGACTCCATGGACGTGAGTCTGAGTGAACTCCGGGAGTTGGTGATGGACAGGAAGGCCTAGCGTGCTGCGATTCATGGGGTCGCAAAGAGTCGGACATGACTGAGCGACTAAACTGAGCTGAATGAGTTTCATTTTAAAAAACCACTCATTTGCCAAATAAAATTAGCTCTTTCTATTCTAGATACAAAGAGACAATAGTAAACTGCATTCTCAACAACTATAATGTGAATAACTAACATTAGTTAAAATTCTAACACTCAGCTCATCAAAGCAACACTAGGAAGTGAACATACATTATTTTCATTTTACAGGAATGGAACTAAGGAGGCACAGATAATTAAATAATATCCCTGTATTAGTCTCATTTGAGGTAAGGCTTTTTTCTTGACCTGTAGGTAGCTGCCTTCTTGCTTCATGGACATGTGGTCTTTGCTCTCTCTGTATAGGGGGAAGCAGAGAGCCAAGTGGAGAGGGAAAGGGCATTCTCAGGTGTTTCTTGTTATACAGACTAATCCCTTTAGACCAGGGCCTCACCCTATGACTTCATTACACTTAACTACTTTCTTACAGGTCCCATCTTCAAACACAGCCACACTAAGAGAGCTTCAACATAAGAATTTTGCAGGAACAAGAACACTGAGTCCATAACATTTCCTAAGGTCACACAGGTAATAAGTTGTAGAACCATGTCTGAAAACTCAACATTTATATTCAGAGCCTGAGCTCTTAATATTATTGCCTGCTTTATACTTAGCTCCTTATAAATAAGCTTTTGCTGCACATAAACAGGTTAAAACTAATCACATCTATTTTTCCCCATAGGAAGAATCTATTGACAGGAAAGAAAGTAGCCCCTATACGGGGCCCTGCTTGGCTTAGTGCCCTGTAAGGTTAAGGAAGAAATTGAAAAGAACAGTTCAGAAAAACTCAGTCATATTTTGTACATTACAAAGGGCAAAAAGTTTGCAGTGAGGTGTGAAGACCCCTCACACCACCAATGGGCCTCACATCCAGAGTCAAGCTCAGATAGAGTTACCCAGACAGTATGTCTGCAAAGACGGTGAGATGCTCACCTGGAATGGTCCACACACGCTCAGCCCCACTCGGACATAGGAATCTGAAAGGTTTGAAACCTCTGACCCAGCACTTCTGCCCATTGCACAGTAGGCAGTACTGCCTCTCTAGCCCCACAGCCTCACCTCCTCTCTGCAACAACCAGCTTTCAGGAAAGAAAGTAAAACGTGCCTATGGGACCACATCTCACTTACTCTTCTCTTTCTGAAACTGCACCTCAGATAGAGACTTGAACCCACAACCTTCCAACTGAAACTCCACAACTTGTCTCACGACTTAGTGAAGCTTAGATTATGGCTTGTTGCATAACAGGAATTCAGCAAGCAGCAAAGTGATATATAAGAAGTAGGTTTACTAATATAGGATGCTTCTAAAGGATATAAACAGACAAGCAATGGGACTCTGCCCTGACAGAACTAAGTGCCCTGCATTTTTATAATCAAAGGAAGGAGGGGGAGAAGACCACATCAGGTCCCAATTCTGAGGTGAATCCAGGGGACATTGGCTTTAAATAGGAAAGAATTCAAGTGTGAGCCATAGTAAAGTGAAAGCAAAGCATGTTTTTTTAGAGAGATAACACACATTGTGTGGGCAGAATATGGTCTAGCCTGGGGAAAATGGATTCCACAGAGTATGGGCCTTACCAGAAAGTGAGGGCAACCAGGGTGTAGGGTTGGTTATTTATGGGTTGGGTGAATTCATAGGCTGAGTGAGAGGATTATTTGAACATTATAGTGAAGGTGTGGGAATTCCCAAGACATGAGCCATAGAACACTTTTCAGCCTCTTATGATTGGCCTGGGAACTGCCATGGCACCTGAGGGTGTGTCATTTAGCATACCCCACATTTGAGGTCAGGGGCAGCAGCTGGGAGGAGCTATCCCACATCCAAGGTAAGAGAAACCCAAGGAAGATGGCAGGCCCTGAGAGAGGGCATCAGAGGGCAGACAGACTGAAACCATACTCACAGAAAACTAGCCAGTCTGATCACATGGACCTCAGCCTTCTCTAACTCAATAAAACTAAGCCATGCTGTGTGAGGCCACCCAAGATAGACAGGTCATGGTGGAGAGTTCTGACAGAATGTGGTCCACTGGAGAAGGGAATGGCAAACCACTTCCGTATTCTTGCCTTGAGAACCCCATGAACAGTATGAAAAGGCAAAATGATAGGACACTGAAAGAGGAACCCCCCAGGTCGGTAGGTGCCCAATATGCTCCTGGAGAAGTAACTCCAGAAAGAATAAAGGCAAGGAGCCAAAAGGAAAAAAAAAAAAAAACACACACACACAAAAAAACAAAAAACCACCTAGTTGTGGATGGGACTGGTGATAGAAGCAAGGTCTGATGCTGTAAAGAGCAATATTGCATAGGAACCTGGAATGTTAGGTCCATGAATCAAGGCAAATTGGAAGTGGTCAAACAGGAGATGACAAGAATGAACATCGACATTCTAGGAATAAGTGAACTAAAATGGACTGGAATGGGTGAATTTAACTCAGATGACCATTATATCTATTACTGTGGGCAGCAATCACTTAGAAAAAATGGAGTAGCCATCATAGTCAACAAAAGAGTCCAAAATGCAGTACTTGGATGCAATCTCAAAAACGACAGAATGATCTCTATTTGTTCCCAAGGCAAACCATTCAACATCATAGTAATCCAAGTCTATGCCCGACCAGTAACTCTAAAGAAGCTGAAGTTGAACAGTTCTATGAAGACCTACAAGACCTTTTAGAACTAACACCCAAAGGGAGGTCCTTTTCATTATAGGGGAATGGAATGCAAAAGTAGGAAGTCAAGAAACACCTGGAGTAACAGGCAAATTTGGCCTTGGAATATGGAATGAAGCAGGGCACATGTTAATAGAGTTTTGTCGAGAGAACACATTGGTCATAGCAAACACCCTCTTCCAACAACACAAGAGAAGACTCTACACATGGACATCACCAGATGGTCAACACTGAAATCAGACTGATTATATTCTTTACAGGCAAAGATGGAGAAGCTCCATACAGTCAGCAAAAACAAGACAGGGAGCTGACTGTGGCTCAGATCATGAACTCCTGATTGCCAAATTCAGACTTAAATTGAAGAAAGTGGGCAACACCACTAGACCATTCAGGTATGACCTAAATCAAATCCCTTATGATTATACAGTGGAAGTGAGGAATAGATTTAAAGGTCTAGATCTGATAGATAGAGTGCCTGATGAACTATGGAATGAGGTTCGTGACATTGTACAGGAGATAGGGATCAAGACCATCCCCATGGAAAAGAAATGCAAAAAGGCAAAATGGCTGTCTGGGGAGGCCTTACAAATAGCTATGAAAAGAAGAGAAGCAAAAAGCAAAGGAGAAAAGGAAAGATATAAGCATCTGAATGCAGAGTTCCAAAGAATAGCAAGAAGAGATAAGAAAGCCTTCTTCAGCAATCAATGTAAAGAAATAGAGGAAAAGAACAGAATGGGAAAGACTAGAGATCTCTTCAAGAAAATTAGAGATACCAAGAGAACATTTCATGCAAGGATGGGCTCGATAAAGGACAGAAATGGTCTGGACCTAACAGAAGCAGAAGAAAAATAAGTTTACCCAAAATAAAATTCAGAGTAATGAATATATAGTTTCATACTGTTTAAAATAGTATAGCACACTAAATAAAGAAAAAGTCAGTGATATTTTATAAATGTGAAAAAAGAAATAACCAGTAGTTCATTATTAGTTATGGTTCACCATTTATCGAGGGGCACAAACATCTCTGGTTGCTCTTGCAGGATTTGAAACCATTACCCATTCTCTTTGCTTTGTTTCACATAATGCAGACAGTTAGAAGTGTCCCCCCAGTGTCTCACTTTTAGGGAGTTCAGTGCCTGATTTTTCACTTAAAGTTGTTGACACTCAACTGCTATTGCAGAGATGCAGAATAAGTTAGACGCACAAGAAGGAAGAGTCTGGATCACTTCTGCTCAGTCAAGCTCATCCTTCTGTGCTTATGTCCAAAGCACTTCCTACCAGACTTCATCATTCCCTGAGTCAGCCCCTCCTCCCACAAGAGGCCACTGGAACACAGTCCCAAACTGTGGACCATCATGTCCTGATTTGTCCTCATTTTTCCCATAGCTTCTTTGCAAAAATAGCAGCTACTTCTCTGTAATTGATCTGCAACCTCTAATTTCCTTTCTTTAATACTAATAAATAGAATAACTCATATATCACAAGATGGAGATGAATTCTCTAAGTGTCAAAAAAGTACACAGAAGTGAGTGGTGCAGACTGAAATATTACAAAGACTCTTGCCTTGAAAAGGATTGCTTAAGTGGCAATAAATTAATAAAGCAAAATATGTCATTTGCTCAGCTTTCCATTATTGATTAAAAGCTATTGAGATTAATGGATATATTTTCAAATAAAAAGTAGATCATTGAAAGAAATTCTTCCTCATGAAAGTAGAATGGAATGATAATAATTAAAAAATAATAAGTGCTTTAAAATTTCATAGTAACAAGACCAAACACTTTACTTTTCAAATATCAATCTTTGTTACACTGAGGTTAACTCAAATATCATCTAGTGTGACATGTCATTCTTTTAAACTTAAGAGTATTTTATGCTCAGAGAAATTCAAGAGACTTGACAAATTATTGCTCAGTTTCACTTGATTGCTAAGTATCAACAGAGCTAAGCAATCTTTCTTTATCATTTAAAATTTTTAATCTCAGATTTCTATTTTAATTTGGTATTTTGAACACTGTGATCTGTAAGGTGACTACTTTAGAATATTATTGCTCACACATAGGCAATAGAGTTCATCGGATATTAGCTAGACAACATCAGCTCTTCCCGGGCTTCTTAAACAGGACAAAAATTGTGAGAATGGGAACAGAATTGCTTAGAACTGTTAAGCTTGTCTTTAACACACTGTCTATCTTCCAAAGCATGTTTGGAAATGCACAGAATAACTAGACAGTGTAAAACAAAGAAATATTTCATATTGTGTCTAACATTTGGAAATAGTCTAAACATTCTAAAACTTGTTCATGTTCCTTATTTTATACTCCACACTGACCCAGAAAGTTTCCATCTGACAAGACATTTACAAATATACAAAGAGTGATGAACATTTCAGTGAATAAACCAATAGATGACTTAATACAGTTGCAAGAGATGCTCCCTATTTGTAAGAAGAGTAAGCAGTTCAGAACTTTAAAATAGCACTATAAGGGACTTTCTGGCAGTCCAGTGGTTAAGACTTCACCTTTCAGTGCAAGGGGTATGAGTTTGATCCCTGGTCAGGGAGCTAAGATACTGCATGCCTCTTGGTCAAAAATCTAAAACATAAAACAGAAGCAATATTGTAACAAATTTAATAAAAACCTTAAAAATGGTCCAAATTAAAACCAAAAACCTAAAAAAAATAGCAGTATTATATCTGACAGGCAAAAACAGAGGCAAGTTACAAAAGTGTCATGGGAGAACAAGTGCTATTTAGATGCAAAGGTTATTTAGAAAGGAATTCAAAAATAGTATAAATATTTGAAGAGTAGAGAAGTAAATTGAATCTTATTTTCACCAAACTTGGGAGCACTAAGAACGATGAAATGGGTATTATAAAATTCAGTCCACATATAATGTATCACCCAAACTTGTTTAGCAAAAGACAACGTGAAAGGAAATGGGAGTCATATTAACTAACATCCTGCTTACATTCTGAGATTGTCAATTCTAACCATTTGTTTCACTAGAATCTGCTGTTTCAGTTAGTCTTAATGTTTATTAGCAAATCATATCATGTATATGTACTTGATATTTTAGAGTTTTCTATTTTTGAATATGGTTCATGAAAAATTTTCAATAATAAGTTCATAAGTTTTAATTAGAAATAAATGCTAACCCTTCAACACAGAATTCAAAAAGGTCACATTAACTGAGGTTTCCTTTCATTAGTCTTCTCTCCTCTCTCTGTTGGATCCCACTTAGTTATTCTTTGCTCTAAAATGTATTATACAAATGCATTAGGATTAGATTATCAACTGAAAAAGATACAAGAGAAATAATTAAGAACAAGCAGAAACTTGACAGTGGATAATTACTGAAAAACTAAAACAATGTTATGAAACCAAAAATTAGAAAAAGTTTTACAACATAATAGATTTTTTTAAAAAGCAATTGTGTTTAACCTCATTGAAGGTTAAACTATTACTAAAGCAGTTTTCTATAAGCAATTGATATTTGAAGCTTTTAAAAGTAATGACTGCAAATCTTCAGCCTAAACCTTTTTTTGGAGCTCCAGCCCCCTATTTTCAGCTGGCTGTAAAACAGTTCTACCTGAATGACTGATAGGCATCTCAAACTCAAGATTTCAAAAACTCAATTCTTCCATTCTCCAATCTGTTTTTCTCTTCATGTTTCCCATCCTGGTTAATGGTAACTGATTAATCTATTTTGTAGTCAAACCATATAAAATATACAAGGTAGAAATAGAAGTGGTTTCTATAAAATATTGGTTTTGTGAAGTCACTCAGTCATGTCTAACTCTTAGTGACCCCATGGACTATAGCCTGCCAGGCCCTCCATCCTTGGGATTTTCCAGGCAAGAATACTACAGTGGGTTGCCATTTCCTTCTCCAGAGGATCTTCCTGACCCAGCGTTCGAACCCAGGTCTCCTGCATTGCAGACTCTTTATCATTTGAGCTACCAGGCTTTTACATTTGGTATTTTCCAGAATCCCCTCCAAATTCTGTTGACCAACCATCTCACTAAGTAATGAGCGAGAAGTGTGTTGTGTGTGCTAAATCACTCAGTCTGTCCGACTCTTTGTGACCCCGTGGACTGTAGCCCACCAGGTTCCTCTGTCCATCAGGATTCTCCAGGTAAGAATACTAGAGTGAGTTTCCATGCCCTCCTACAGGGGATCTCCCCATGCCCCCCACCCCGCCCTGCCCAGGGATCGAACCCAGGTCTCCCATATTGCAGCCAGATTCTTTATTGTCTTAGCCAACCAGGGAAGCCCAAGAATACTGGAGTGGGTAGCCTATTCCTTCTCCAGGGGGGTCTTCTCGACCCAGGAATGGAACCAAGGTCTCTTGCATTGCAGAGGATTCTTTACCAGTTGAGCTGCAGGTAACCAGATAAATGGTTAATCTGAAAAGCAACATGCAGGTTGATCCACTTTCAAGTGGAGAGGAAAATTTTCACTTTTAATCCACAGTCAGCTCTATAACGTACAGAAATTATGAAGCAGTCAAAATCTTAACAAGAGGAGGTAGGAGGAACAAAAAGGAGAGAGAAGAGAAGCAGAAGAAACCATCTCTTTACGTTTAGTTCAATGTCCTACCAGTTCTAGGTCTGGGGTAAAATGGGTGGGGCTGATGGGATGGATGGAGACAGAACAGCACTCAGGAGTAGGTGAGGTCACTATGCTCTGGGCTTTCTCAGAGCTGCCTTCCTCTGTATTCACTCTTGCCTTCATCTCATTGCATCAGACAACAAACCCCTTCATGTCACCTTTTCTGTCATCTCTCCGGGCCTCCCCTCTTTAAGGCAGGCATATATTTCAAAGAAATTCCCTTATTCCTCCTAATCTCCAACGGTAATATCTTCCATGCCTTAAATCTTACCCATTCTTAGGGATATTATAAATGCCAATTAGAGTGCTAGAGTAATAATTTAATGGTTGCTCCTCTAAGTAGGACTTGGAAGACCAAGTGTATGGTCAACACTTAATGCCTGAAGGCAAAGACCTTGAACTCGGAAAGTTAAGAGTGAAGCTGTCAGCACACTGGGCCTTACTGGTGGCTCTAACCCTCATTGGCGGTGACTGTTTCCTCTGAGACTGTTCTGATGAGGAAGCAGACCAAGGTACCTACATTCATTCAATCAGAAACTGGAATGCAGAGGTTCCTTTCAGGAGTAAAAGGGACCCATCACCTTTATCTTCTGTTGAAGATTTTTTAAAGAAGTAGTTCAGATTTCTAAAAAGTCTTTTCTTCCCAGTTGTGCACATAAATTCCATCAGGAGTCAGTCTAAATAACCATAACTTCCACATATCTGTGCCTCAGAAAATCCCCTAAGCCTTTGTTGAGCGCAGGCTAAACGAAGAGGTTTGCTTCCCTTTCTTCTTTCTGTCTTTGAAGCAGAAGTTGGATGATAAGGCAGGTGCCTCTGAAATCCAGCTTTCATCATGTGACAGGATTCACAACACACTGTGTGTGTGCAACTTCAAGGTTCTGAACAGCAGCTCCCTTCCGCCCCCATAAATATACCCCAATTACTATAGTTTTCTCTTTGTTTCTTTTTGGACCACATTTTTAAAATCATGAAAGAGATATAAATGCATAAATGCTGGGGATGAAAATACCAACTGAGGAGAATGGGGAATAAATCATGAACTACTGTACTGGGTAGAACAGGAACCTGAAAGTATACCCAGCAGTGCTAAGTCGCTCCTTCCGTGGCATTTTCCCCAAAGGCACATCTCACTTTCACAAAGTGTTGATAATAAGAGCGGGAGTAACAACAGTGACAACGATAACAATGATGTCAGTTGAATTTTTGTGCCAGATGTTATTCTAGGCACTTTATATAATATTAATTAACCCTCACAAAAGTATGAACCCTCATGACAAATAGTAGCTACTATTTGTAGTAGGCACTATTGCTATCCCCACTTTATAAATGAGGCAGCTGAGGTTTAATGGGGCTGAAAAACTTGTCCAAGGAAACTGACATTACAGAATGGTATCACTCAACCTTGCCCCTATCACTTTCAAAATCCAACTTTTAAAGTTATCATTTAAAATAGCATTGGATAGCAGCTCCTGAAGCAACCTTTACTAACCTCCCACTGAAATGTAAAGACACATGAGAAATAGAAAATCACAACCCTGCTGTGAATAGGAAATTAAAAGCAGAAATACAAACAGAAATAAAAATGAGAAAAAGTACTTACTCTCACAAGTAATTGGGAAATAGAAATTTAAACTATCTCATTTTTAATCTGTTAGACTGAAAAAGTTAAAAAGAATGATAATATCAGTTACTGGTTAGAATTCTAGGAGATGGGCACTTTCATGCCCATAGAAACAGAAATAGATGAAGCTCTTGATAACACAGTTTTGAAGTATCAACATTTTAAGTGTCTGTACTTGATTATACCAGCCACTCCACACAAAGGGGTTTGTCTTTAAGGATTACTTGCATGTTTGCACAAAAATATATGCACAAGAAAGTTTACCAAAGCACTAGTGGTATAATATCTAGTAAATAAGTTGAAACAAATGAAATATCAATAACAGAGAATATACCAGTAGTTTCACTGGTTCAGCCATATGACATGATATAATGAAGCTCTTTAAAATATGAGAAAAATACATATATACAGGCAGAAAAAAAAGCTTCAAAGATTTTTAGAAATAATTTTTAAATAAAAAATCTTTATTAGTGAAAGGCATAGTATGAGTGTGTGTGTATGGATCAAACCCTTGATTCTACAGATTTTCTGGGAAGAGAAGTAGAAGCGAGAAGAAATGGAGGGCCTTTTACTTACTGCTTTTATATTTTTCTTTATGTGTTAATTTTGTACAACACTGTATTCACTTATTATTCAAGTAAAGATCAACTGAAAATCTTTATCCAAAAGAGGAAGGAAAGAAGAAAGAAGAAAAAGGATGAAAGGAGAGAGATGGGCAGATACTCAAGAGTAGGTCAAAGGTGATAAAATACAATCAAAATAGAGTCTACTTCAGTTCAGTTCAGTTCAGTCGCTCAGTCGTGTCTGACTCTTTGCAACCCCATGAATCGCAGCACACCAGGCCTCCCTGTCCATCACCAACTCCTGGAGCTCACTCAGACTCACACCCATCGAGTCAGCGACGCCATCCAGCCATCTCATCCTCTGCCGTCTCCTTCTCCTCCTGCCTCCAATCCCTCCCAGCATCAGAGTCTTTTCCAATGAGTCAACTCTTCGCATGAGGTGGCCAAAGTACTGGAGTTTTGAATCTACTTACAAGGTACTTAACCACAAGCTTCAAGAGGAGAAGTATTCAAAAATCACCTCAAGGGTCTGACCTTTAGTACACATTTATATTTATGGAGGAACAAAGTGAAGATAGAAAGAAAAAATGGAAACAGTAAAGCCTAGAGAAAAAGGCAATAAACAAAAATTTTTCATGTAAAAGAAAATTCACAAATCCAATATCTATCAGAGTGAAATTTAAGGTGAAAAAGCATGAAAAAAAAAAAGGAGGAAAAGGACATTTAACATTAGTCACTGTTACCACATTCTAGCAAACTGCAACAGTCAAAACCCTGAACCAAGCGAGAGGCCTGGACCTCAGAGCCCTGCTTCCCCTCAGCCCTGTCCAGCACCCTGTCCCATAAGATCACTACGCTCCAGCCAGCCTGGCCACTCTTCACTCCACAGATGCAGCTGCTCCTGCCTTACGGCTGTCACAGCACATCCTCTTCCCTCACCCTTGCTTGTTTCTGCCAGGCTCCCTAACCCTCACCTGGCTCACATCAACTCATTCCTCAGGTGTTAGTTTCACTGACTTTTCACACAATATAGGGCTTCCCTGTGGCTCAGACGGTAAAGAATCCGCCTGCGACGCAGGAGATCCAGGTTCCATCCCTGGGTTGGGAAGATCCCCTGGAGAAGGAATGGCAACCCACTCCAGTACTCCTGCCTGGAAGATGCCATGGACACAGGAGCCTGTCAGGCTACAGTCCACGGGGCCGCAAAGAGTTAAACAGGACTGAGCGACAAACACTTTCACTTTTCACTCACTGTAACACACAAGGCAGTAGACACAGGAGTTTCAGAGAACTGATCAGACTGTGTAACTTTCAACATTTTACACTAACTGCACAGAGTACCTCCACGAATGGCACACTTATCACAACTAAAATTAACGAGGAAAGCAACTTCCAGAAGCATTACTTTCTAAAAGAGAGAACACCCCTCATAAATACACTGCCCAAATCTTAGTGGTGAGGCAGGAATTACATAGCCACACAATAAGGACATCTGATAGTAGCAGTGGGATTTGATATTATTCTGCGATTTCTATTAAAGACAATGAGGTATAAAGACTGGAAGCAGGACAATGAGGCAACATTGTGATCTGCCAGGAAGATGTCTCAAAGAAGTAATCAGCATCATACATAAAATTTAGTTATAAGAATGTTCCACACACAGCATTATTCATGTCGGGACAAAATTAGGGATAATCCAAATCCCAAAAAGTTGGCAAATGGTAAAATAAATCATGATATACTCTATGATATACTGAATTTTATTATGTCATAAAATTCAAAGTTTGGGGGCACATTTAATGATGTAAGAGTTTAAGACTATAATTTATATATATATGAAATTAAATTTAAAAAACTAAATTGTGGACTTACAGGAAATTTTTACATTATTACTTAAAATTTTCAGTCTTTTCCAAACTATAAAATACACTGATTTTTACAATATGGAACAGTTTAAAACTCTAGTCTCTACTTGCCCAGGAATGTTTCTGATTTTTTAAAAAAAAACTAAAAGAAATTAATCTTACAAAAAGATTGAAAAGATTAAAGCTATAAAAAGATATCTTCTAAAGCTGCTAAAATTAAAGAGACTGACAATACCAAATGTGGAGTGGATCTGGAACAAGGGGAATTTCCATACATTCTGATGGGAATATGAAATGAGAATTTAAAACCATACAACCAGTTTGGAAAATGGTTTGGCCACATCTTATACAGTTAAAAATACATCTGCTGTGTGACCAAGCAATTCTACTCACAGGTAAAAGAAAAACATTTGATTGCAATATATATATATATAAAAGAATTCACAGCAACTTTATTATAATAATCATAAAGCAGAACAACCCAAATATCCATCCAACAGGAAAATGAATATATAAATATAACAATATTCTTACAATGAAATACCACTAAAATAGAAGGGGGAAAGTGTTGATTCAAACAGACAAGATCAGCCTGAAAGACTCTACAGTATTTATTAAAGAAGTCAGATGCAAAAAAGAACACACTGCATGACCCCAACTATATGGAGTTCCAAAACGGGTAAAACTAAACTAAAGTGATAGAAATCTGAGAGGAAGGAGTGGGGATTGACTGGGAGAGGGCAAGAGGGAACTCTCTGGGGTGAATGGAAACTTCTACATCTTGATAAAGGTGTAGATGACATGGGTGTATGCATTTGTCCAATTCACTGCCCTGTAGAATTAATGCATTTCACTCCATGTAAATTGTACTTGAATTTGAGCAAACGCCAGGAGATAGCAGAGGACACAGGAGCCTGGCATGCTACAGTCCGTGGAGTCACAAAGAATTGGACACAGCTTAGAGACTGAAAAACAACAACAAAACTGTACCTTCCTAAAAATAAATGAATAACAAAGGATTTGAAACCTGCACTAAGGTGTTAAAGATAAAAATCAATAGACCTGTTATAATACCTCAGATTTCATGAAATCGGTGCCACCAATTTGCAAGACCTATCACCCAAGGGGTAAACCTGCAAAGAAAGCAATAGTACATAACTTTCTGGTATTTCTACCATTTGTACCTTCAATATGTATATTGTATTAATTTACATTTAAGCCAAGGACATTTCCATACTTTCCATTCATTTACTTCTGTCTGATTACTTTGCAAAGATGGAAGAGAGCCCTACAAGAAAGGAGCAAGAAATTGACAGGAAGAAGCTCAGAGTTCTCTATTCACACTTCAGGAAAGAGGAACATCACACACAATGTGCTAATTAAAATATGGAAGCTCTTAAAGAAGATGTGGTACATATATACAATGGAATATGACTCAACCATAAAAAAATGAATAATCCCATTTACAGCAACATGGATGGATGGAGAGATTACCATACTAAGTGAGGTTAGGTAGAGAAAGACAAATACCGTATGACGTCCTGTATATGTGGAATCTAAAAAAAGGATACAAATGAAGGTATTTACAAAACAGAAACAGACTTACAACATAGAAAACAGACACAGTTACACAGGGGAAAGATCGGGGAGGGATAAATTAGGTTGCAATTAACACAAACAGACTGCTGCTGCTGCTAAGTCGCTTCAGTTGTGTCTGTGCGACCCCACAGGTGGCAGCCCACCAGGCTCCCCCATCCCTGGGATTCTCCAGGCAAGAACACTAGAGCGGGTTGCCATTGCCTTCTCCAACAGACTACTACATATAAAATAGATAATCAACAAGGACCTACTGTATAGCACAGGGAACTATACTCAATACTCTGTAATAACCTATATTGGAAAAGAATCTGAAAAAGAATAGATGTATGTATAACTAAATCACTTTGCTGTAAACCTGAAACTAATACAACATTGTAAATCAACTATACTCCAATATAAAATAAAAATTTTAAAAATATGTAAGCTCTGTAGTCTTTATGATCTGAGTTTTGCTTACTGGCTCTGTGCCTTTAGATAAACTTTACTAGTATTGTGCTGGGCTTAGTTGCTCAGTTATGTCTGACTCTTTGCGACCCCATGGACTGTATGTAGCCCGCCAGGCTCCTCTGTCTATGGGGATTCTCTAGGCAAGCATACTGGAGTGGGTTGCCATGCCTTCCTTCAGGGAATCTTCCCAATCCAGGGATCGAACCCAGGTCTCCCACACTGCAGGTGATTCTTTACTGTCTGAGCCAACAGGGAAGCCCATGAATACTGGAGGGGTACTCTATCCCTTCTCCAGGGGAATTTACCAACCCAGGAACTGAACTGGGTCTCCTGCATTGCAGCTGGATTCTTTAACAGCTGAGCTATTAGTTTATCCTAAAATCTATTAAAAAGTCAAGTTAAATCCAATTCTTCAAGAATACACTATTTATGGGAAAATGTGTCATTACTGTATAAAACATACATGCCTGGTCATTTCTCAGTATACTCAAAAAATTATTTTGAAAATAGTGTCTAGAGATTTATTGCTAAATTGTTCTTAGGTATAAACAATTTTGTCATTCATTAAGTTTGCAAATTCAATTCTGATATGAGTGAGTTTTTGCTAATATATTCCAATCACATTTAAATTTGAAATAACATTTTGTATGGCCTTTCAATTGAAAGAAAGAAATCACTTTTTCTTCTGGCCTTAGAAAATGCCTTTTTCTAAAAGGGCATCATGAAACAAACAGAGCAACAAAAATCTCATTTGCTATTATTAAAACTGACAGAAGATTTTGTTGTATTGTCATCCCTATTCTATCTACCAATTTAAAATATCACTACAGATACAAAAAGTTGCTTATTTGTTTTATAAGGAAAAAGTGAATCTATTTGCTGATAAACATTCAGATCAATTCATATGAGCATCTGTTCACATTACCTGGTTGTTTACAACTGGTTTTGGCAGACATATTTTAATAGAAGCCCAATATAGGAAGAAAATAGGCTAGAATATAGATGACAACATTGTACTATAACCATCATATTTGCCAAGTGACTAGAACTTAATTATTCTAACCAGTTAAAAAAAGGTAATTCATTAACGTAACAGAGGTGCTAATTATCACTACAATGGCAATCACTAAAATATACAAATGTATTAAACTAATAGGCACACCTTAACTTTATATGTTATATGTCAAATGTATTTCAATTAAAAAACAGACTAGAACTTAATTCGAGCTCATCAATTATGAAATAACTACATGCAGTGCTATTGGGTTATGACATTAAAATGGCCCTATTCAATACCTCCATGAGAAATGGAGTATTTCCTGCCGTATCAGTAAGTAAGGATGTCACAGTCATCAGCGACTGCAGCCCTCCAGCATGGGCCAGTGAGTCCTGAGGAAACTCAGGATGTGAAAACATAGGATACTGGCCCCAAACAGCTGAGGTACATATCAAAGGAACAACTTCAGTGAGCCCAGACTCCTGCATCTTCTCACTGATAGAAAAGCGCTCAATCCCTTAACTTGGGATATCTGGCTTTCCTTAATTTACAATAATCTTTTGATGTTCAAACTACCTGCCCTTTGCTGTAAAACTCCTATTTAACCTAGATCCCTCCTCGCCTCCGCCTCCTCGGAGCAGTTCTCTCAGGGCTACTTAAGATGCTGCCTCTTGGGCTTGAAGTCCTAAAAATTCTTGCTGAATAAAATATAACTCTCAAGTTATAGGCTGTGAATTTTTTTAACCTCACACTCATCATTAATATGAAAAGACCATATGCCAGATAAAATATTAAAAGCTCTATAATAGATATATATGGAAATCCATAGACAAAGTATGCCATCAAGAAAATAAAATGCAGTCATTAAAACAGAATTGACCCATTACTGCCAAACCAGTTCAAAAACTATCTGAACTATAACCAAACCTTTCTATTTCTCAGTCTCTGCTTTGGAAGGTAGGCACTCTCACCATATGCCTGTGGTCTGAAAGCGCATCTCATGAAGGCTTTTCTCAAAGACTTGCAAAATTTACAAAGATTTTGTTACTTCCTGGCTCACAGAGAGCTGTAAATAGAAATTATTTTAAGGCATCTCAAACATTAGTTCTCTTGATACCAGCAGAATAAATAAATCAGAGCAAATGGACATGAAAATAATTTGATTACATTGCCTTCCTGAATCTTAAAATATAAATCTTTCAGGTGATTCAAGTTTTGGATAAAGACTGAGAACCAGGGCTTTCTTATCGAAACTCTTCTTCAGTGATACACAATAAGCCTGCCCCTGTTCTTCTCACCCTTTCTCTGGGATTCCTATTCATTTCACAGCATCAGTGACGATCCCATCATGGCAATGCAAATCTATCTCTAGTTCTGACCTCTCTTCTGAGGACCAGACCTGGCTCCTCTATAACTAGAGTTCATGAATGACTTAATCTCAGTGTGTCCAAAACCAAACTCATCTCTGTCCATTCAAACCCATTCCTTTGAAATCCCCTTTGTTAATGGCTTCATGCTGCATGCAGGAAATCACACTGATGTGTGAATCTTGAGGAACATTCTAGACTTCTTTTTCACCACTATCAACATCATGTCACTTCCACTTCCTCATTATCTTTGGAAGTCATTCCCTTTCTCCCATCCATCGTGTCACTGTCTTAAGTCATGTTGGTCTTCATTTCTCCCAGAAATTAGTATAACAGATCCCTAACTGGTCTCCAGGAGGAGGCAACGGCAACCCACTCCAGGATTCTTGCCTGGGAAATCCTATGGACAGAGGCGCCTGGCGGGATACAGTCCATGGGGTCAAAAGGAGTCAGACATGACTTAGCACAGGGTCACAAAGAGTCAGACACAACTTAGAAACTAAACAACAACAACTGGTCTCTAAACCTGCACTCTTACACATTCTAGGTTGTCTTCTACATTCTGCCAAAGAGATTTCTATAAAATACAAATGCAACCGTATCATTTCCTTTTTTAAATCCTTGGGATAGTTTGCTATAAATAAATCCAAACTCTTTATCTCAGCATTTAAAGCTCCTCATGTCCTAGCCTCTTCCAACCTTTCCAGCTTCATCTCAAACATTCTACAGACCACATGCTGTGTCCCACTGTGCTCTTTTTAATCCCAAGAACTTTGCAGGTTTTGTTCTTTTATTGAGAAAATGCCTACTCATCTTTCACAGCAGTTCAAATGTCACCTTTTCTGGAAAGACATTCCTGATGTTTCTTTCCACTTAGAATCAAGTAATACTTGCTTTGTATACCCACTCCTATCTACTTTTCCACTTATTACTACTGTGTTTATATCTACTTTTTCCATCAGCTACTTGGATCTGCTAAAAACCTCACAGAGGGCAGAGAGTACATTCCTCCGTATACATTCCATTTTTGTATTCCATTTTGAGCTTAAATTTTAGCTATGTTGTAGGTATAGTTTTCTCCCAAGTATTAATAATACCAAGTTGCCACACAGCTACGTGAAGAATGTGTATGACTTTTAGGATGCTTATTTAGATTTAGAGAAGTTGAGTCTCTTCCTCAAGAGCCTGATGATCTGGAGGTTTCCAACAATAGAGCAGAAGCATATACGGCATATATACTAGAGAACTAATGTTCTCTAGTGAACTCTACCTCAAGACTACGTTGATCTGAAATTCAATAATACTATGGATGGAGTTCTCAAGTTTCCTTCTGGACAAAAACCAAAGAATGAACTTTGGAGATTAGAATCAAATAGTGACATTAATCTCAAACAGTGTTTGGGGTTTTTTCCCCCATTCTTTCATTCAACACATACACACACACACATATACATGCACACATAAACCACAGACTTCCTGCTCTCATGGAGTATTCAATTTTTTCAGGAAACCCATACATCACAGACTGAAGTAGAAGTGATTGCTCTAAAGCTGTGGTTCTCAAAAGGAATAACTTTTCCCCCAAGGAAGTACTGATTATGTCTAGAGACCTTTTTAATTGTTACCACTTATATCCAGTGGGTAGAGGTCAGCAATGCTACTTACAATGCACAGGACAGCTTCCCACAATACAGGGTTATCTAGTCCAGAACATGAATAGTGCCAAGGCTGGGAAACACTGTGCTATAGAAAGACTACTCAGAACTGCAATAGGATATAGAAAAGAAATCTGACCAGGAATGACAGCTTGGGAGAGGCTTTCTTGAGTGATAGATGCTTGTGATATGAGAGACTGGAAGGAGAAAAAGGAGCTGTATAGGTAGGTGGTGATGGAGAAGATGATGGTGTTCCAAGCAGTACAGCCCAGATGCTAAGTTCCTGGGCTGTGTGTCTCATCAACTGACAGAAGGGTATGGCTGAAGTGCCAAAAGAAGGGCAGAAAGTTAAGTATTGAAGTTGTAAAGACAGCCAATGTCAATCATGCTGGTACTTCTAAGTGTGGTTTAGAATTTTCTTCTCTATCCTATAGCTAAAAGGTCATCAAAAGGTTTCTAAGGAAAGAGGGTTCTAAGGTTTATAAGGTTATACAATGATCACACTGAATTTAGAAAAGCTCTCTCTGACTGCAGCATGGAGAATTTATTGGAAAGATTGGATAAATGCAGGAGGGCAGTGTAACAATCTGGGCAAAAGATGATGGTACCCTGGACCATGATGGAGGCAGCAGAGACAGACCCGAGTGAGTGCACTGGAGGCTCAACTTGACAGGGATCTGTGATGGGCTGGCTCTGGAGGATGAAGGAGAGTGAGGTGTCAGGGATGATGCTGTGGTTCTAATACACCCTCTGTCTTTGATGGATGGTGGTGACAGGAAAAGAGTGGGAGAGGGTTAGCTTTGGCCAAGGAAGACGCAGAGCTGGTTTTAAACATACTGATGCGGAGAGACACAGGCAGAAATATCAATCAGGCAGTTGGGACTCTGGGTCCGGAGTGCAGAGGAAATGTTTGAGCTTGTTTAGGAAGAGTTAATAGGAAAACAGCAGGTCGTGGGTTCAGCTGAACTCCAGCTGCCTGTATTATTTATATGTGATGCTCCTCGGCTGTCTGTTTCTGTTACATCTGCCTGACGCAGTCATGTCTTTCAGCTTATTTCCCATATTTATCTCACTGGTGAGCCACCAGTGTTTGCATTCTGCATTGTTGCTTCATTTGCTATTGTGCCTAACTGCTCATTTACTTTCAGGCGAGCATTTCTCTGTTTGCTTATTTGTGTCAAAGAAAAAAAACCCCTAAACGTCCATTGTAGTTTGTATAGCTTTTATTGTCTCTCTTACTCCCTTCACACTGCTAATACCCAGAGTATATGAATCAAGGGCATTCCTCCCTGTTTGATTTCTTTTAGAATCATCTTTCATAGACATTTAAAAATAAACTTTCTTTTTAGCTATTTCATGATCTGGGGAAACAGCTCAAGAATTTCCATTCTGTGAGTGAATCTACAATAGTTATGAATGGCTCATTCGCTCACTCTCCACCAGGCTCCACTGTTTCTGAAAGTCACTGCCTCAAGGAATACATCTCTCCTTGGTTTTATTCTCCCTGACCCATGAAAGCCAAAAAGATAGATTAACTAAGGTTTCTAAAAGTTTTACTGTCTTGTGATTGTGAAAAATACTAGATTAATAAGGAAAAGTCTCATTTCTGCTTTGCCAGATGAGAAGAATTATTTTGAGCTTTTACCTCCAGCCATAGAAGAGGATATGAAACATAGTTTTCAAGGTTATGTCATGTTTCCCAACCCTAGAGGTATACTAGAAACAACTATGACAATTTAAAAAATGATATGTGTGTGGAGGCCCCATTCCAAGAAACGTATTCCTAAGACTGGAGAAGGGGCATGTTCATCCAAAGTTTAAAAGACTGTACAGGGGATTTTGAAACTGATAGTCTAACAGATTGAAGGGACACCCACTCCACCCCACTCATGCACGCGAGACTTCATCGGAAACAGCAATCACCCACCAGCAGTAAGCATGTAGTGACAGTGTCTGAATAAACTAGCCAGGAGGTAGCAGTCAGGAAAAGGAGACTCACGGAACAAATCCCACAGCAAAAAGTCAAAGTACGTGTTAGTTGCTCAGTCACGTCTGAAATCCCATGGACTGGGGCCCACCAGGCTCATCTGTCCACGGAATTCTCTAGGCAAGAATACTGAAGTGGGCTGCCAGTTCCTTTTTCCGGGAGGATCTTCCTGACCCAGGGATCAAACCTGGGTCTCCCGCATTGCAGGAAGATTCTTTACTATTTGAACCACCAGGGAAGTACACAGCAGAAAGGGCAAACTTCAAGTCATCAGAGCCTGGAGTAGGAAAACTGGTTCTGATGGCATCGCCAGAACAATTTTCTAAGCAGTGACTGAATCAGGTGCACAGATACCTTTACACAGAATCGTGCTGACAGGGCCAAGCAGTAGCACCATGGCTTAGTAAGCATCTGGGTGTGCTGAGTGGAGTGGGTAGAGTTGAGTAAGAAGAAAATAATTCTAGAAATAAAGGCGTGCAGAAGCTCAAAGAAAGAAGCTGGGTAAATAGTAAATATACATGATAAGAGCACCCATAATAATTATGTATTAAATTTCTACGGCCAGAGGCCAATGAAAGTTATAGCCTTTTTATTTGTTTTAAGCTTCTCAGCTATTATTATTCACCTTGCATCCCTATCCTTCCTAGTTTTCATAAGGAAAATGAGGCCAAATGTTTTAGAAATGAGACTAGGAGTCTTACCTCTAATCTATTTTAAATTTGTATCCTAGAGCTAAAAATTGACTATATTACTGAAATGTCAAAAATGATCCTATCTGAATATTATATTCTGAAACAGAAAATAACATATACCCTTAAGAGCCCTCGGCAGTATTCTAAAACATTATTTTACTTAAATTTAGTAATATTTTATAGAGCAATAATAAACTGGCAAGTCATTAGAATGGATAAATGCGCTTCAGAGAACATTCTATTTCTCAAAAATCCTGCACATTTCTAGGGTCCGTGATAAGCAGAAAATTGTCACTTTTCTAATTAGCATTATAAAGACAATTTAAGTCTCACAGTTTGCTAACCAAGAGAAGAAAGAGAAAAATGGTCAATGAGAAGCCCACTTCTCAACTTGAACTTTTTCTCAAGTCAATTTGGCTTTCTTCCAAATGAAACAAATGTCTTCCATCAGATGTATTTCCTAGGCATGGTTGGGAGGGTACTATTACGGATAATTAAATAGGAAAATGGAAACCCATGCTTTTCTTCTACAAACATCAACTAGTGAAGTGAAAATCACTTCAGTCATGGCTGACTCTTTGCGACCCCATGGACTGTAGCCTGCCCAGGCTCCTCTGTCCATGGAATTCTCCAGGCAAGAATACTGGAATGGATTGCTATTTCCTACTCCAGGGGATGTTCTTGACCCAGGGATCAAACCCAAGTCTAACAAGTCATTCACAAAAGTGTTGCTGAGAGGCCTTGCTTTCTCTCTTCCTGGCTGTGGCAAAAGAACCCCGCTCAAGGCACAGTTCAGAGTGTCTTTACTTAAAATAGCCTTACCCTTTTTCTCAAGGTTATACAGAGATGGGCCCAGCCTGAAGGTGGTGGCCAAGGCTCGGCTCAGCTCAGCTAGCGTTCAGTTCATTTCTCACCTTTGATCTGTGCAGAGACAAGAGGGCAAGTCTGGAGGAGGCGCGCAGATCCAATGCTGAAGGGATGCCTCAGAGAAATTCATCAATATTGCAATACTGCAGACAGGAAACCCTACCAAGAACAGGTGCACCTTCTGCCCCCATGGAAGCCAGGTTACATATTTACAGGTGCATAAAGAAAAGCATGATCTTTATGGATGTGGAAAAGGAAGGCAGGTGAGAACCTCGGTCTCATGAGAGCTCATCTTTAAAAATCTCTGATGAAAAGAAGAAATGCATTCATCCTGGTTGCTTGCCCTGCCCCTGAGAGCCCTCTGATTCTATCTGGGTGAACAGAGACAATCAAACAACAGAAGGTACTTGAGACAGAAATATGAGGAAGAGGGGCAAGCGAGCTCTGAAGCCCCACCAAGGATGGCTCAGGACCTCAAGCTTGAGGAACACAGATATGGGAGATAATACTGTTTCCAAATGTTCAGTAGACAAATATGGAACTCCAGCTGAGCAAGATCTGCCTCCAAATGCACTAACAAAGCTAAACTGAATAGGAATTAGCAGTGGCTCAAGAGCTCATCCTGGAGGAAGGCATGGCAACCCACTCCAGTATTCTTGCCTAGAGAATCCCACAGGGGAGCCTGAAGGGCTACAGTCCACAGGGTTATTACATAGAGTCAAATCGACTTGGCACACATGCACAAGAGCTCATGGCCCAAATGAAACTCTGTTTCAGTAAAATAAAAACACATAAAATTGAACGTTATGATCCAAGGCAGACAAGCCACACTTCTCAGGCCCACAGAACTTAGAACCAGGCAATGGACTTGAGCTCCTTGTAACTATTGTGAAATACAGATTGAAGCCTAGCTGTTCTGCCACCCTGCTCAACCACACTGTTTCAAAATGAGACGTTCAGGATCTAAAAGGCCCTGGTATATTACAAAGAGAACAATGATCAAGAAACTAGCAAATGCCCCAAATTAGAGTCATGTTTGTAGCTGCCAGAAGTGATGGGATGGTGAAATTATAGGATGCCAAAGGGACCTTTTAGCCAAAATGTATCCAGGCTCCTGACCTGTACCTGCAATTCCAGCTGTATATTCACTCATTTTTAGTATTTAAGAGTTCCTTACAAAAAGACAAACACCCTGGAATGCAAGATGCAAGGCACTGAGAGATGGGAGAGGTGGGGATGGAAACTTGACCAGACAGGTGCTGCATTTTAAGTGACAGCCAACTCTTTCAGTAAAGGGCCAGAGAGCGACTATTTTAGGCTTTCCAGCCCGAACCATGTCCATCACAGCTACTCAACTCTGTCACCACAGTGCAAAATCAGCCAGAGGCAACATGTGGATAAGCAAGTGTGGCCTATTGCAATAAAACTTAATTTAGGGACACTGAAATGTGACTTTCAAGTGATTTCCACATGTCAGGAAACATTCTTCTTCTCATTTGTTTTCCCCCAAACAGTCAGCAGGTCACACTTTGCTGATCTCTGTTGTATTAGGAAATAAAACTCACAAAATAAATTTCCATGATTTCTAACTGGGATATATCAATTAAAACTTGATACTGTGCTCCTGAGACAGAAATGGCTCAAGACACCATGCAACTACAATACTCCCACTAATGTCTTATAAAATGTGCTCTTTCATTGAATTTGTAAGATGCTGCTCATTTAATTATGGGTAGATAGTGGTTTGCATTATGACCTTGGGAGTATCTTTGGCATTATTTTCTCCATTTGTGACTGAAGATGCTGATTACTGCTATTTCTCTCCCTCCTGGGGATTTCTCTAAAATTAATTAATGGTCACACATATTAATGCTGTAAATGTACTAAGAAACTTGGAGAGTGAACACGTGTAAATCTATTTAAAGAAAATCAAACGGACATAAAGCAAGATGCCACTCGCAAAGTATTTGTAGTTCCTTGAATGATAACCCTTCGTGTAACATAACAACCTATGCTACTATTCTCCGTCTTTTCAACTTTCTGTATTTTCCTCCCTCCAGCAGAACTTAAGGGAAATGTCTGTGCTGTCCTCTTTGAGCTGGGCTCTCAGCAGTCTTTTCATGTGTGCACTTGGATGTCCCCTGTCCTTCCCCAGCAGTAGCTATTGCCAAACTAGCATAGTTTTCTCAGCTCTCTATCCTGCTCTATTTGAGAACACTCAGTAAATGACCTTACTGCAAACCTCAGACAGAAAGTTCAAGCTAGAATTTCTTCAACGTTCTTACCTCAACCCCAAATTACTGACGTCTGCATCATCAGCATTGGCATTCCTCTAGTCTGAGATACAGTGAAGACCTTCTATCCAAAGTCAGTATTTCCACCTGTGCTCAGAATGCTCCTCCTTTCCGTTCTCATGGGACCCTGTCCCATGTTTCTCTGTCTTTTCAACCTGCACCTCTCTCCTTTCTCCAGCAGTTTATAAATACGTTGCCATCATCTCAGACAAAACGCCCTCAATCCTGAGTCTCCTCTTTGTCCATTTAGTCATAGCCTCTTTCTACTTACCTTACAGCTAAGCTTCTTGGAAGAAAGTGGTATATTTATATTCTCTACTTTGCTATGTCCAATCCATCTCTGAGTCCACCATAATCTGACTTCTCAGAAACTGCCTTGGGAAAAGTTTTCAGTAACTTCATAATAACCAAATCCATAGAGGTATATTCATCTCAGATTTATTGCAAATGCTCTTAGAACATGACCTAGTACTGTCTTTTTCTATATGACTAGACAATTATTCTTATACTATTAAATGCGAGCTCAAAATCCCAACAGGATTTTGCATTGAGTTTGACAAGCTTTCTCTCAATGTTAAATATGGAAGAGTAGAGACTAAAAATATCTAAAAGATTTTAAAAATTAAGACTACCAGGGACTTCCCTGGTTGGTCCAGTGGCCAAGACTCCACGTTACCAATGTAGGGGACCCAGGTTCGATCCCAAGTCAGGGAACAAGATCCCACATGCAATAATGAAGACTGAAGATTCCATGTGCTGTAATTAAGATCCGGTGCCACCAAATTAATTAGTTAATTGTTAAAAAAAAAAAAAACAGCAGCTACCACTTAAGTCCCAGTAAAACTATACTAATTAAAACAGCATGACATGGGTATAGCAGTAAACCATTTTAGGCTTTAGGCTTCGTTTTTCTTCATGGCTCTCTATTGTCTGCTGCTGTTAACAGCTCACTCTGTTTCAGTCCCTCTCTCTTTGTTTCTGTAAAATTTCTCTACTGGCATTGGCTCAAACCTCTCATTCCTCTGTTCCCTTTACCCCTCCCTTTTCTTCTATCTATCCCAAAGATGCTGGCTCTGATGTCTTCCTTACTTATTGTAAACATTCTCCTGGGAAAGCTCAGAATTTGTCATGCTTTTTAATTATCACTATCTAGTCAACATTATTTCTCTGCTCCCCTCCCAATAAAGGTTGTTGGAAGTTTCAGTTATACATGTTTTCTCTACTTCCTCAATCATCACAGAAAAGTATACCACCAAGGTTGCCAGTGACTTCTGTGTTGCCAAATTCACTGCGTGCTTTTTCCACTCATATTATTCCATCACGCTGTAGTCTCCCCTCTGGCTGGTCACTCTCTCTTCCTTTTAACTACTATTCTCTTTTGGATTCTATAATATGATTCTTACCTGGCATCCTCTACTCTCTTTGGCCACTCATTAATTTTTCAGAAAAGGTTCCTGCATTTTAATTTTCTTCAAAATGTTGAAGGGTTCAGGCATGAGCCTTTTCTTCTTTTTCTTCTTTGTACATTTCCTAAGCAGGTAATCTCAGTGTCACAGCTTTAAACCCCTGTGTCTCGTTGCTTGTAACTCCTGAACTCTAGCCCAAACTCCTGCACACAGCTTCCAACTCATATACCTAATTGCCTACTGGACACCTCCTCACTTTGACTTCTCACAGGTGGCTTAACCATCAGGGCTGCCAGAAAAATAATGGATGGAAGCAAAAAAGAATGTTTTAGTATTACTGTGCAATATTTGTCACAGACTTATACTAAAACATTATTCATGTTGATGAACCTATTTCTAGGGCAGGAATAGAGATGCAGATACAGAGAACAGACATGTGGACAAGGGTGAAAGGGAAGGTGGGATGAACTGGGAGATTAAGATTGACATATATACACTACCATGGGTAAAACAGGTAGCTAGCTGGGAGCTGCTGTATAGTGCAGGGAGCTCAGCTCAGTGCATTGTGATGACCTAGCGGGGTGGCATGGGGTTGAGGTGGGAGGGAGGTTCTAGGGGGAGGGAATATATGTCTACTTAGAGCTAATTCACTTCATTGTAGAGCAGAAACTAACAACATGGTAAAGCAACTACATTCCATTAAAATAATAATAAAACAAAATAACAAAGCTATTATAAAACATTTGCAAAAAATAAATAAAATTCCAATTTAATTGGGCATCCTGTTCTTTATGTGCTAAACTGGCAACCATAGTTGAACTTTCATCTGAGGTGTAACTTTTGATTTTTCCTTCCTCCACCCTTCAAACCATCAGTGTTTCACATTTTCTTAATTTTAGTAGATAGCACCCCTCTTCACCCAGTTTCTCAAGATACAAATCTGAGGGGACTGAATTTAATTTGTCTTTTTTTCTTCGCCTCTCACATCAGATTCATCAGGAGGCCTCATGGATTTTATGTCCAAATGTATCTCAAATGAAGCCACTAGTCTCCAGCCGGAAGCCACTGCTGTCTTTTAGCTAGACTAACTCAACAGACCTCTTATCACTCCCCCCACTTTCATATTGTTCCTTACTGATCTACTCTGCAGAGCAGCTAGAGAAATTAGTTTCATACCTAAATGAGGTAATTTATCCCTCTGCTTCAAATCCTTCAGTGGCTTCTGACTGCATTTCAAAAAAAAAATAAACAAAACTCTTCAGAACACTGCAGAACCTACAGTCTACAGAACTCTGAATGGCTGGCACTCGATTCTCCCTTAAGTCTCCCTGAGTTCACCTCTCTCCACTCTGCTACAACTCGCTCGCTATGCTGGCCTCAGCTCCTAGAACACTCCAAGCTTCTTCACACATTGCTGCCTTAAAGATGTGATATTCTCTTCCTGGAATACACATCTGTTCTCCGCTTTCTGGTTATCCTGGAGACCTCAGATCAAATGACTCTGCCTCAGGGAAGTCGTCTTAAACATACAGTCTTCCCAACCCCATTATCTTTCCTCATTTTACTGTTACTTTCCTTCATAGCACTTACCAGCATTTAGTAACATATTTACTCACTGATCTTTACCCCACAAGATTTTGAACTCTGATCACAGGAACACAGACCATCTTGCTTTGTTCACTATCCATAAACAATGCCTGGGAACTTAGTGCATCCTCCAAAAATCCTGAATACACAAGTGAATAACTTACAAGTTTGCTTCCATAGTGCCAGAACCATATGTCTAACATCCTTTCCCAGCTCAGCAATTTATCTCAAGCGCCTATAGGATAAAGTCCAAAATGTTCAGTCAGGCTTTTCAGGATTCATACTGAAATATTTCAGTTTCCCCAAATGGGTCATGGGCTCTGTAATATCTTTGCATATAGGTTTGTCTCTCTGCCAGCCTGTCCCTCTCACTTCCTATGCCTCTGACCAGTGAAATTCATTTTTCAAGATTCTTCTCATGTATCACTTCTTCTTTGAAGTCTTCTCAGACCAGTCTTCCTAGACCACCCTTTGTGTGTTTGTGTGTGTGTGTGTAAGACAGAGAGAGAGAGAGAGTTGCTCAGTTGTGTCCAACTCTTTGTGACCCCATGGACTGTAGCCTGCCAGGCTCCTCTGTCCATGGAGTTCTCCAGGCAAGAATACTGGAGTGGGTTGCCATTCCCTTCTCCAGCAGGGTCTTCCCCACCCAGGGATTGAACCTGGGTCTCCAGGCAGATTCTTTACCATCTAAGCCACCAGGGGAGCCGCAGCCACCCTTGCTGCTGCTGCTGCTGCTGCTAAGTCGCTTCAGTCGTGTCTGACTCTGTGCGACTCCATAGACGGCAGCCCACCAGGCTCTCCTGTCCCTGGGATTCTCCAGGCAAGAACATTGGAGTAGGTTGCCATTTCCTTCTCTAAGCAGACCACCCTTACCCACTCTTATTTTATACTGTCACTTTCTGTACATATCCATATTAATAGCTAACATTTATTGAGCATTTTCCATGGATCATTAATTGCAATAAGTTTATAAGCATTGCACACTCTGTAATCTTTACCACAATTCTGTAAGACTTATTATTATGCAACTCATTATTCTGAGATTTATTATTATTATCCTCATTTTACAGAAAAGAAAACTGAGACAAAGAGAACTGGAAGCTGAGCCTAAGGTTTAGGAGCTCTTTAGTGTGAGGCCAGGAGAGGTGCCTACATAAATGGACTCTAGAGCCTGTGATCGTAATCACTATTTCCTGCCTTGCCAAGCACTCAACACACTTCAGGATCAGTTCAGTTCAGTCGCGCAGTCGTGTCCGACTCTTTGCGACCCCATGAGTCGCAGTACGCCAGGCCTCCTTGTCCATCACCAACTCCCGCAGTTCACTCAGACGCACATCCATTGAGTCCATGATGCCATCCAGCCATCTCAACCTCGGTCGCCCCTTTCTCCTCCTGCCCCCAATCCCTCCCAGCATCAGGGTCTTTTCCAATGAGTCAACTCTTGGCATAAGGTGGCCAAAGTACTGGAGCTTCAGTTTTAGCATCATTCCTTCCAAAGAAATCCCAGGGTTGATCTCCCTCAGAATGGACTGGTTGGATCTCCTTGCAGTCCAAGGGACTCTCAAGAGTCTTCTCCAACACCACAGTTCAAAAGCATCAATTCTTCTGCGTTCAGCCTTCTTCACAGTCCAACTCTCACATCCATACATGACCACTGGAAAAACCATAGCCTTGACTAGACGGACCTTAGTCGGCAAAGTAATGTCTCTGCTTTTGAATATACTATCTAGGTTGGTCATAACTTTTCTTCCAAGGAGTAAGCGCCTTTTAATTTCATGGCTGCAGTCACCATCTGCAGTGATTTTGGAGCCCAAAAAAACAAAGTCTGACACTGTTTCTACTGTTTCCCCATCTATTTCCCATGAAGTGATGGGACCAGATGCCATGATCTTCGTTTTCTGAATGTTGAGCTTTAAGCCAACTTTTTCACTCTCCTCTTTCACTTTCAACAAGAGGCTTTTTAGCTCCTCCTCACTTTCTGCCATAAGGGTGGTGTCATCTGCATATCTGAGATTATTGATATTTCTCCCAGCAATCTTGATTCCAGCTTGTGTTTCTTCCAGTCCAGCATTTCTCATGATGTACTCTGCATATAAGTTAAATAAGCAGGGTGACAATATACAGCCTTGACGTACTCCTTTTCCTATTTGGAACCAGTCTGTTGTTCCATGTCCAGTTCTAACTGTTGCTTCCTGACCTGCATACAGATTTCTCAAGAGGCAGGTCAGGTGGTCTGGTATTCCCATCTCTTTCAGAATTTTCCACAGTTTATTGTGATCCACACAGTCAAAGGCTTTGGCATAGTCAATAAAGCAGAAATAGATGTTTTTCTGGAACTCTCTTGCTTTTTCCATGATCCAGCGGATGTTGGCAATTTGATCTCTGGTTTTTCTGCCTTTTCTAAAACCAGCTTGAACATCAGGGAGTTCACAGTTCACATATTGCCAAAGTCTGGCTTGGAGAATTTTGAGCATTACTTTACTAGCATGTGAGATGAGAGCAATTGTGCGGTAGTTTGAGCATTCTTTGGCATTGCCTTTCTTTGGAATTGGGATGAAAACTGACCTTTTCCAGTCCTGTGGCCACTGCTGAAATACTTTCTATTTCTTTATATTCATTTCCTCATTAGATTGGGAGCCTCTCATGGGCAAGGCAGTATCAAAATCATCTTTTAAAATCTAGCTAAGTATTCATGAATAAATAGTTAATGAAGGCATTAATTTATAATTGTGCAAAGCACTTTGCTTCCATGATATTGGAATGGGCTTTAAAAATGAAGATCCAGGGAATTTAGAAAAGATAGATTGGTCCTTCAGAATATGTTTCAACTGGAAAGGAATTTAGTATATGAGTATGCTAATTTTTTAAAGTTATTTTTAGCATACTGAATATGTAACTGGCTTTACCAGTCAAAAAGCATAAATAAATGTAAGTGCTTCAAAAGAGGAATGGTGCTGTGGTATTCATTAAGCATTTTATGTCTCCTAAGGCATACACAAATATGTTATAATCTCTCTAGCTGTTCGTCAATTTAAGAAAAAAAAACTGCATTGTAACCATGTGACAGATATGCTTAGTTGCTTAGTCGAGTCTGACTCTGTGACAGTACAGCACAATAGTTAAGAGTTAAAATGAGTTACAAAGTCAAACAGATCTGAATTGTTGATCCTAGATTCCCCAAATAACATAATTAGTTCTGCTGCCACCAGATGGAGTAGGAGGCTATTCAAATGATATTTCTTAAGAAGCACAGAAAAGAAGACTTCTCTTCAGCTGAACTATTTTCCTTCCCATTCGTACCCTGACCACCACTCTGACATTTACATGTATACATTTACATGCACACACATACCCCTAAACCATTACACGCGAGTTGCTCCTTGAGTCAAGGCGCTAAGGAACGCTGTTAAAACGCAAAACCATGTAGTGACGCAAATGAGCAGAGATGAAGAAGACATAAGTCCATTTAAATGGTACCACATGAGGACTTCCCTGGTGGTCCAGTGGTTAAGACTCTGGTACTTCCATTGAAGGGGGCCAAGGTTTGATCCCTGGTTGGGAAACTAAGATCCCACATGCATACTGTGCAGTGTGGCCCAAAAGACAAAACCAAAATGGTTACAATGCGGTAACTTAGTTTATTCAGTTAACTAGTAGCCACTAAGCAATAATGATGTATAGGACATGTAAAGCTGTGATGAGGCACAAAGAAATGAGGAAAAATGAAGAACGCACGCTAACCTAGAACTTGGATTACTACTCTTGGGATCAGAGTTGGTGACGTCTACTTTTTTAAATTTAAGAAAAAAAAAAACTGCACTGTAACCATATGACAGATATGCTTAGTTGCTTAGTCGTGTCTGACTCTGTGACAGTACAGCACAATAGTTAAGAGTTAAAATGAGTTACAAAGTCAAACAGATCTGAATTGTTGATCTAGATTCCCCAAATAACAGTGAATGGGTTTCTTAAAATCTCTACGCTTTTGTTTATTCAAATATAAAACGAGGATAATACCAACGTACATGTTGGCTGCAAGAATTTTACAACTCTAAAGTCATAGCCGATCATGTCATATTACTTCATTTTGATCACAGCACTTCTTAGCCACATGATACAGTCTTCTTTCTCTTTTATTGTCTATCTCCACCAGCCCCACACTGGAATATATACTCCTCAAGGGCACAGATCTTATTTGTCTTGTTCATCACTGCATTCTCAGTCTGGTTCAAGCACTCAACAGATGCTCAGCAGGTGGATGATGAATGGAAAGAAGAAATGGAGGGAGGCAGGCAGAGAGGGAGGGAATGAGAAGGAAAGGTGACAGGAAGAGGTGAAAAAATGGAGAGGGCTAAAATAAAGCTTTAAAAGTGGCGGGAATGTGCTAGTGAAAGCTGATTAAAATAATTGCATTAAAGTTTCTCCCACCATTCAGCATATTCTACATGGTCACCGTTATGGGCTCCATATTCAGATACATGGATGGCCTAACCCAATTTTGAACATTTAATTGTCCCCAGTTTGTCTGTACTATAAATAATGCTATGATACACACACAAACACCCTGACTATATTTTTAAGTCCCCATGCACCTATATGACTAGTGCGTCTCTTGGCAAAAACTCTATTAGTCTTTGCCCTGCTTCATTCCGTATTCCAAGGGCAAATTTGTCTGTTACTCCAGGTGTTTCTAGATTTCCTAGACTTTTGCATTCCAGTCCCCTATAATGAAAAGGACATCTTTTTTGGGTGTTAGTTCTAGATGGTCTTGTAGGTCTTCATAGAATCGTTCAATTTCAGCTTTTTCAGCGTTACTGGCTGGGGCATAGGCTTGGATTACCGTGATATTGAATGGTTTGCCTTGGAAACGAACAGAGACCATTCTGTCATTTTTAAGACTGCATCCAAGTACTGCATTTCAGACTCTTTTGTTGACCATGATGGCTACTCCATTTCTTCTAAGGGATTTCTGCCCACAGTAGTAGATATAATGGTCATCTGAGTTAAATTCACTCATTCCAGTCCATTTTAGTTTGCTGATTCCTAGAATGCAGATGTTCACTCTTGCCATCTCCTGTTTGACCACTTCCAATTTGCCTGGATTCATGGACCTGACATTCCAGGTTCCTATGCAATATTGCTCTTTACAGACTTGGACCTTGCTTCTATCATGATGGTGTGATCACTCATCTAGAGCCAGACATCTTGGAATGTGAAGTCAAGAGGACCTTAGAAAGCTATGAACAAAGCTAGTGGAGGTGATGGAATTCCAGTTGAGCTGTTCCAAATCCTGAAAGATGATGCTGTGAAAGTGCTGCACTCAATATGTCAGGAAATTTGGAAAACTCATCAGTGGCCATAGGACTAGAAAAGGTCAGTTTTCATTCCAATTCCAAAGAGAGGCAATGCCAAAGAACGCTCAAATTACCGTACAATTGCACTCATCTCACACTCTAGTAAAGTAATGCTCAAAATTCTCCAAGCCAGGCTTCAGCAATATGTGAACCGTGAACTTCCAGATGTTGAAGGTGGTTTTAGAAAAGGCAGAGGAACCAGAGATCAAATTGCCAACATCCGCTGGATCATGGAAAAAGCAAGAGAGTTCCAGAAAAACATCTATTTCTGCTTTATTGACTATGCAAAAGCCTTTGACTGTGTGGATCACAATAAACTGTGGAAAATTCTGAAAGAAATGGGAATACCAGACCACCTGACCTGCCTCTTGAGAAACCTATATGCAGGTCAGGAAGCAACAGTTAGAACTGGACATGGAACAACAGATTGGTTCCAAATAAGAAAAGGAGTACATCAAGGCTGTATATTGAAACTTTGCTTATCTAACTTCTATGCAGAGTACATCATGAGATATGTCGGGCTGGATGAAGCACAAGCTGGAATCAAGATTGCCGGGAGAAATATCAATAACCTCAGATATGCAGATGACACCAACCTTATGGCAGAAAGTGAAGAGGAGCTAAAAAGCCTCTTGATGAAAGTGAAAGAGGAGAGTGAAAAAGTTGGCTNCTATGCAGAGTACATCATGAGAAACGCTGGACTGGAAGAAACACAAGCTGGAATCAAGATTGCCGGGAGAAATATCAGTAACCTCAGATATGCAGATGACACCACCCTTATGGCAGAAAGTGAAGAGGAGCTAAAAAGCCTCTTGTTGAAAGTGAAAGAGGAGAGTGAAAAAGTTGGCTTAAAGCTCAACATTCAGAAAACGAAGATCATGGCATCTGGTCCCATCACTTCATGGGAAATAGATGGGGAAACAGTAGAAACAGTGTCAGACTTTATTTTTTGGGCTCCAAAATCACTGCAGATGGTGATTGCATCCATGAAATTTAAAGACACTCACTCCTTGGAAGAAAAGTTATGACCAACCTAGATGGCATATTCAAAAGCAGAGATATTACTTTGCTGACTAAGGTCCGTCTAGTCAAGGCTATGGTTTTTCCAGTGGTCATTTATGGATGTGAGAGTTGGACTGTGAAGAAGGCTGAGCGCAGAAGAACTGATGCTTTTGAACCGTGGTGTTGGAGAAGACTCTTGAGAGTCCCTTGGACTGCAAGGAGATCCAACCAGTCCATTCTGAAGGAGATCAACCCTGGGATTTCTTTGGAAGGAATGATGCTAAAGCTGAAACTCCAGTACCTTGGCCACCTCGTGCGAAGAGTTGACTCATTGGAAAAGACTCTGATGCTGGGAAAGATTGTGGGCAGGAGGAGAAGGGGATGACTGAGGATGAGATGGCTGGATGGCATCACTGACTTGATGAACGTGAGTCTGAGTGAACTCCAGGTGTTGGTGATGGACAGGGAGGCCTGGCGTGCTGCAATTCATGGGGTCTCAAAGAGTTGGACACCACTGAGCGACTGAACTGAACTGAAGATATTCACACCTATTAGAATGACTGTCCTCAAAAAGAGTACAGTTGGCAACACTGCGAAGATAAGAGCAGCAAATAGTTTCACCCTTATAGGCATTTGTAAATACAGCAAAGTAATCTTTTGCTTTCAATCTTTCACTGGGCACCAATATAAAATTAGCTTTTAGTTTTGGCATTGAGCACTTACTGGTTTCCTTTCCATCAGCAATTCTCTCCATGTTTGCAATTGTCATAAATTTTTTTGACAGACCAGCAGCAAACTTTCTTTCTACAGGAAGACTTATCAGCTTCTGCTAGAGGGTTTTCACATCTAGCTAACAAGAGTACAAGTCTGCCCAACACTTATCCTTTTGTCCATTCCCAGTTACATGGATGGGGCAGATGGAGCAAAGCTGGATACATGTTACCTTATAAGACCGTTTCATACATTAAATAAGAAAGAAGCAGCAACTATTAATACTAGTTTAGGCAGATGAGAAGAAAATGTAACCCATCTCACTATTTCCCATGAATTCAGGGAGTAATATTTGGAGTTATTCTCGTAGTATCATATTTAAAAATTGATCCTTTCACCAGAAATTATAAACACAACTCAGATCCTGGTACTAAATGAAAAGAAAAGAAAAAATAAAGGGACGGAAAAGAAAATGGCCATTTATCCTAAGACAGTTAAGCAACATACATATTAAGTTTTAGTATATATTCATTTAATCTTTATAGTCTCATCATATGATTAAGAAAGAATCTCAACTGTGCATTCCAATTTCCAATTAATTATTTTTATGTCTAATAAAACACATGGAAATTTCATTATATGATATTTCTTGATCTATTATTGCATGATATCAGCAATAAAACAATTTCCTTGACTAGGCGATAAATATGAGGTCCAAATTAAAATAATATTTTCAGTTGTAAGCCTCTTACCATGTTAGACTTGTCTGCTTCAGTTCATGAATATGCAAATTCAAATCAAGGGTGAGTAACTATGCTGGTCAAGACTTATCAGTGTCGACTTGAAACTATGGTAAAAGGTCAATATAATATGCCTGAGATGAGCTTCCCTGCTGGCTCAGCAGTGAAGAATCTGCCTGCCAATGCAGGAGATGCCAGTTTGATCCCTGGTTTGTGAAGATCCCCTGGAGAAGGAGATGGCAATCCAATTCAGAATTCTTGCCTGGGAAATCTCATGGACAGAGGAGCCTGGCAGGCTACAGTTCATGGGGTCACAAAGAGTTGGATATGGCTTAGTGACAAAAAACAACAACAACAAAAACAACAGATCTGCCTGTCAGCTATGGGAGGTCCAGATTTTGCCCACAAACAGTGTATTTCTGCTTTTAGTGTTTTTTTTGTTTGTTTGTTTGTTTGTTTTCCTCCTTGTTCATGAAGTTGGGTATGGCAAACAGTTGTGCACCTATACTGGAATCTGGTTAAATTTCTTCTCCATCCCCAGGGCATTTTACTCATTCTAATACAAATGTCCTTGGTTATTCTCTTGAGATTTGGGATAAGAAACCTGGCTATCTAGTTCCAAAGTGTCAAAAGGCCTTTCTCTTTGGTGGTATTACATATATATATACATAATATATGTGTGTGTGTTTGTGTATACACATGCATGCTCAGCCGTGTCTGACTCTCTGCAAAGATTTATGTATATATATTTGCATTTAAAAAGCTAGAATAAATTCAGCAAACCTGTGTCTTGTTTGAGGAGTTGATGAGATCTGAAAAATAACATAAAAATCAAGGAAATAAATGGAGTTGCTATGACATTTTTGATGGATCATTCTTAAAAGCGTTTCACTGGAGTGAATCCACCTCTTGTTGGTTGATTTCAAAGTGAGAGCCTGACAGTAAATGGCTGTTTTTCACAGCTGTTCACTGATTTCATAGCTATTCCATTTACTTTCTCTGTTTTAATGTCATTTTTTATAAAATATCCTGACACTTGCACTGATTTAATTTTTCCAAAAATTTCTCATCACTTTTATTTTTTATTTTATTTTAGAGAATACTAGTTATTTTCTTCTTATTCAATCCCATTTTAGGGAAGCTGAGAGAGAAGGACCATGACAGATTACTTCACATTATCTTGTTCCTCCAACATTAGTCACATAGGGAGTCTTAACAGTTGGAGCCCTTTTTATTACATCATTAATCATAACCTGAGTTAAAGGAATGAGGACAAATTTAGTATCATTATATGACCAATACAAAGTTGCTTGCATTCTTAACATTCAGGAAGCTCAGAAGTAGAATTCCATTTTAAAATTATGGCTCGAGTATCACAATTCTCCTTTACAGGAAATGTGTTAAACACTTCTGCCTTTATTCAAATTAGCATATTGAGAGCTTGTGTAATTAGCTACATTTCTTCAAAAGCATCAGCTCCCTGTTTCCTAAGTAAAACTGAACATACTTTTCCATGCACAGTGTCTGATGCAAAAGAAAGAGGTCACTAATATCAATAACTGTTCTACAAGGGGTCAACAATGTCATATTAAAGTGGCTCCAGATTCTCTTCATTGAAACTGTAATTCTTTTTCATTATTTGCAGGAAGGAATTCTTCAAATCAAAGCATACCCTCCCAACCCCTTTTGGCTATATATTCCTCTCTTCTACCTAGTCATTCAATAACCAGGTTTAACCAAGTTGCTTTGGGAGTCTTAGGTTAGTCCTTAGTTACTTTCAGTTTGGTTAATGCCCCCATTGCCTAGATATTCCTTTTTGATTCAGTAGTTTTCCACTGACTTTTGATCTGTCATTTATGTGATTTTTCTCTTATAGGTAGTCACTTTGCCTAAGTGACATCTCATCAGCTATAGCTTAGAAGCCATTCTGTAAATGAAAGTTTTCATCACCATTTTCCTTACAGCCCCACTGGAAAAATAAGCAAAATTAAACAAATAAATAACTGTTGCTGAAATTACAGTGTCAATATTTAGCTTAATTATCTTGTTCATGAACATATCTGTGTAAGTCTTAAAGAAAAAAAAATAGAAAAATAGAAAAAAAGCACTTATAGTTATCTCCAAAATTTTTCAGTCAACTCTCTCAGTTTGTGTAAACAGATAAAACAAGCAGAAACCATCAGTATTTTCATGTTTAAATAATGAAGACAACCTTGTACTGGCTGTTTACAGGAGATTTAAAACTTTAAATGCTCTCAACCACTAAGAAAATTATAGAAAGATATAAACTCATAAATGCTAAAGTATATCAACATGGAATCCTATATAATATTTAAATAAGTTAGAGGAAGATAAAGGGAGGGAACAACAGAAAACCAGCTATAAAGTGGCAGACTTAAGTTCTAACAAAATAATAATCACCTTAAATGTAAATAGTCACAATATGTCAGTGAAAGGCAAAGATTGGCAAGGTGAATTTTAAAAATTGGTGCATCAAAGTGCTTCTAATAAGAAATTCATTTCAAATTCAAAAATGTAAATTGATTTAATGAATTTCTATTTAAACTTTAATTGAAAACTTTGTTTTCTGTATAGAAATTGACTAGTTTATTTTAAAACTAGTTCAGTTCACTCACTCAGTCATGTCTGACTCTTTGCGATCTCATAAACTGCAGCATGCCAGGCCTCCCTGTCCATCACCAACTCCCAGAGTTCACTCAGACTCACATCCATCGAGTTGATGATGCCATCCAGCCATCTTATCCTCTGTCGTCCCCTTCTCCTCCTGCCCCCAATCCCTCCCGCATGAGAGTCTTTTCCAATGAGTCAACTCTTCTCATGAGGTGGCCAAAGTACTGGAGTTTCAGCTTTAGCAACATTCCTTCCAAAGAAATCCCAGGGCTGATCTCCTTCAGAATGGACTGGTTTGATCTCTTTGCAGTCCAAGGGACTCTCAAGAGTCTTCTCCAACACCACAGTTCAAAAGCATCAATTCTTCAGCGCTCAGCTTTCTTCACAGTCCAACTCTTGCATCCATACATGACCACCAAAAAAATCATAGCCTTGACTAGATGGACCTTTGTTGGCAAAGTAATGTCTCTGCTTCTCAATATGCTATCTAGGTTGGTCATAACTTTTCTTCCAAGGAGTAAGCATCTTTCAATATCATGGCTGCAATCACCATCTGCAGTGATTTTGAAGCCCAAAAAAATTAAGTCTGACATTGTTTCCCCATCTATTTCCCATGAAGTGATGAGACCAGATGCCATGATCTTTGTTTTCTGAATTTCAGCTTTTAGCCAACTTTGTTACTCAACTCTTTTACTCTCATCAAGAGGCTTTTTAGTTCCTCCTCACTTTCTGCCATAAGGATTATGTCATCTGAATATCTGAGGTTGTTGATATTTCTCCCAGCAATCTTGATTCCAGCTTGTGCTTCTTCCAGCCCAGCGTTTCTAATGATGTACTCTGCATAGAAGTTAAATAAGCAGCATAACAATATATAGACTTGATGTACTCCTTTCCTTATTTGGAAACAGTCTGTTGTGCCATGTTCAGTTTTAACTATTGCTTCCTGACCTGCATACAGATTTCTCAAGAGGCAGGTCAGGTGGTCTGGTATTCCCATCTCTTTCAGAATTTTCCACAGTTTATTGTGATCCACACAGTCAAAGGCTTTGGCATAGTCAATAAAGCAGAAGTAGATGTTTGTCTGGAACTCTTTTGCTTTTTTGAGGATCCAGCAGATGTTGGCAGTTTGATTTCTGGTTCCTCTGCCTTTTCTAAAACCAGCTTGATCATCTGGAAGTTCACGGTTCATGTATTCTGAAGTCTGGCTTGGAGAATTTTGAGCATTACTTTACTAGCGTGTGAGATGAGTGCAATTGTGCGGTAGTTTGAGCATTCTTTGGCATTTCCTTTCTTTGGGATTGGTGTGAACACTGACCTTTTCTAGTCCTTTGGCCACTGTTGAGTTTTCCAAATTTGTTGATATATTGAGTGCAGCACTTTCACAGCATCATATTCCAGGATTTGAAAGAACTCAACTGGAATTCCTCCTCTAGCTTTGTTCGTAGTGATGTTTTCTAAGGCCCACTTGACTTCACATTCCAGATGTCTGGCTCTAGGTGAGTGATCATTCCATCGTGACTCTTTGTTGTGAATATGTTGTCATCAGTTTAATTTGTACTTGATTACTTGTTTTCTACACTTTTGACTATTTCATTTATATCATTTAAGTAACATCAAGTAAATAAAATTACAATTATACTTAATAAAAACAGGTATTTGAAAAGAGACTACAAGGAATGGAAACTAGGAATGGTGGTTAAATGGTAAGAATATATATTCTGCTAAATGCATTAATTATGTTCTTTTATTTTTTTAAATACCTCGAGGCCTATAAAGCACATAATGTCACTCTGTGTAAATTGGAAAATCTTGTAGTAAAATTCAATCACATCATTTCCTTTTTAGCCTGGTCACAAGTTGAAAAATCATTCAAAATCTAGAAAAAAAGCCATTGCCAACAGATCATAATTCACATATAAAATGAAGATTATTTCCTTTGCTTAAAATAACCTTAGGTATACAGATGACACCACTCTTATGGCAGAACGTGAAGAGGAACTAAAGACCCTCTTGATGAAAGTGAAAGAGGAGAGAGAAAAAAAAGCTGGCTTAAAATTCAACATTCAAAAAACTAAGATTATGGCATCTGGTCCCACCACTTTGTGGAAAATAGATGGGGAAACAATGGAAAAAGTAACAGACTTTATTTTCTTGGGCTCCAACATCACTGCAGATGGTGATTGCAGTCATGAAGTTAAAAGACATTTGCTCCTTGGAGAAAAGTTATGACCAGCCTAGTCAGTATATTAAAAAGCACAGACATTACTCTGCTGACAAAGGTCCATCTAGTCAAAGTTATTGCTTTTCCAGTAGTCATGTATGGATGTGAGAGTTGGACTATAAAGAAAGCTGAGTGCTGAAGAATTGATGCTTTTGAACTGTGGTGTTGGAGAAGACTCTTGAGAGTCCCTTGGACTGCAAAGAGATCAAACCAGTCAGTCCTAAAGGAAATCAGTCCTGAGTATTCACTGGAAGGACTGATGTTGAAGCTGAAACCCCAATACTTTGGTCACCTGATGTGAAGTACTGACTCATTGGAAAAGATGCTAATGCTGGGAAAGATTGAAGGTGGGAGAAGGGGACAACAGAGGATGACATGGTTGGATGGCATTATCGATGGGATGGGCATGAGTTTGAGTAAGCTCTGGGAGTTGATGATGGACAGGGAAGCATGGCGTGCTGCAGTTCATATGGTCCCAAACTGTCGGACACAACCAATTGACTGAACTGAACTAAAAATAACTTAATTTTGTTCTGTTCAAATTGAATGACAGAGAAGTGATCATGCAGAAAAAAAAAAAAAGACAAAAAATACACTATTTTCTGAAAATTAAATTAGTATGAGATACCACCTTTGGATCTATTTTAAGGAATTTAGAAACATATTATCCAGAGTTATTTGGCTTTACCCAAAAGAAACTCCATTAATAACATCATAAATGCATAAATATATGTCTATACACTCAACAAAAACAAATTATTATGAGTTAATATCTGCTTAAAACTATAATACTTTAATAACATTATTTGAATTTTGCAATTATTATCATATGAAAGCTCTTAATTTTTATATCTGAAGACTTTGTGCTTGAGAAATCTTAGCTATAATTTAAATAATACTCTTGGAAAATACTGAATATTCATTTAGCCACTTCTATTGTAAACTTTATATATTTATTTAATATATAAAAATACCTTCATAAAATAAAGTGCATGATTCAATAGAACAAGAGCAGTGATGTCTGAGACAATTCAGAAGATAATTTAAAATATTATATCATAAACATATTTAACAAAATAGATTTAAGACAGAATTTTCACTGGAAATACCTGTATATAATATATACAGTATTTTATACAATAAAGAATTGAATTAATAACAATTTTTCCTCATGATTTTCTCATGATCAGAATATTGATTACTTTAAGAAAAGTTTAAATACAATTTATGTAAATGAACTGTTTTGCTTTTGATAATTTAAAAACCACTATAATCTTGTAGTTATCAAAAATCAGATGAATTTTTGACTAATATAGTGTGATTTTGGATAAATTAAATCTGTAGATGGAAGAATGTTCTGAACTAATCTGATAAAAAATGGTTCTGAGTTTATATAATTGATCATGAAAAAGGCTATAAAAATTCTCACAAATAGGATTAAAAACATCTTGATCTCTATGTGTGTGAAAAAATCTGACAGTCTTGTCCATGAAAGTACTTTTTTCTCCCCAAACATAAAGATAGTTGGTTTTAGAGTTCTACGGTATTTTGAGTTTTTTTTTTTTTCCCATAACTTGAAAATTCAAACTTTAGTTCCAGGATCATTACAGTAATTCATCAGTGCAACCTGAGGCCCCTGACTTCATTTCAAAATATTCTTGTAAGATTCTTAAATCTTTTTAGATTCATAGTTTCCCTAAAAAAATGCATTTATAAAACTTAAAATATATTTTAAAAATTTTTTTGCAAAAAAAAAATAAATAAATAAATTTTATCTTTTGCTTTCTGTCTCTGCCTTTGTCTCTCTCTTTTTCTGTATATCATGGGATAGATAAGTTGCATAACTGTTAACCCAAAGATTGCTTAAATCTCCAAACATATAAACATGGCCTTGTTCTTGGGAAAATGATAGAACCATCCTAGGACTTTTCAATACACTACTATCAACAATCACTGTAGGTTTTATTACCTTTGACAGGTCTCTTCTTCCTTGAATGAGAGCTAACTAATTTGTGGGACAGGAAACAAAGCATAATACTCTTCTTGGGGCATTTGTTGCTGTTCTCTGGTTGCTAAATCATGTCTGACTCTTTGTGACCCCATGGACTACAGCACTCCAGGCTTCCCTGTTCTTCACTATCTCCTGGAGTTTGCTCAAATTCATGTCCATTGAGTTGGTGATGCTATCAAACTACCTTATCCTCTGTTGCCCCTTCTCATTTGCCCTCAAATCAATTCTTTGCTGCTCAGGAATGTTGTTGGTAAGGTGATATCTCTGCTTTTTAATACACTAAGTGTATCATAGCTTTTCTTCCAAGGAGTAAGCATCTTTTAATTTCATGTCTGCAGTCACTGTTCACAGTGAATTTGGAGTTCAAGAAAAGAAAATCTGTCACTGTTTCTCTATATGGTCATTGTGGAAAGGGTTATTCAGATAGTGTCTGAGTCAGCTTCACTCTCCAGGAACTGCTGTTCATAATTGAATGCTACCAAATTTATGTGACCTTGATTATAATTTCTTTGTTGACTCTAATGATGTGTGGAACAATGTTTTTAAGACCCGTTTGTTTCTCTGACTCTCTGAAGGTTATGTCCCTTATAACATAAAACCTGAATAGCTCAATATCATCACATTAATTAAATATACTGTCACTATATTATATAAAAAAGCTTTTATTTGTGTTAGAAATATGTTAGTAGAAAATGCAGTCCATAAATATAAAGAAAGAAAGAGTTATCCAGTATAGGATAAAGTAAATGGTATAATCTGCAAGAGCTACAGAAATTTTGAGAATTGGAGTGATCACTAGAGCAGGCTGGGCAACTTTTTTCTGGAAGCAATCAGGTCCTGGCAGACAGGAAGAATTTTGGTGAATGAAAACACAAAATATAATCTTCCCCCAAAATATAGAATATTTCAAAAAATGTTTAAGAGAAATGAATATCTGTAGTTCTGTATAGAGAAAATGAGAAAAGCAATGTTTTTAGAATTAAGGAATTTAGGGAAAATATAGTACGAAAAAATTAGGAAAGTTACAACGAAGTAGATGGTAATGGATTACACTTAAGGGCCTTTGATTACATTCTATAGACAATTAAAATAGCTACTGTTCAGAGGATAAGACAGAGAATTAACACCAAGGGAAATTTACTGCTATAACCATTGATCGTAGTAATGAAAATCTGAACCTATTTTGGCATCAGAAGTTGCTGATCAAGGCTGATTTTTTTTAAAAGTAGAAGTTATATAAGACTTCATTCCAAAATACTATTGATTTCTTTGAGATAATTCATTCTTCTATACCATAAATACTGACTTTATAGCTATCTGGCAGGGCTGTATATGTACTGACTATACAATGATAGACAGAGGACACATCCCATCTGTACTTAAGGAATCCAGAAGACCAGACAGATTGAAAGCAAGCGTATGCATGTTCAAATCATTAACCCCTACCATGGTTCAATTTCCCTAACTGACTCCACAGAATGATTCCATCCTTCATGGCATGATAATAAAATATTTAACATAGTTTCATCAATGCATTTATTTCAAGATTTCTTAAGTATATATTTCTGTCTCTCAAGCTAATATGACCCATTTATGTAAAGAGAACTTAGCACTGTGAACACAACAGAACTTAATATTTAATATTCTGATATATTTGTAGGTATATGTACACTACTTATATTTTCAGACATTATTAAATTCAGTCTTCTACCTTCATCACTATCTCTATTCCTATGAATAAGAAAGTAGAAGTGAAATTAGTCAAGGATTAATCTCAACTGTGCAATAAAATTTCCAGTGTTAATAGGCATATGCTTGGATCTATTGAAGAGATGATATCCTCTTCAAGAGGTGATTGGCTACAGTATTCAGAAACTCTTTTTTCTTCAGTTAGAGTCATCCATTTACAGGACTGTCTAGGCCTATAGTTATCTTTGTTTCTCCGTAAGTAAATAAATCAAAGCACACAAAAAAACAAATTTTTATAGATACTTATAGTCCATATTTTCAACAACATATGGGCATAAAGCAATACTGATTAAGCTTTTAGTATTTGAACACTTTCACTTCCAATTAATAAGATCTTTTTACAATCAATGTTCATGTTTCATGACTTTATTCACTACTTAGACCTGCATATGACTATTTAATGAATAAAACACAATAGAAAGGAAACTAAATTAGAAGGAAACTAAATTAGAGGATATAAATAACAAATAATTGATTTGAAAGTCAGTATTTTATAACATTACTAAAATAGTCTGCTAAAGTGAGTAACGTAGTGAACCATGCTTTTTTTTACATGAGTCTGCTAACACTTCGAGGAAATTTTTTTCCCAAGAAAATATAAAATTCTGTACTATTAATTCTGTACTATCAATTAAATATTAACCAGGATGCTGTTGCTTCCTAGAAGTACTTAATAAAACATCAAATTGATCTACATTACTTTCATTTTTGAAACTGTAAAAGAAAACTATATTCCTTGAAGTACACTTAGAAAAAAATTTAGAAAGTATAATTTTAGAATTAATACAAAAATATGCTATTAATTTGCTAGGGCTGTTTTAGCAAGGAACCATAAACTGAATGTCTTAAATATGAAACTTCAAAAATGAAGTTTCACTGTTATGGAGGCTAGGAATCAGATATTTTACAAGGTCGATGTTTTCTGAAGATAGTGAATAAGAATCTTTCTTTACTTCCATCTTTTTCAGGTGACTTGCCAGCCATCTTTCACTTTCCATCGCTTGTAGATGCATCACCTCAATCTTTGCCTTGATGTTCCATGGAATTATCCATAAGTGTGTGTTGTCTTCAAATTTTCCTTTTTTATGTGGACACCAGTCCTACTGGATTAAGGCCCACTCTGATGTCTTCATTTTAACTTGATTATATCTGTAAAGACTGGGTCTCCAAATAAGGGCATAATCTAAGGTACAGAGCAGAGTAATTAGGATTTTAACATATGAATTTGTGTTGGCATAATTCAACACACAACAGATACTTTTGACCTTGTGTTAAATATATTTTTGTCAAACATGGCTTTGGATCTTTCAGGAATCATTCTTCATATGTCACTTTTTCCTACAATTCCTCATTAAATATTATAGCTATAACATTCCTTTAAAAATATTACTGTTTGATAATATTATCAGTCAGAGTTCAACTATAAAGATAGAACCAGTGGGATAATTTATTAGTAAATGTATACATAAATACTTATGCATGTATGCATGTACATATGTATGTATTATTTTTCGATCTTTTATAGGGAACTGGTTTATGAAACTTCAAATCTTGTTCACCAGTCTCTGCAAGGCTGCTGGCTCTGTATCTGATACTGGAGCCTAAAATCCACAAGGCAAGCAAGCATTGGGAAAGGAGACATCATGAACAGGCTGCACCCCTGAGCATGAGCTGCACTTCACAAGAATAAATTGAAATCCATGTCTGGTCTTGTTCCTTCTGACCTTGATAAGAAGAGTATCTTACAGAAGCCAGGAAATTTACCAATGGAGCTAAACTCACATACACATCCCAGGAGTCAGGTAAGCTGAAGGAGGATTCATAGGAAGGTAAAGTAACCACAGGCCCTATCAAGGCTGTATCAAGAGTGAATGATCGACCACACATACATTGCTTGGATAGCTAGTGAACATGGACACTAATGTACCAAATTTACTGTGGCAAACATGCTATGTCCTGGATCTTGATGAAAATCCTGCCTCTATAAATCACTCTTCTTTTTACAATATCCACTTTCTTTCACATGAAAGGAAGCCTAATCTAAAAAATCAGAATTGGATAAATTATACTTATTTCTTCACAATATGATGTTTTAGCTAAACTACCAAATCATTTTAATATGGAGTTAACCCCAGTGGAGTCATTTTTGCATTGTTAAATGCAAAACTTAGGAAACTAAAGTCATGTATCTATTTGTTGCTATGATATAGTTTGCAAACTGAAGTAATTAATACCAGTTTGTTGAACAAAAAGAAAATGCATTACATTGTTCATCTTCTAAATACTAATGAATGTCAACTTGTGTTCTAATGATCTCTCTAAGGGGAAGCCTATTGATCAAGAAAAGGCTAGACACAAGTAAAAATATCCCATGGCAGTATTTCTATCCTAGTCATAAAGCAAATTATAATCAAACACATGATGATTTGTTCTTTTTATGATACACAAATTTTAATATACTGAAATTCATAACAATGGATTTATTTTTAGAAAAGTTCTCTTCACAGAGCTGTTCAATTTGAGAAGAAAGCACAGAGTAAGAAATAACAAATCGGGAATATATCTTTTTAATGACATATTTCAGGTCATATATCATTTGCTATACAAATGAAAAATGATAAAAATTAAGGAAGAAATTAGCTGGTTTCTTAACTGATTCAAGAAATACTTCTTGATCATTTAATCACTTACTATATAGGCTAGACCCTATCCCAGGAGGATGATGTATATCAGGCTGCAAAACCAATTAAAAAAAAGCTACCATTTTACATTTTACAAGAGGTCAATAGGTCATTTTTAATATGGTTATCAAGGGAAAAAAGAGGGAAAGGGATAAACTAGGAGACTGGGATTGATGTAGATGCATATATATATATATGAATGAAATAGATAACCAATAAGGACCTACTATATAGCAGAGCCTGGTAGGCTACAGTCCATGGGGTCACAAGAGTCAGACATGACTGAGTGACTAAACCATAACCACCATATAGAGCAGAGGGAACTCTACTCAATACTCTGTAAAGACCTAAATTGGAAATCAATATAAAAAAGAGTGGATTTATGTATATCTGATTCACTTTGCTGTACAGCAGAAACTAATGTAACTTTGTAAATCAAGTATATTCCAATAAAAATTAATAAAAAGCTAATAACTAAGAAAAGCATATGAATACTAAGAAATAGTAAGTTCTAACAACAAAAAAAATTACAATAAGGCTATGGTTTTTCCAGTGGTCATGTATGGATGTGAGAGTTGGTCTGTGAAGAAGACTGAGCACTGAAGAATTGATGCTTTTGAACTGTGGTGCTGGAGAAGACTCTTGAGAGTCCCTTGGACTGCAAGGAGATCCAACCAGTCCATTCTGAAGGAGATCGGCCCTGGGATTCTTTGGAGGGAATGATGCTAAAGCTGAAACTCCAATACTTTGGCCACCTCATGTGAAGAGTTGACTCATTGGAAAAGACTCTGATGCTGGGAAGGATTAGGGGCAGGAGGAGAAGGGGACGACAGGATGAGATGGCTGGATGGCATCACTGACTCGATGGATGTGAATCTGAGTGAACTCTGGGAGTTGGTGATGGACAGGGAGGCCTGTTGTGCTGCGATTCATGGGGTCGCAAAGAGTCGGACACGACTGAGAGATTGAACTGAACTGAACTGATATATATGTATCTGCTATCAGCAGGGTCTAGAATTGCTTTTAATAACATGTATTACACTGAGAAGATCCTGGTAGTTTTTTTGGTGAATCTATGCAACTAATGACATCACAATTAGCCACATTTATTTCATTTACTTTTTCTAAGTACTGATTTTGTATGTGTGTGATTTTACTCTTTACAGTAGTTAAAATATTAGTAAAACATATATTTAAGTAGTCACTTTTTAGATTAAGAAGTTTAGTGCCATGAATTTAGAAACCACTATAGACACTCAGAGCTCATAAATTAACTATTATTCTAGTCTTATGATAAACCCTTCTGTTTATTTTATATTATTTTAACTATATATTTTAGTATTATAAATATCCTATATATTTATTAAATATATGTTCTACTATATCACTATACATAAGCCAAAGTCTTTTGTAAAATGCCTTTAAAGTATCCCTCATAAGAGTTATTGGAATCTGGACAGTGTGGAGGGTAAAGCAAAATTCTCTTCAGTCTCATCAGATGCAATGTATAACAGGGAAGTAAGATTCAATAACTAAATAAAGGACATTTTAATACAATTTTGGAATTCAAACAAATTTAATGTTAAATGGCTCATGATTTTAAAGTACTGAAATTCTAAATAAGGTCCAGCTTGTACCTTTCAGCTTCACAGCTTCTCCTCAGTAGCTTCATCTTAATCTTGACCCTTGGCGGGGTACATTTTTCTTGCCCACTGATGTTGTGGTTGTCCTGTGCTTTGCTTGATATGTAGAATGCTAGTATATGTGAAGCAAATATACTCTTTCACTGTGACTGTGAAGGTTGACTTAACCTCTTGTTTGCTTACGGTCCTGAATGAAAAGAAAGTATTTGGAGAGCAGCATGTCCAAGCACATGAATATGAGAGAAATAGATAAACATGACCCACAAGTTGGAATTAGAATCAGCAAAACTGGGCCAAGATCAACTGAACCCTAGTAGAATGTGTCCTCACTTTCAGACTGAAGCACAAATTTGAGGCAGAAGCACATATAAGTTGTAGTTTATTAAACAGTCTTATTGTTATAATAGAGAAATATATAAAAATGCATTATGATATAAAGAAATATATCATGAGATATATTTCATATATCATACAGAGTAAGTAATATATTGAAAACAAAAAAATCATAGAGACAAAATAGAGAAGATCGAAATGGAAGAACATATCATCATAAAGTATTGAAATTTGCAGTTGCATAGGTTTAAATATTAATAAACAGAAAATGTTAAAACCTGTTTTAACAGACTGTAATATAATTTATTGAATATATTAAGCAATATTAAAAGATGATCACAAGTATGTAGTATCATGATTTATCAAAAAGCACATTCTTATTCCTATTGATGAGGTAAGTAAGTAAGTAAGTAAAGTCACTCAGTTGTGTCCGACTCTTTGTGACCCCATGGACTGCAGCCCACCAGGCTCCTCAGTCCATGGGATTCTCCAGGCAAGAATACTGGAGTGGGTTGCCATTTCCTTCTCCAGGGGATCTTCCCAACCCAGGGATTGAACCCGGGTCTCCCGCATTGGAGGCAGACGCTTTAACATCTGAGCCACCAGGGAAGCCCTTGATGAGGTAAAGACATAAAACATTATCAGCAGTTCAAAAAGGAGGAAATCAGAATTGAAAGAGATATGTGTACCCCAATGTTCATCACAGCACTGTTTATAATAGCCAGGAAATGGGAGCAACCTAGATGTCCATCAACAGATGAATGGATAAGAAAGCTTGGTACCTATACACAATGGAGTATTACTCAGCCATTAAAAAGAATACATTTGAATCAGTTCTAATGAGGTGGATGAAACTGGAGCCTATTATACAGAGTGAAGTAATCCAGAAAGAAAAACACCAATACAGTACACAAACACATATATATGGAATTTAGAAAGATGGTAATGATAACCCCGTATGCGAGACAGTAAAAAAGACACAGATAAATAGAACAGTCTTTTGGACTCTGTCAGAGAGGGCGAGGGTGGGATGATTTGGGAGAATGGCATTGAAACATGTATAATATCATGTAAGAAACGAATCACCAGTCCATGTTTGATGCATGATACTGGATGCTTGGGGCTGGTGCACTGGGACGATCCAGAGGGATGGTATGGGGAGGGAGGAGGGAGGGGGGTTTCAGGATGGGGAACACATGTACACCCGTGGTGGACTCACGTTGATGTATGGCAAAACCAATACTATATTGTAAAGTAATTAGCCTCTGATTAAAATAAATAAATTTATATTAAAAAATTTAATTAGGTAAAATTACTTTAAAAACCTGTTGACAAAATGAAGAGAAAACTTGTTTGACTTAATCTTCCCCTCTCTCACATACACATATTTTTTTTATTAATTTTTATTTTTTTTAGTTTGTTTTGCTTTACAATACTGTATTCATTTTGCTACACATCGACATGGATCAGCCACGAGTGTACATGAACTCCCAATCCCGACCCCCACCGCCCCCCTCATGCCCCACACCCTCTCTCTGGATTATCCCCGTGCACCAGTCCCAAGCATCCAGCATCCTGCATCAAACCTGGACTGGCGATACACTAATAATGAGAAAGTAGAAAAAGAAATTAAGGAATCAATTCCATTCACCATTGCACCAAAAAGAATAAAATACTTAGGAATATACCTACCTAAAGAAACTAAAGACCTATATATAGAAAATTATAAAACACTGATGAAAGAAATCAAAGAGGACACTAATAGATGGAGAAACATACCATGTTCATGGATCGGAAGAATCAATATAGTGAAAATGAGTATACTACCCAAAGCAATCTACAGATTCAATGCAATTCCTATCAAGATACCAGCGGTGTTTTTCACAGAGCTAGAACAAATAATTTCACAATTTGTATGGAAACACAAAAAACCTCGAATAGCCAAAGCCATCTTGAGAAAGAAGAATGGAACTGGAGGAATCAACCTGCCTGACTTCAGGCTTTACTACAAAGCCACAGTCATCAAGACAGTATGGTACTGGCACAAAGACAGAAATATAGATCAATGGAACAAAATAGAAAGCCCAGAGATAAATCCACACACCTATGGACAGCTTATCTTCGACAAAGGAGGCAAGAATATACAGTGGATTAAAGACAATCTTTTTAACAAGTGGTGCTGGGAAAACTGGTCAACCACTTGTAAAAGAATGAAATTAGATCACTTTCTAACACCATACACAAAAATAAACTCAAAATGGATTAAAGATCTAAACGTAAGACAAGAAACTATAAAACTCTTAGAGGAGAACATAGGCAAAACACTCTCTGACATAAATCACAGCAGGATCCTCTATGATCCACCTCCCAGAATACTGGAAATAAAAGCAAAAATAAACAAATGGGATCTAATTAAAATTAAAAGCTTCTGCACAACAAAGGAAACTATAAGCAAGGTGAAAAGACAGCCTTCTGAATGGGAGAAAATAATAGCAAATGAAGCAACTGACAAACAACTAATCTCAAAAATATACAAGCAGCTTATGCAGCTCAACTGCAGAAAAATAAATGATCCAATCAAAAAATGGGCCAAAGAACTAAATAGACATTTCACATACACATATTTATAGATATATATACATATTAAATACTGTCTTGTAAATATGTCTTACATATAATAAATATATATTTAAATATATACATTTAAGTATATTAAATATGTAAATATATAGTAATATAAGTAACAAGATTTTTGAGTGACAAAATTTTTAACACAAAAAAATATTTGCCAAAAATAGCATCTGATAAAACTTAATAGCAATTCTGAATAAAAGAGAAGTTAAATGTAGAGTTGCTATGCTAGCACTATACATACTGTAGCTTTTGTAAGTCATAGCTCTATTCTATGCTATTATTTAACAGATATTTAAATTTACTCTCATAATAATATTCTGAAAAGTATATTAGATACTAAATATATAAATGAATCCCCAGCTGACTTAATTAGGTTTTATATATATTGCCTATCTGGCCATACTTTCTTTTTCTTTTCTTGCTGACTGAATTCACCCTTACCAAAACCCTCTGTAGTAATTCACTAGGGCCCTCCATGGATAGACATTTTCTATCGACTATGAAATAATAATAATACTAATATGTTTTAAATGCTCTATGAATCACCTAGTTTTTAACTCAACTTATGTGAATTTGTTAACTGTTTATATAACAGCTTCACATATATATATAAAATAGTATATCTTATTTCAGATTCATCTTTCCCAGATCTTCCCTGGTGGCTCAGATGGTAAAGTGTCTGCCTACAAGCAGGAAACCTGTGTTTAATCCCTGGGTTTGGAAGATTTCTTGGAGAAGGAAATGGTAACCCACTCCAGTATTCTTGCCTGGAAAATTCCATGGACAGAGGAGCCTGGAAGGCTACAGTCCACAGGGTCACAAATAGCTGGACATGACTGAGCAACTTCATTTCCTTTCATCCTGCCCAAAGGTGAGTAATATATCTTAATTTTGATCCTTATGTTTGTTGGAATTCTGACTCTTTCTTGTTAGATAATAATATCAAGACACTTTAAAAAGCTAACAGAGGCAATCATTTTTAAGGGTTGACTCTATTTAATGGCAGAGTAACTTTAGCACATCACAGGGCAGATTTAATGTTGCTGCTCCTAAGTCACTTCAGTCGTGTCTGACTCTGTGTGACCCCATAGACGGCAGCCCATGAGGCTCCTCCCATCCCTGGGATTCTCCAGGCAAGAACACTGGAGTGGGTTGCCACTTCCTTCTCCAATGCATGAAAGTGAAAAGTGAAAGTGATAGGGCTTTTAATAACAGAATGTGTCTGTTTTATTTTCAACGATATATTCTAATAGTCTGTAGAAGTGGTAGGGAACAGTTATGTACAGTGTTTCTAACAACGTGAAGCTAACAAATATTAACTACTTGACGTTAGCACTTTAGGCTTAGATGGCTCTAAAGTAATCATGCATGACATACATAATTCTGTTCCTTAGAAACAGCTACTAAGATTTTAAGAGGCACATTTTACAACTGATTATAGAATATGGCCATATTATTTTACTGATATTATGATACAAAGACAAAATGATTTAAATACTCAAATATGTTTAACTATAGTTCTAAAAATTAATGTAGCTTGAAAATTCAACACACATTTTTCAAAGTTATTGAAAGTCACTAAGATAAATAATACATGAACCGTGAACTTTCAGATGTTCAAGCTGGTTTTAGAAAAGGCAGAGGAACCAGAGATCAAATTGCCAACATCCGCTGGATCATGAAAAAGCAAGAGAGTTCCAGAAAAACATCTTTTCTGCTTTATTGACTATGCCAAAGCCTTTGATTGTGTGGATCACAATAAACTGTGGAATATTCTGAAAGAGATGATGGGAATATAAGACCACCTGACCTGGCTCTTGAGAAATCTGTATGCAGGTCAGGAAGCAACAGTTAGAACTGGACATCGAACAACAGACTGGTTCCAAATAGGAAAAGGAGTATGTCAAGGCTGTATATTGTCACCCTGCTTATTTAACTTATATGCAAAGTACATCATGAGAAACTCTGGGCTGGAAGAAGCACAAGCTGGAATCAAGATTGCCGGGAGAAATATCAATAACCTCAGATATGCAGATGACACCACCGTTATGGCAGAAAGTGAAGAGGAACTAAAAAGCCTTTTGATGAAAGTGAAAGAGGAGAGTGGAAAAGTTGGCTTAAAGCTCAACATTCAGAAAACGAAGATCATGGCATCTGATCCCATCACTTCATGGGAAATAGATGGGGGAACAGTGGAAACAGCATCAGACTTTATTTTTTTGGGCTCCAAAATCACTGCAGATGGTGACTGCAGCCATGAAATTAAAAGACACTTACTCCTTGGAAGAAAACTTATGACCAACCTAGACAGCATATTTAAAAGCAGAGACATTACTTTGCCGACTAAGGTCCGTCTAGTCAAGGTTATGGTTTTTCCATTGGTCATGTATGGATGTGAGAGTTGGACTGTGAAGAAGGCTGAGCACCGAAGAATTGATGCTTTTGAACTGTGGTGTTGGAAAAGACTCTTGAGAGTCCCTTGGACTGCAAGGAGATCCAACCAGTCCATTCTGAAGGAGATCAACCCTGGGATTTCTTTGGAAGTAATGATGCTGAAGTTGAAACTCCAGTACTTTGGCCACCTCTTGCAAAGTGTTGACTCATTGGAAAAGACTTTGATGCTGGGAAGGATTGGGGGCAGGAGGAGAAGGGGACGACAGAGGATGTGATGGCTGGATGGCATCACTGACTCGATGGGCGTTGAGTCTGAGTGAACTCTGGGAGTTGGTGATGACAGGGAGGCCTGGCGTGCTGCGATTCATGGGGTCACAAAGAGTCGGACACGACTGACTGATTGAACTGAACTGAACTGAACTGATGCTGGGAGGGACTGGGGACAGGAGGTGAAGGGGACAACAGAGGATGAGATGGCTGGATGGACAGCAATTAATCACCGACTCGATGGACATGAGCTTGGGTGAACTCTGGGAGTTGGTGATGGACAGGGAGGCCTGGCGTGCTGTGATTCATGTGATTGCAGAGTCGGACACGCCTGAGCGACTGAACTGAAGATAAATAATTTTATTATAATTCTAAAAAAAAAGTTTAACAAGAGAATTAGAGTACTAATGCATGGCAAAACTCTCTAGAGAATTGTTTTTCTGTTTTGGGCCATCAGCCAGTGATAAACTTTGTAGACCTTCCTGATAAGTCTATACTAACTTTGCCACAAATAAAACCCTTTCTACATCTCCTTATACACTGCATTAGTTCAGTTCAGTCGCTCAGTCGTGTCCGACTCTTTGGGACCCCATGAATCGCAGCACACCAGGTCTCCCTGTCCATCACCAACTCCCAGAGTTCACTCAGACTCATGTCCATGGAGTCAGTGATGCCATCAAGCCATCTCATCCTCTGTCATCCCCTTCTCCTCCTGCCCCCAACCCCTCCCAGCATCAGAGTCTTTTCCAATGAGTCAATTCTTCACATGAGGTGGCCAAAGTACTGGAATTTCAGCTTCAGCATTCTTTCCAAAGAAATCCCAGGATTGATCTCCTTCAGAATGGACTGGTTGGATCTCCTTGCAGTCCAAGGGACTCTCAAGAGTCTTCTTCAACACCACAGTTCAAAAGCATCAATTCTTCGGTGCTCAGCCTTCTTCACAGTCCAACTCTCAAGTCCATACATGACCACAGGAAAAACCATAGCCTTGACTAGACGGACCTTAGTTGGCAAAGAAATGTCTCTGGTTTTGAATATACTATCTAGGTTGGTCATAAGTTTTCTTCCAAGGAGTATGCGTCTTTTAATTTCATGCTGCAGTACCCTGCATAGGATCTATTTATTTTGAGAAAACAATGACACATGACTGAGATGATTCCTCACAAGTTTAGAATTTTCTCTTTCTCTTAACTATACCCCTAAAATTAACTCTCATTACTACTAACAGCCCAATATTAACATAATCAAATATCAAAATTCTGTGAATTCTAGTGTCTTCTCATAAAATATTCATGAAACTCTGATTGCATATTTGAATAATGTAAAGAGCACAGAATTATGTTATTTTGAGTTGTAGAGCAGTTATTGATAATGCATTTCACTTTTAGAACTAGAGAAAAAATGGTAAAGAAAAAAGTGTCTGAGACAAAAAATATACAGCATCTTAGGAAGACCATTTCTTCTCATACTCAGGGCTTAAAACTGAACACCAATGCTCTCTGCTTCCATCTTTTTTTACTCAGTACCTTCTGGGTAAATGTTTTTCATTCTCTCCTTTTCTTAGCTATTATTTTCTTCCACTATAAACAGCAAATAAATTGTTGCTGAGTTCAATATATCACATATAATTCTTCAAAGCAACAAATGTTTTTGTTCAAATCACTCATAGTCCAAAGATACCTAGTTTATACAAACTTAAGAAATTTTTACAGTGTCAGAAAGTATTCTAAATTCGAAGTAGACTTATTGGTTTATTCTCACCACAAATTTAATAAAGCAAATATAACTGAATCCAAAGAATGTAGGTGATGTGATAATACTGCTGGAATTGGAGACTTTTAATATGATCATGAGCATTATAAAAGCTGGAATTTGAGATATAGCCAAAATGTGGACTTTTAAATTGTTTCCTACATTGGAGACAATAAAGTAGGTTGAATTGCTTTGTTGATATTCATAGTCTTTAATGCAGGGGTACTGAAAGTAATAAGGTATAATACAAAGCACTCACGTAAGGAAGGATAAGTCTTTACAATGCACTATTTCTTCCTTTTATTTAAAAACTTTATGGTAAACTATTTTAGCATGCTGTCAGTGATAACAGATAATTGGAAATTCCCTGACTATTTAAACCAGGTGTTGTTTCAAACTCAGTTTTTCAAGAGGTATTTTATCTAATATTTGTTTTAATGACAATTAAATTACACAACAATACATTCTAGCTCACTATGGTTTCAAATGGGCTTACCCGGTAGCTTTTGGTGCTAAAGAACCTACCTGCCAATGCAGGTAGACATAACAGACATGTGTCTGGATCCCTGGGTTGGGAAGAAACCCTTGAGGAGGGCGTGGCAACCCACTCCAGTATTCTTGCCTGGAAAAATCCCATAGACAGAGGAACCTGGTGGGCTAGGGTCCACAGGGCTGCACAAAGTCAGACACGACTAAAGCAACTTAGCATGGTTTCAAATATTCTACAGTAAGAAAAATATCACCTTAAGCTTAAAGATTTTTAAAATTTTAACATCAGGTTTACGAGGCTTTAACTATGATTATGTTCATGAAATATTTTAAAAAATGTTTTAACTAGTGTATTTTAGCCTGATGCATTTCTTTCACAGATGGCACTGCAAGCTTTAAAAGTTTTATCACATATGTATTTGCATTTTATTGACAAGTATGTGTGCTGAGTTGTTCAGTCATGCCCAACTCTTTGTGGCCCTATGGACTGTAGCTTGACAGCCTTTTCTGTCCATGGAATTTTCCAGACAAGAATACTGAGAGTCACTTCCTGGTTGCCACTTCCTACTCCAGGGGATTTTCCCAACCCAGGGATCAAGCCTGCATTTCTTATGTCTCCTGCATTAGCAGGTTTATTCTTTATCACTGTGTCACCTGGGAAGCCCAGATAAGTATGTCTACCTGAGTGAAATTAGAACTGAGTGGTGCATGTCACTCAATGAAAATAAAAGTAAAGCAGATGACATCTAACTGTGTTTTAGTTTGTAAAATCTAACCAGCACTAATTAGTGTATATTTACCAAATAATCTAAGAAATTTTCTGCCTGAACATTTAAGAAAGTGATAGGTCTAGGTAAGTAGTTATGTAGGCCTGCTGATCAACCAAGTAAATAAAGATGTGAAAGATAGTTATTTGATAGAAAGTTGGAATTTAATTATTGTCTAATTTGTAATGTTGCTCCAACTACCTTATTTCTCTTGTAGTACCTTTGCCAAATTCTAATATTTGGATATGTGTTTCAAAAGAAAAGAAAAAACCTCAAAAAGATTGCAAATGAACTGGATGGAGCCAGATGGCTGGCAATGTAATATAACAGCATAATCTAATATTAGGTAAGAAGCACAATGAAATATCTTAAGGCCAAATTGAATTAACTTATAGATGAACATTTATGGAAATTCTAAAAGTAAACAATCCACAACAAAGTAAAATCTTTCAACTCTCATGTAAGTGTAGAACAATCAGAGCACTAAAACAGAAATTCAAAGAAAGGCACAAGACTAGAGAGATATTTTACTAAAAATGGGAGAAATTTCAATGAAAGACCAAAGGATAACAACTTGTGTGGCTCTTACAAAAGAATGACTTGCTCTCTACTCACTCTATCAACTTAATCTATGCCAACCAATTACTTGGCAAGTGCTGCCTGGTCACAGAAATTCCTATCAGATTTTAGGTGCCTCACTCCTAAACATAAGCATTCATTCAAAAATCATAAAATAATTGACTAAAGTTCTCAATAAAAATACAGATAAAAATAGGAATGGAACATGAAATATGGAAGAAACTTAAACTGAGCAAAAATAAGACTAAAAAACAATCTCACTAATTAGAAGCAAAGAAAAAATATATATAAGCCACATTAACAATATAACTTAAGTAAGAGTACACAAAACAAATCAACACATCAGGAAAGAACATTTGGAAATTCTTCTATCACAATTTTTTTCCAACCTTGATAACATGAATGCTTTTAATGTTGTTATTTTTGATATCAAAGTGATCATAACTCTTATTTGTTTTTATAACCAAAGTGTTAGAAAATAATCCTTACCATGTCTCCCTGAAAACAGAATTAAATGATAAATGAAAGATGAAATGAGAAAATACCATTGACTTTTGAACAACTCAAGGGCTAGGGTGCTTATTCCCTGAGCTGTCAAAAATTCAAGTACTGCTTGGTAACTCTGCTTTCAAAACAAAAGAATTGATAAATGACTCACTCAAAGGCAAGAAGCTGAAACCATCTGGATAGATTCAAGACTAGTTCTTTTGATTTCACATACAGTAATCCTGGATCAGGAAGATCCCCTGGAGGAGGACATAGCAATGCACTCCAGTATTCGTGCTTGGAGAATCTCATGGACAAAGGAGCCTGATGGGGTAAAGTAGTACATAGAGTTGCAAAGAGTTGGACATGACTGAAGCAGCTTATCCTGAAATGCGAAGTCAAGTGGGCCTTAGAGAGCATAAATACAAACAAAGCTAGTGGAGATGATGGAATTCAAGTGGAGCTATTTCAAATCCTAAAAGATGATGCTGTGAAAGTGCTGCACTCAATATGTCAGCAAATTTGAAAAATTCAGCAGTGGCCACAGGACTGGAAAAGGTCAGTTTTCAGTCCAGTCCCAAAGGAAGGCAATGTCAAAGAATGTACAAAAACTGCAGAATTGCACTCATCTCACACTAGCAAAGTAATGCTCAAAATTCTCCAAGCCAGGCTTCAGCAATACATGAACCATGAACTTCCTGATGTTCAAGCTGGTTATAGAAAAGGCAGACAAACCAGAGATCAAATTGCCAGCATCCGCTGGATCATGGAAAAAGCAAGAGAGTTCCAGAAAAACATTTATTTCTGCTTTATTGAAAATGCCAAAGCCTTTGACTGTGTGGATCACAATAAACTGTGGAAAATTCTGAAAGAGATGGGAATATGACCTGCATCCTGAAAAATCTGACGACATGACCTGCATCCTGAGAAATCTGTATGCAGGTCAAGAAGCAACAGTTACAACTGTACGTGGAACAACAGACTGGTTTCAAATCGGGAAAGGAGTATGTCAGGCTGTCTATTGTCACCCTGCTTATTTAACTTATATGCAGAGTACATCATGAGAAACTCTGGGCTGGAAGAAGCACAAGCTGGACTCAAGATTGCCGGAGAAATATCAATAACCTCAGATATGCAGATAACACCATCCTTAAGGCAGAAAGCAAAGAGGAACCAAGGAGCTTATTGATGAAAGTGAAAGAGGAGAGTGAAAATGTTGGCTTACAACTCAACATTCAGAAAACTAAGATCATGGCATCCCATCCCATCACTTTATGGCAAATAGTTTGGGAAACAGTGGAAACAGTGAAAGACTTTACTTTGGAGGCTCCAAAATCACTGCAAATGGGGACTACAGCTATGGAATTAAAAGATGTATGCTCCTTGGAAGAAAAGCTGTCACCAAACTAGACAGTATATTAAAAAGCAGAGACATTACTTTGCCAATAAAGGTACATCTAGTCAAGGCTATGGCTTTTCCAGTAGTCATGTATGGATGCGAGAGTTGGACTATAAGGAAAGCTGACCAACAAAGAATTGATGTTTTTGAACAGTGGTGTTGGAGAAGATTCTTGAGAGTCCCTTGGATTGCAAGGAGATCCAACCAGTCTATCATAAAGCAAATCAGTCCTGAATACTCATTTGCAGGACTGATGCTGAAGCTAAAACTCCAATACTCTGGCCAACTGATGTGAAGAACTCACTGATTTGAAAAGATCCTGATGCTGGGAAAGATTGAAGGCAGGAGAAGAAGGGGACGACAGAGGATGAGGTGGTTGGATGGCATCATCAACTCAATGGATATGAGTTTGGATAAACACTGGGAGTTGGTGATGGGCAAGGAGGCCTGGCATTCTGCAGTCCATGCAGTCACAAAGAGTTGGAAATGACTGAGTAACTGAACTGAAATGAACAAAAGCAACTTAGCAACCATGGGCACATTGTTATCCTTCAGTTCAGTTCAGTTCAGTCACTCAGTTGTGTCCGACTCCTTGCGACCCCATGAATCGCAGCACGACAGGCCTCCCTGTCCATCACCATCTCTCGGTGTTCACTCAGACTCACATCCATTGAGTCAGTGACGTCATCCAGCCATCTCATCCTCTGTTGTCCCCTTCTCCTCCTGTCCCCATCCCTCCCAGCATCAGAGTCTCTTCCAATGAGTCAACTCTTCACATGAGGTGGCCAAAATACTGCAGTTTCAGCTTTAGCATCATTCCTTCCAAAGAAATCCCAGGGTTGATCTTCTTCAAAATGGACTGGTTGGATCTCCTTATAGTCCAAGGGACTCTCAACAGTCTTCTCTAACACCACAGTTCAAAAGCATCAATTCTTCGGCACTCAGCTCTCTTCTGAGTCCAACTCTCACATCCATACATGACCACTGGACAAACCATAGCCTTGACTAGACAGATCTTAGTCGGCAAAGTAATGTCTCTGCTTTTGAATATACTATCTAGGTTGGTCATAAGTTTTCTTCCAAGGAGTAAGTGTCTTTTAATTTCATGGCTGCAGTCACCATCTGCAGTGATTTTGGAACCCCCCCAAAAAATAAAGTGTGACACTGTTTCCACTGTTTCCCATATATTTCCCACGAAGTGATGGGGCCAGATGCCATGATCTTAGTTTTCTGAATGTTGAGCTTTAAGCCAACTTTTTCACTCTCCTCTCTCACTTTCCTCAAGAGGCTCTTTAGTTCCTCTTCACTTTCTGCCATAAGGGTGGTGTCATCTGTGTATCTGAGGTTATTGATATTTCTCCCAGCAATCTTGATTCCAGCTTGTGTTTCTTCCAGACCAGTGTTTCTCATGATGTACTCTGCATAGAAGTTAAATAAGCAGGGTGACAATATACGGCCTTGACATACTCCTTTTCCTTTTTGGAACCAGTCTGTTGTTCCATGTCCAGTTCTAACTGTTGCTTCCTGACCTACATATAGGTTTCTCAAGAGGCAGTTCAGGTTGTCTGGTATTCCATCTCTTTCAGAATATTCCACAGTTTATTGTGATCCACACAGTCAAAGGCTTTGGCATAGTCAATAAAGCAGAAATAGATGTTTTTCTGGAACTCTCTTGCTTTTTCCATGATCCAGTGGATGTTGGCAATTTGATCTCTGGTTCCTCTGCCTTTTCTATAACCAGCTTGAACATCAGGAGTTCATGGTTTACATATTGTTGAAGTCTGGCTTGGAGAATTTTGAGCATTACTTTACTAGCATGTGTTATCCTTAATAGAATACTAACTTTTCTCCTCATTTAATCTAAAAATATGTAAAATCAAAATATAGCTACTCTATTTGTTGAGAAAATGTCTGCATATACATGTACATCTGCACAATTCAAACTCATGTTGTTTGAAAGTCAATCATATATATAAATAAGAAGGTCAGTCTATGTCTAGGATCCAATTATAGAATAAGAAAAAACAGAACTAAGGGGTAAAAAATTGCTTGAAAGCTAAACTAAACTTTCAAACAAAGATCTGCCTGCATATATATGTGTGAATACAGTTATTAACAGCCCCCTTCCCCTTCTGACGTCTGAACTGTTAGAGAAATAAGGCAGAATTATCAGATAAAGACAACAGTATCATATTCATCACCTTGGCTTACAGTTGAATGCAGTTGGTGTACCAAGAACTAAATATCAGCACCTGATAGTCAAATCCACCCAAATATAGCCAATGAAATACAACTCAAACCCCTGTTCCTCAAGGGGACCTGCACTTGGGAAACATATGCCATGGTAAACAGAACCAAACATCTGCTGGCTCTGATTCTGTGTAACAGCTTGTTTCCAAGAGGGAAAAAAGAGAGAATAAGCAGTCTTGCCTAATTTATTATTTCTCAGTATTTCAATTAATAAAGCAATATTTATTTTCTAGAAACAAAATCACAGGATGTAGATCAATGCCAGGAGTATTAAATGACTGGGGCATCTTTCACAGGGAAAGAATAGTAGAAATAGAAGAGATACTGGAAGTATGATTATATGCCCCCTAAAAGGAAAGCTGTTGCTCATTTATGTATCATCTTGGGATTTCTGAAATGCACTGTGAATTTTTTGCAAAAACATGAAAAAAATGGTCATGAATTAGAAAATTCCACTAAGGCTACATGGCTCTTAAGACTGACAATTCATTCACTATTACTTGTCCAAACCAAAGCATGTTCAACTCATAGCCCACATTCACAAATACATCAAATGATATCAGATTATTTCAGTAATAAAAGCTAAATACAAAGATACCCAAATTTCAGTGCAAATCCTTTGAAACTATCAAAAAGATCTGATAAGTGTATTTATTAAGGAAGTATTTATTTAAAGCTTAATTTTAAATTCTGTTAAATGTGCAAAACCAAAAAGTCAATTTCTAAAAAGAAGTAAATTTTGCAATCACATTCTCTTGTTTTGGTGAGTGAATAGGATCATAAATTTAAATTTATCTATCATCTATCTATCTACCTGTGGAGATTTTCATATGAAATTCAGATCCTTTCAGCAAATGTAGCTTGAAGGTGCTTTTACAAGAATGAGTTTGGTTTCTTCATAAATTCAAATGTGTTTCAGTCTCTCACATGCTCAATTATTAGAGAACAAATAACTAAGAGAATATACAAATGACCACATTCCACATTACTGGGTCCAATATATTTTGAAGTCAAACCAATTCTTAGTTCCTTGACAATATTTCCAATTAATTTTTCCCTTACAAATCATTCAATTTATCCTATTCTAATCCAAAGGCATTTGACAAATATTAACACATAAATGTAAAAGTTATCTGTGTGACACTCTATGCAGATAAAAATCTTATTTTAAATTTCAAAAAGTTTATGCTAATTGTTTAGAGTTTACAACTTATGAATTTAAAATTAACTAGATGAACATACCTGTCAATTGGCTATAGTCTAAATCATGTATATGGCACCAAGTGAACGACAGTATGTATAATGCCTTCTCATAGCAGAGAGTAGAAGTGCTCATCAAAACCTACACCTTGTTTCAAGCTATGGAGATAAATTACATGTCCTGTTCTCATGTGTAGTCAGTAGCAGTTGTGTGGAAGTAATGTATGTCACCCCAGAATCGCTCCTCCTTTCTCCTCTGCTTTCTAATACCAAGGATGCAAACAGACTCTGTATTTCTAAAGGATGGTAGAAATATATGCTGGAAAGAATACCGATCTCTAAAATATGAAAGGGATGCTATTATGCCAGACATATTAATAAATATTAAACTGTCCAATAATCAGTGAAAACAACAGTAAACCTTCAATTTTGCTAATCCTGAGATATCTGGATAGCATATTACAGAGAAAAGAGATGCTTACTCCAATAAAATCTAAAATATGCGGCATAGGTTTTGCAACTGGAAAACAAATAACAAAGAAACAGACATAAAAGGTGAGAGATGACAATCCTTTTATGTGTTACAAAACATTCAGTAAAATGTTATCTGTGATAAATAGGAACACATACAATGAGATCAGTGAATCTGTTAGTGGTTAACTATTTGTAAAAGGTCAAATAGAGAATCTTTTCAGCTTTGTATGCCATATGTTCTTTATCACAACTGTACAACTTTACTATTATAATGAGAAAATGTTCATAGACTATTAGTAGAAGAACAGTCATGCCTGGATTTGGCCAACTGGAACTAGTTAGAGATTTTCTTCTGGGAAACTTTTTCCAGTGAATCAGAATAACGATAAATGTTGGATGGGAAAAAGAAAAAGAATCCTCACGGGCATATTGGCCCACAAAACAAATCAACCATAGTACAAAAATGAATTTAGCTGTGTTATCTTCCTACCCCAGCTATAGTTTCAGGTGGCTTCAACACTGGCAATATTGAGAGATATAAAACATGGCATGAATAATAAATGATATAACTCAGATTATGAACTGTGTCTAGTGCAGAACTTCGGTAGGTTCACTCCCACATGTAACTGACAAGGGGTCAATAGATCACAAGGTGCTTGGTAACTTTGAAAGAGTTACGCTGTCAGAGAAAACACAAACCATAACAAAACCAAAGAAAGAAAAACACAAATCACTTTTGTTTTAAAACAGCCTGTGAGTCTCAAACATATACCAGCCATCAGTGGACCTATCTGACAACACTCAACACAAATAAAGATATAAAGATGGACAGGAAGAAACCTCCCAAAGGGCATGAGAAAAATTAGCAAAGGAACTCATCCCAGGGAGCAAAATCAGGCATGATCAATGAATTTCTATCTACCACATCAAGTTGATATAGACCAGTAACTTTTGTGCTCACGTTTTCATTTTACAAATTGATGTCTTCTGCTCAGTTATTTCTTTGTGGATTTCTGTCTCATTTTCTCTATTGTACATGGACTATGCACCGAAATGACAAATAACAGAACTAATGTTGGACAGATAACAGATTTCTTTCTTTAGGTCACGTCGCAAGGCCAAAGGAAACCACATCTACACATCATCAAAATGTCTGAAAAAAAAAAATTTACAAATTCTGGGTTTTAAGTTGTGTGCAGTAAATGCAAGGTATTTGGAGCTGTCTCCCTTAGAAAACAGTGGATATATTTCATGGTAGGAAGAAATCAGATCTTTGTGACCATAAAGAGACAGATTGAGAAGACAGATGACAGAGAAATTTTGGGGCACATGAAAACAATTCCTTCTTCTTGCCAGTCACAGGGACAGCCTATTTTCCAACCTTCCTTTTTGCTGGTGTGGTCATATGACTGGGTTATAACCAATATGAGTAAAAAACATGGTCACTTACATAACTATTCCATAAAATAAAATCCTCTTGCAAATTCCCTCATGACCTTTCTGTACCACATGTTTCAGGGCATCCCACTTAGGACTCTGAGGCTGAAGGGAAGGACATACTATATAGATGGAAGAAACCCAGGTCACTAAATCTATACAGGAAAAGTCGACTCAAGGAGTATAACTCTCAAACTGTTAAGAATGTAATGGAAACAATTTCTCTTGTGTTAGATGTTTGAGATACTTTAAGCTTTGTTTTATGACAGTTTATCCTAAATACTATGGTTCCCTTTCAGAGAGCAAAATCTAAGACACATTTTACAAGCTAATTTGAGATGGTTTTATTTGATCATATATATATATATATATATATATATATATATATATATATAATTTCCATTTCTACATTTATCAAACATAAATGTTGAACTGATTCTGGGATTTATTTTATAATATAATTTCTACATTGTCTTGGGAGAGACATTGTTTTTTTATCTTTTTCACAGTGTTGTCAGTCTTTCTTCTGTAGAATTGCTTAAGAAAACATCTACTTGCTTTTGTTGTGAACTCATGTAGAACAAACACAGTGAGCATGAAGGAGATGGATATCTTCCTTAGGATGAACACATTAGGCTTGTGCAACCTTGAGGCCACTAGTACCTTTTGAAGGCCACCCTTTAATTAAGAAGAGCACTAGGAACATCTGTTCTCTAAGCATTGTTAATGTATTTCAAGATATTAAATGATCTGAAAAATTATGCTCACTAAAACAGAAACATATTACCTTTTATATAATCATGCCTTGCAGTAACTTTTTCATTTCTGCAACTAATATGGTTTGCATGTGGATAAAATCCACACTACAGTATCTCTCAACTTCCCTTATCTTCTATGTCTGGGATCATACTTCTAGGGAAATAAACACATTCCACAAATACTTTGTTGTTCAGTCACTCACTCAGTCCTGTCCAACTCTTGAGGATAGTAGCTCTTCAGGCTTTCCTGCCCTTCACCATCTCCAGGATCTTACTCACTTATGTCCATTGAGTCAGTGATGCCATCCAACCATCTCACCATCTGCAGTCCTCTTCTCCTCCTGCTTTCAAACTTTCCTGCATTAAGGTCTTTTCCAATGAGTCACTTCTTCACATCAGGTGGCCAAAGTACTGGAGCTTCAGCTTTAGCATCAATCCTGTTAATGAATATTCAGGATTGCTTTCCTTTAGGATGGACTGGTTTGATCTCCTTGCAGCCCAAGGGAATCTCAAGAGTCTTCTCCAATACTACAGCTCAAAAGCATCAATTTTTTTGGCATTCAGCCTTCTTTATGGTCTAACTCTTACATCTGGAAAAACTACTGGAAAAACTATAAGTTTGACTAGCAGGATCTTTGTCAGCAAAGTAATGTCTCTGTTTTTTAATATGCTGTCTAGGTTTTTTCATAGCTTTTCTTCCAAGGAACAAGTGTCTTTTAATTCTGTGGCTGCAGTCAGTATCTGCGTGAATTTGTAGCCCAAGCAAATAAAGTCTGTCACCATCTCCATGGCTTCCCCATCTATTTGCCATGAAGTGATGGAGCAAATATGTTAACTCCTTCTAAACTTTATTTTTTTCTAAATGATAAGAGTATGATTAAATTGTATGATAAGATATGTTCTTAAAGAGTTCAAAATCACCTTTAAATTCTTTTTAAAAACACTTAAAAAGTCTTATGTACAATCTACAAGAAATCCTTGTGCTTAAATCTCTCACTGAATTAAAACTATTTACATACTTTTGATTTTGGTACTAAACAGTTTGTTTCTCATTAATTTTTATTTTAACAGAATTGATTAGTTCAAAAAATTCATGAGTGAACCCGTGAATATAATATAGCTCATCTTATAAACATTAGTATCTCCAACATTTGAAACATACTGTGAAATCAATAAATATTCTGCAAATGACAGCTTTATGAATAATAATTTTAAGTTATTTGCCTTATGAAATTTTGTTGATGAGTAATCTTCAAGATCAAAATAAAACAGGTTATTTTAGGGAAATAGCTCTTTTCATTAAAAGAAAAAGGATAAAATAATGCAGATAACCTTTCTTTGACTGCTGGTCTGATTTAAGTGGTTCTGTACAATAATTTTATCAGAGCATATTTTCAGACTCAAAACTTCTCACTTATATTGTATTCTAAGTATAATTGCTTTCTCCAATCTTTTATTTAATCTCACTGTTAAAGATGTTTCCTGATTATCTATAGTTCAGCAAATAGCAGCTCATTTTGTTGTTTCAGATTTTTAAACTACAACTAATTCACTTAGACACTGAATTTGTTTTGAAATATAATTTTAAGAATTGAGCATTTTAAGTCTGTTCTTCACTAATATTAAAGTTCAAATGTCTGCTCTTACCAGTAAATTTATTTGTTTGCTCATTTGTATTGCCATAATAGTTTTATTACAGCAGTTTTCTCTTTACATTTAATGCACTTCACTTATAGCTTTCATTATCTTTTAAGAGATATAGAAGTAGTTATATAGGGAATGCTGTATTACCAATGTTGGCCCCTAAACAATTAAGTGCATTTTTTCCCAGGATTTAAATTGCCCATTATTAAAAAAATGGCTATTTTTTAAAAATTAATTTTTATTTTTCAGTTTGTTTTGCTTTACAATACTGTATTCGTTTTGCTATACATTGACATGAATCAGCCACGAGTGTACATGAACTCCCAATCCAGACCCCCACCTCCCCCCTCCCACCCCACACCTTCTTTCTGGATTATCCCCATGCATCAGTCCCAAGCGTCCTGCATC
>SJXQ01011542.1:559172-631966 GCA_006408695.1 Aepyceros melampus | reverse complement strand
GCTCCAGCTTCATCCACCTCATTAGAACTGATTCAAATGTATTCTTTTTAATAGCTGAGTAATACTCCATTGTGTATATGTACCACTGATTTCTTATCCATTCATCTGCTGATGGACTTCTAGGTTGTTTCCATGTCCTGGCTATTATAAATAGTGCCGCGATGAACATTGGGGTACACGTGTCTCTTTCAATTCTCGTTTCCTCAGTGTGTATGCCCAGCAGTGGGATTGCTGGATCATAAGGCAGTTCTACTTGCAATTTTTTAAGGAATCTCCACACTGTTCTCCATAGTGGCTGTACTAATTTGCATTCCCACCAACAGTGTAAGAGGGTTCCCTTTTCTCCACACCCTCTCCAGCATTTATTGCTTGTTGACTTTTGGATCGCAGCCATTCTGACTGGTGTGAAATGGTACCTCATTGTGGTTTTGATTTGCATGTCTCTGATAATGAGTGATGTTGAGCATCTTTTCATGTGTTTGTTAGCCATCTGTATGTCTATTGAAGGCAATTTAAAGTAGACAATAATTACAGATTAATTTATATTTCAAAGCTACCAAATCTAGTCTGAAGTCAGGAAGCCTGATTCCTTCAACATCCATTACAAACAATTAATGCTGGAGAGAATGTGGTGAGAAGGGACCTCTCCTACACTTTCAGTGGGGATGTAAACTTTTACAGCCACTATGGAAAATAGTTTGGAGTACCTTAAAAACTAAAAATAGAGTGACTATATGATCCTACATGGTTGATCCTACATGGTTAATCCTTCTCCTTGGTATATATCTGGAGAAAACCATAATTCAAAAAAATGCTTTCACCCAATGTTCAATGCAGCATTGTTCACAATAGTCAGGACATGAAAACAACCTAAATGTCCATCAACAGGGGATAAAGAAGATGTAGTACATATATACAATGAAATATTAGTCATCCATAAAAAAGGATGAAATAATGCCAAATGCAGCAACATGAATGGACCTAGAATAAAGTGAGTTCAGACAGGGAAAGATAAATATCATATGATATTCTTCTATGTGAAATATAAAAAATGGTACAAATGAACTTATCTAGAAAACAGAAACAGCTACAGATGCAGAAAGCAAACTTGCAGTTACCAGGGAATAAGTGAAGGAGGAAGGATAAATTGGGAGACTGAGACTGACATATATATACACTCCTACATATCAAATAGATAATTAACGAGGACCTACTCTATAGCACAGGAAATTGTACTTAATATTCTGTAATGGGCTATATGGGAAAATAATTTAAACAAAGTAGATGTTTATGTATAACCCATTCACTTTGCTATATACCTGAAAGTAACACAACATTGTGAATCAACTATATATCAATTAAAAAAAAAAAAAGTTGCGAAGTCTTACCAGAGGAAGGAACTACATATCTGAATAGAAAAGTAGAGGTCATCATTTATTCTTTACTTCTGAAAGCCCAATGTGCCAGGCCTTATTTCTTGTGTTTATAAAAGAGCAATAAATACAATACCATGAACTCTATATTCATGTTTCATGAAGTTTGTATTTAGAGAAAAAGTCAATAAACGCACACAAATACACATATGCACACATATACATGCATATACAATGGTATTATCTTATAAGTTACTAAGAACTTTGAGGGAGAATAAAGCTAGAAAATAAGAATCTTGACATTTACTCTAAGAGAATTGTGAAGTTACCATTAAAGTCACACAATGACTTTGGTTACTTTTTTGAGAAAAGACTCTTGGCATAAAGGCTGAAGCTGGGAGCTGAGTTAGGTTATCACTAATATCATCTAGACAACAGAGTAAGTATAGTGATTAAACAGGTTGGTAATTGTGGAGGTGGTGAGGAATCATCCATATTCTACATATACTCTGAATGTAAATCTACTGGAATTTGCTAAAAAAGAGACTGAAAGAGAAACGATACTCTAGAATTTGATCTGAGGAATGGAAAAAATGGAGTTGCTGTTAATTAAGATGGCAAAAACTACAGAATGAATGAGCCTCTAGAGGAACAGTGAGATTTTATTTCACACATGGTAGTCTGAAGTATTAGATATCCATTGAATAATTTAATGAAGAGTTATACTAAATCTGACAAAATAGGTAAGTAAAGAAGCACTGTGAGAGAGAAGATGGCAAATTTAACATAAAGGTAAAAGAATTAGTTCACTAAAACAGTATTCTAAATTTGCTCATATCTGATTACACAATGGCACATTAACTGTAAAGAGAAAATATAAACTAAATATTTCCAGAAATAAAAGTGGATATAGAAAGAATTAGCGGGATCTACAATCATTGTGCCCCACTCCAGTACTCTTGCCTGGAAAATCCCATGGGTGGAGGAGCCTGCTAGGCTGCAGTCCATGGGGTCGCTAAGAGTCAGACACGACTGAGCGACTTCACTTTTACTTCTCACTTTCATGCATTGGAGAAGGAAATGGCAACCCACTCCAGTGTTCTTGCCTGGAGAATCCCAGGGACGGGGGAGCCTGGTGGGCTACCATCTATGGGGTCGCACAGAGTCGGACACGACTAAAGTGACTTAGCAGCAGCAGCAGCAGCAGCAGCACAATCATTGTGAGACTTTATCACACTTTTGTCTTTGTCTTATAGATAAGAAAATTATAGCAAGCTATACAAAACCCAAAAAGCATAAGACTCTACAACTGCAAAACATTCCTTTGAAGTGCACATGATTCCTGAGTTCTCTCTTAGCAGTAGTATTAATCTAAAAATAAATAATAAAATATAACCAATTTCTCAATTAAAAAATACTCACTTTAAGTAACTCTTAGTTCTATAAGAAAATGCAATAAATATTAGAAACAGCTGTAAATTATTTTAGCATCCATATCAAGAAAAAAAATTGTAAGCTGTCACTTCTTATTTCCTTCTCTCCAAACCCCTTAAAGCCACTATACTTTCTATGTACTAATGTATGAAGAATCGCTAAGTTGTAAACTTTAAATGGGTGAATTGTGTGGTACTGTATTAGATCTCAATAAAGTTGTTATTAAAATTTTTAAAAAAGAAAAATAGTAAGAAAAAGTGGGGAAAAGTTTTCCAATACTAGGTATGAAAACAAAGTTTTTTGCAGCACTATTCAGGCTATAGCCCAAGCTGGAAACTAAACAGCCCTCAGTTGAAAACTAGCAAATAAATTTTTAGATATTTCTGCAGTGAAACAATATGTTCCTATGGGAATGAATAAATAACAACCTGAGGAAACAACATGGATGAATCTAACAAGACAATATTTAGTAAGAGAATCTAGACACAATAAAATTACTTTATGGTTATATTTATATATTGTTTTTAAACAGACAAAGCTCCTATTCTGTTTAAGTGTCAGAATGCCAGTTAACTAGGGAGCTAATGCCTTGAAAGGGACACAGAGGGGCTTTTGGAATTCCAATAATATTTCACTGTGTGCTTGTTACACAGGTATGATAACTTCATGAAATCTTACCTAACTATGTGCAATCAGCATCTGGGAAATATAAATGTCACACTTTAGTTAAATATATTGAACAATCTGAGTAACCATAATTTTATATATGATATTCCAGGAGACTGGATGAGGACATGAAAGTGTGAATGTTCTGTCATGTCTGACTGTTTGCTACCCTAAGAACTGTCAGGTGGCTCTGTCCATGAAATTTTCCAGGCAAGAATACTGGAGTGAGTTGCCATTTCCTACTCCAAGGACATGAAAGAGGCATGTAAACGTGGTGTGAAAAAAAGATGTCTGAGAAGTGAATCATTGATCACAATGTCATAGAGAGAAGAATAATGCAACAAAGGAAAACAAGAACAAAGGCAGGGATTTCTTTTTTTACACCGGGACAAACTGAACATGTAGAAGAGAATGGTAACCCTTTCTAGACTGACATCTTCAACTATGGAAGAAGTGATGGAATCCAAAAGTAATTGCCTAGGTTTAGGTAGGCTCAGTACAGTTTATTCATAAAAATGGGAGTGGCAATGGACATATGTGCTCTCAAGCTGATAAGTTCAGTTCAGTTGAACAAGGTAGTAAAAGTTGGAAAGTGGTCTCTCCTCATTGTTTCAGTTTTCTTGAGAAAAGGAAAAAAGGAAACAGGTCAAATCTGAGAAAGAAAAGAAAAAAGGAACAATTCAAAGTGAAAATCAGAGTCACCATCAATTATTTCTAGTAAAGTGGCAGAGGCATAGTCAAGGCAATGCATAATTGTGTTATTGCCAGGTTTACTGGCTTTTAGTAGTCATATATTTAAAGTGGGCTCAGTCATCATGTGTGCGTATGTGTGTTTGTTTGTGTATGTGCATGCACAAATACATTCAAGACTATTGGATGCTTTTTGTAATCATTCTTTACTATCCATAGTCACCTATACAAGTGAAAGTGAAGTGAAAGTGAAGTCGCTCAGTCATGTCCAACTCTTTGCGACCCGTGGACTGTAGCCCACCAAGCTCCTCCGTCCATGGGATTCTCCAGGCGAGAATACTAGAGTGGGTTGCCATTTCCTTCTCCATACAAGTGAAGCAGAGAAAAAAAACAGAGAACTGAATGTAACCAGGATTGGAGTATTTCTAAGTGAGAAGATAAAGGAGGAGAAGAGCAACATTATTGAATGATCACAGATTTTAGTAGGAAAATGAGAAGAAAGATGAAAATACTGGCTGGGAATAGGAGCTAGAAAGTGACATAAAATAATACTCAAATCAACAGATAGCAAGCCCCAGTGAAACTGAAACAATGTTGAGAGTCAGTAATAGATAGTGTTGGGGTCTCAAAGAGTCGGACAGGATTGAGCGACTGAACTGAATAGATAGTGTGAGTTTAGAGAATGGAGTGCATAGAGTATGATCTTTGAACCTGAGATGATGTGTTAAATTTGAAATTACCAGTGATTGTAAGAATATGACAGAGAAAGAATATACCAAGAAAAAAAAAAGATAAATATGTTGGAGGAAAAGAGGGCAATCGATTGATAGCATATGATACTAGAATCAGTACTAATGGACATTATAACCCACAAGAATTCTGACAAAAGCACAATTTGAAAGCTGCAGTGAGATACTGTCTTAGAGGAGTAAGGAGTGGTCACAATGACTGCACATACTGCAAAAAAGAGAATTTTTGAATTATATTTTGATGACATAAAATTCAAAATCTGGCAGTATTAGAGAGAAATGAGAAAGGCTGGTCTGAAAATAGTACATAGGTGTTAGAAAAAACCTAACCACTTCAAGGCTGAGTATGAAATTATGAGAGGTGTGCAAGGGAGTTTAGCTAGTTTCAGCCAGCAGCTCAGCAGAACGGAAAATCCTTACAAAGCCATTTGGGGACACAGAAGGCTCTCACTTTGACAGAGTGTGAGTTCCAGGGGGCATAAGGTAAGTATGCTACAAGTTCAAGAGGTACTGATATTTAGAAAAGAAAAAGGGATACAGAGATATATAGTGATAAGTATGCAGGTACTGAGGGTTTATTTATGTGGTGGTGACTAACATTAATTGATATAAAAGTAAATGTAATTAATCTGATGTATTGAAAAGAGTGCATTCATTGTGGCAAATACACTAAAACGAAACAGAGTGTGAAGTATATAAGAACTCTATATACTAACTTAACAATTTTTCTATAAATCAAATATTGTTCTAAAATTTTAAGTTACTGAACCCAGGTCTCCTGCATTGCAGGCCTATTCTTTACTATCTGAGCTACTAGGGAAGTCACCTTAAAAATCATAAAACATGCTTAAAATTGCAAAATATATCCTACTACTCAATTATAAGGACAATTCAAGCTGAAAATACTGTTAAATGATAATAAAATACTAATATAAAAGTGCCACAGTATACAATATGAGTTTGTACAAAAAATAACTGATATATTAAAAAATAATATAAGTAAACATAAGTATTATTAATCCAAGTTACCATTGCATCTTGCCTGGACAATTGTAATAATTTATAAGGTCATCTTTCTGCATTACTTCTGGCTTTTTCTAATCGATTTTTTGCATTACAGCCTAAGTGATGTTCTCAAAATGCAAATCTGAACAGATCACTCTTACACTTATCTGACAGTCACTTCAATACACTATTATACAAAACCTTTTATGATATATCCCCCACCACTGCTATAAAATGAATATAAACAAGTTGCCTCAAAACTGACCTATTTTCTGTTTTTTTTTTTTTAATTACATCATTCTAGAGTCACATGCTATATCGCTTACAAACACCTATGCTTCTTTCATCTAACCAGTTTTAACCTTTCTTAAGTCTTAGATCAATCATCAGTTCCTCAAGAAGACTGCTTCTTATTCACCATTCTAGGAAATGATCTTTGTGATATATGCTTATAAAACTTTATTCTCTTTCTTCACGTCAGCTCAGTCTGTAAATAGACTGCAATTAGTGTAACAGTACACTTGAATTCATTTTTCACTAGACTGTAATCACCTCAGAACCTGAACTATGTCTACTCAACACTGTATGCTCAGAGCCTACCAAAATGCTTGTCATAACACTATTAATGTAGAATATTTTCACTAAAAGATGTAGAGGAATGAATGAGAAACAGAAAAGGTAGTTTTGTTACAATATATGTAATTGTGTACAAGTTCTAACAATATAAAGACATCAACCTTCCTGAATTCAGTTTACTAATTTATTTTAATTATATTTAAAATTCAGTTTTTAGGAAGTAGCTTAAAATAGCTCTGTATTTAATCTATAAAATTAAATCAACAAAATGTAGAAAATGAGTGACATGGATTATATACTGCCTACTATTAAAATGAAAAATAGTTTTTAATGCTGATTTTTTTGCATAAGATAAATAGCATAGGGAAAATAAAGGAACCAGAATATACAATAATTACAAAAAATCTAGAGTAGATGAGAAATGTACTTGATTTTTCAATAGTGGTAGTAATACAAAATCCATCTAGATCCACAGATTATATCTAGTTCAGTTCAATTCAGTTGCTCAGTCGTGTCTGACTCTTTGCGACCACATGAATTGCAGCACGCCAGGCCTCCTTGTCCATCACCAACTCCCAGAGTTCACACAAATTCACGTCCATCGAGTCGGTGATGCCATCCAGCCATCTCATCCTCTGTCGTCCCCTTTTCCTCCTGCCCCCAATCCCTCCAGCATCAGAGTCTTTTCCAATGAGTCACCTCTTCATATTAGGTAGCCAAAGTACTGGAGTTTCAGCTTTAGTATCATTCTTTCCAAAGAACACCCAGGACTGATCTCCTTTAGAATGGACTGGTTGGATCTCCTTGCAGTCCAAAGGACTCTCAAGAGTCTTCTGTAACATCACAATTCAAAAGCATCAATTCTTTGGTGCTCAGCTTTCTTCACAGTCCACCTCTCACATCCATACATGACCACTGGAAAAACCATAGCCTTGACTCTAACAGCAGTGTAAATTTTCTCTAAATGTAAGTGTTTAATATTAAAAAGTCACTAAATATAGAACATATCTGTGAACATATGTTTAACTAATAAAAATTTACTGCCCATATGATGTGAAATATATATTTATATATACATTTGTGTACATATTTAAAATATTATTTAACAACTCAACCACTTTTAACTTTTTTGTTTTTTTGAATGGTTTGTGTACCAATTGATGTCAATTACATCAGCTGTTTTGGTTTACTTTCTTCCACTTAATTAAAAAAAAGAAAAACTTGTCAGAGTACTGTTATTCTTCTCAATTGGTAATGAGATCTAGTGGACTATGTATGTCATAGAACTGGAAGGAAATCTTGGGCTCATGAGTTAGGAGCTGGCACTATATGGGAGGTATACTATTTCCTTCTATTCTGGTCTAACTCTGTACAATATTCACTTTATCTCTCAATCCTGCCCTACCCAAAAAAACATCTCCATCTTCGTTGGTCTTGATTAGTTTGGTCCATGAAAATGACAACTTTCAGAATCCAGTTGGTCTCACCAAAAGGCAACTTCAGGTCACCTGTTTTCAATCAGGGGCTTCGCTGATAGCTCAGTTGGTAAAGAATCTGCCTACAATGCAGGAGACCCTGGTTCAATTTCTGGGTTGGGAAGAACCCCTGGAGAAGGGAAAGGCTTTTAATCAAGACTAATTTATTCTCAAGTGCACAGAAAAAGAATATATGGCACTGTGATAGTTAATTTTTATGCCAACTTGACTGAGCAACAGGGTAGCCAGGTTAAACATTACTTCCGGGTCTGTCTATGAGGTTGTGTCTAGATAAGATAGCATCTGAGTCAGCAGATTCTGTAAAGCAGATTACCCTGTCCAGTGTGAGTGGGTATCATACAATCCTTGAGGGCCTGATTAGAACAAAAGATGAAGGAAGGATGAATTAGATACTTTTTCTTCCTCCTCTCCTGCTTGACCTGGGGCATAGGTCTTCCCCTGCTCCTTGGACATCCCTTGGGCATAAAGACTTTTAACTCAAACCAAAATTATATTACCATCTTTTCTGAGTCTCCAAGTTGTAGACAGCAAGTCATGGGACTTAACCTCTATAATTGCATAAACCATATATATGTATATATGATACATACTGTATCAGTTCAGTTCAGTTTAGTCACTCAATCACATCCGACTCTTTGTGACCCCATGGACTGCAGCAAGCCAGGCTTCCCTGTTCATCATCAACACCCGGAATTTACTCAGACTCATGTCCATTGATTCCATGATGCCATCCAACCATCTTATCCTCTGTCGTCCCCTTCTCCTTCTGCCTTCAATCTTTGCCAGCATCAGGGTCTTTTCAAATGAGTCAGTTCTTCATATCAGGTGGCCAAAGTATTGGAGTCTCAGCTTCAGCATGAGTCTCTCCAATGAATATTTAGAACTGATTTGCTTCAAGATGAACTGGTTGGATCTCCTTGCAGTCCAAGGGACTCTTAAAGAGTCTTCTCCAACACCACAGCATCAATTCTTTGGTGCTCAGCTTTCTTTATAGTCCAACTCTCACATCCATACATGACTACTAGAAAAACCATAGCTTTGACTAGATGGACCTCTGTCAGCAATGTCTCTGCTTTTAGTATACTGTCTCAGTTCAGTTCCGTTCAGTCGTTCAGTTGTGTCCGACTCTTTGTGACCCCATGAACCGCAGCATGCCAGGCCTCCTTGTCCATCATCAACTCCCGGACTTCACCCAAACCCATGTCCATTGTGTCGGTATGCCATCCAACCATCTCATCCTCTTTCATCCCCTTTTCCTTCTGCCCTCAATTTTTCCCAGCATCAGAGTCTTTTCAAATAAGTCAGTTCTCCATATCAGGCAGCCTAAGTACTGGAGTTTCAGCTTCAACATCAGTCCCTCCAATGAACACCCAGGACTGATCTCCTTTGGAATGGACTGGGTGGATCTCCTTGCAGTCTAAGGGACTCTCAAGAGTCTTCTCCAACACCACAGTTCAAAAGCATCGATTCTTCGGCACTCAGCCTTCTTTATAGTCCAACTCTCACATCCATACATGACTACTGGAAAAACCATAGCCTTGACTAGACAGACCTTTGTTGGCAAAGTAATTTCTGCTTCTTAATATGCTGTCTAGGTTGGTCATAACTTTCCTTCTAAGTAGTAAGCATCTTTTAATTTCATGGTTGCAATCACCATTGCAGTGATTTTGGAGCCCAAAAATTAAAGTCTGACAGTGTTTCCACTGTTTCTCCATCTATTTGCCATAAAGTGATAGGACTGGAGGCCATGAGCTTTGTTTTCTGAATGTTGAGCTTTAAGCCAACTTTTTCACTTTGTTCTTTCACTTTCATCAAGAGGGTCTTTAGTTCTTCTTTGATTTCTGCCATAAGGGTGGTGTCATCTACATATCTGAGGTTATTGATATTTCTCCCAGAAATCTTGATTCCAGCTTGTGCTTCCTCCAGCACAGCTTTTCTCATGATGTACTCTGCATATAAGCTTAATAACCAGAGTGACAATATACAGCCTTGATGTACTCCTTTCCTCATTTGGAACCAATCTGTTATTCCATGTTTATTGATATTTCTCCCAGAAATCTTGATTCCAGCTTGTGCTTCCTCCAGCACAGCTTTTCTCATGATGTACTCTGCATATAAGCTTAATAACCAGAGTGACAATATACAGCCTTGATGTACTCCTTTCCTCATTTGGAACCAATCTGTTATTCCATGTCCAGTTCTAACTGTTGCTTCCTGACCTGTATGCAGGTTTCTCAAGAGACAGGCCAGGTGGTCTGGTATTCTCATCCCTTTCAGAATTTTCCACAGTTTATTGTGATCCACTCAGTCAAAAGCTTTGGCATAGTCAGTAAAGCAGAAGTAGATGTTTTTTCTGGAACTCTCTTGCTTTTTCAATGATCCAGCAGATGTTGCCAATTTGATTTCTGGTTCCTCTGCCTTTTCAAAATCCAGTACTATATATTATATACACTATACTTATATTATACATATCTATATATCCTACTGGTTATATTTGTTTGGAGGATCATGACAAATACAAGCTGTTTTATGTATGCAGTCAGAATACAAAGGAACACTTTCAGCACACATGTCTAAGTCATTTAATACTTCTATGAACAACAGAATGTATGATCTCATGTATAATTTTGGTTGAATAATTTCTCATGCAAAACATGCAGATATTAGTGCAGACATGGTTTTCCAGTTCTTGGAATCTCAAAATTAAGAGTTTCCTGGAAATTCTGATCATACTTAATGCAAATAATTGACTTTGCCAGAGAATTATATCAGTATCTTGCTATATTGTTCTACATATCAACTTATTCCTTAGCCCATCCCAGAGAATTCTCATTTTTATGCTGGTTGGGTAAGATTGCAATCTCAACAAGTAAGAAAATATTTTCTTGAAGTGGGGCTAATGATGGGATCTCAGCTGTTGAAACTCTTTGAAGATGTTCATGCCTTTTACCTTAAAGCTGCAAGGAAGTAATCATAAATGTAGACACATCTTCCCCCCCTAGGATGAAAATATACCATCCTTTTATTTTTCAACAGCTCAGGTTGCAAAGAATCCACTTGCAATGCAGGAGAGTCCAGTTTGATTCCTGGGTTGGGAAGATTGCTGGAGAAGAGATAAGTTACCCACTCCAGTATTCTTGGGCTGCCCTTGCGACTCAGCTGATAAAGAATCTGCCTGCAATGCAGGAGACTTGGGTTTGATCCTTGGGTTGTTAACATCCCCTGGAGAAGGGAAAGGCTATTCATTCCAGTATTCTGGCCTGGATAATTCCATGAACTGTATAGTCCATGGTGTCACAAAGAGTTGAACATGACTGAGAGACTTTTACTTTTTAATTAAATAAACATTATCTTTTTTATTATAAAGAATGTCAGTTAAAATTCTTAAATAAAATAAATGATTGCAAACCAATGTTTATGAATATTTTAAATGATGTGGTCAGTTCAGTTCAGTCGCGCAGTCATGTCCATGGTGTGGTCCTAGTGTGATTAGATTGACTAGTTTTCTGTGCATATGGTTTCAGTGTGTCTGCCCTCTGATTCCCTCTTGGAACATCTACCATCTTACTTGGGTTTCTCTTACCTTGGGCGTGGGGTATCTCTTCAAGACTGCTCCAGCAAAGCACAGCCCCTGCTCCTTACCTTGGATGAGGGATATCTCCTTACCGCCACCATTCCTGACCTTCAACGTAGGATAGCTCCTCTAGGCCCTCCTGTGCCTGCCCATCCACCACTCCTAGGGTTGCTCCTCCCGGCCACTGGCCCTGGCCTTGGGCGTTGGTGGCTCCTCTCAGCTACTCCTCCTGGCCTCGGGGGTGAGGTGGCTTCTCCCGGCCCCAGACCTCAGACGTGGGGTGTCTCCTCCCTGCCACCAGTGGCCTCGGACGTGGGGTAGCTCCTCCCGGCCGCCGCCCTGACCTCAGAAGCTGACTACAGAAACACATTTTAAATATAAAGATACAAATAGGTTAATTGTAAAAATATATAAGAAGATATAACATATTAACACTACTCAAAATAAAACTACATTGGCTATATTAATATAAAAATACATATTTAAAGGAAAGATTATTACTTGGAATAAAGAAAATAATTTCATAATGATAATGATAAAATGCATGAAAGTCTTGTACATTGAAAACTATATACATTGCATAGAAAATTAAAGGTGTCCTAAAAATCAGAGAGATATACTCTGTTCCTGGATCAGAAAACTCAACATTGTTAAGATATAAATTATAATCAAATTAGCCTATCAGTTCAGTGAAATACCAATAAAAATTTCAACAGGCATTTCACTAGTAATCAACTCATTGATTCTAAAATCCATATGAAATCATACAGAACCTAAAACAGCCAAAATAAATTTAAAAAAGAATAACAAACTTGGTAGACTCTCACACCCTGAGTTTGAATTACTATAAATCTACAGTGTGGTATTCGTGTAAGAAATTAGATCAGTAGAAGAGAATAGAGTCCAGAAACCAACCCATTGCATTTGGATAATGGATTTTCAACAAAGATGCAAAAGCAATTCAGTGGAAAACGGATAGCATTTTCAATAAATGATGTTGCAACAATTTGATATCCATACGCAAAAAGTAAACTTAAATCCATGTTTTGCATCATATACAAAAATAACTCAAAATATTAATAGATGATAAATTTACATATACAAACTAAAACTATGAAACTTCTTGAAGAATACTTTTGTGAGTCTGAGTTAGGCAAAGAAAACACACTAAAAATAGGAGCCACAAAAAAGTAAATTGGTAAGTTGGAGTTCATCCAAATTAAAAACTTCTGCTCTTTGAAAGACATAAAAGAATGAAAATAAAAACCCAAGAAAAGGGAAAAATATTTACCAAGCATGTATCTGACAAAAGACTTGCATCCAGAATACAAAACAACTCTTCAAAACTCAGTAACAGGAAATCAAAACTCAAAAAACGACAACAAAATAAAAACAGAAAGCTATCTGAAAATGCATATCACTAATGAAGTTTCAAGCACATGGGAAATAAGAACATGAAAATAATATCTCTATGACTAATCAATAGGGAAATGCAAATTAAAACCACAATGAGACACCACTGCATACTTTAAAAGAATTGCTAAAATTAGAAAGAATGACCTTTTCAAGTGCTGGTGAGGATATGGAACTCAAAATCACTTCTGATGTGATATAAAATGGTGCAACCACTCTAGGAGCTAGGTTCTTAAAAAGTTAAACAGGGATCTACCATATGACTCATTCTACTCCTAATTTATCTAGTGAAGAGAAAATAAAACATGTGCCCATAAAGAGATTTGTTCAAACATGCTCACAGGGGTTTTAATTATAATAGAACAGACCTGGAAATAACCCAAAGGCCAAGAGCAGGTGAATGAATAAACAAACCATAGTATACTCAAACAATGGAATAAGAAGGACCACAAAATTGCTGTACTATGAATGAATCTGAAAATAATTATTTTGAGTGAAAGAAGGCTGACTACAGAGAACATACTGTATATTGCACTTAGATAAAATCCTAGGAAATGTGAATTCATGTATAGTGAGGGGAAGCACACTGGTGTGGGTGGAGGGAGGGGACAAAGAGAAGGAGGAAGGAGCGATTACAAAGGGGCAGAGGGAATTTCAAGGTGATAGGTATTTTCATTGATTGTGGTGAACATTTCACAAGTTATATATGTACATATATACATATGACAACAAATTCCCTGTTTTAACTGTGTGTGCTTAGTCACTTAGTCATGTCCGACTTTTTGCGATCCCATGGACTGTAGCCCACCAGGCTCCTCTGTCCATGGGGACTCTCCAGGCAAGAATATTGGAGTGGGTTGCCATGCCCTCTTCCCAACCCAGGAATCACATCCAGGTCTCCTGCATTGCAGGCAATTTACCATATGAGCCCCCAGGGAAGCCCTTAACTATGTTTAATTTTTTTGTAAATAAAAATAATTAATATGGTTTCTAAGAACAATTCTACTTAAAAAAAATGACACCTTTGAAATATCACATTTCCAGCAAACTCGAAAAAAACAATTTTCTGATGAAATATTGATTAAATTGTCCAAAATAAGCCACAGGATATGAATGTTAAACAGTTATGCTAGTTCTGGTTGGCATAATAGCTAGACAGCCTGAAGGAAAAACAATGACAGCTACACTGAACAGAACTCGGCAGGGCAAGAAGCCTCTCCAGAGCTAACAGGGTCCTTCAGAGCTATGTTACAGTGGGAGGAAATTGCAGCTCTTTCTAGTGGCTTGGTGTGTATTCCTGGGCCCCGTTGGCTTCCAGAAAAGCACGGGAGGAACTTGCCTGAAGGAAGACGGAGAGGGCGGGAAGCTGCAAAAACAGAAAAGCTCCCATAAACCCAACCAGAAAGTCAACACAGAGAAAAGCAGATGGAAAAGTTATGCAATTCTGTGGTCCCCGCAGAATGTGCAGAAGGGCTTCGAGGTGTGACAGACAGTGAGAAGGGACATTTAGTTCGTGAAAAGCTGGGAGGCCTGGAATCCTCACCAGATCACCCCACCCCATGGCAGAAGAAAAACCCAGTCCTGGTACTAGCTGCTCTCTTGTTCTAGTTCTTCTCCTCCTTGCACAGGCAGCAAGAGCCTTGTGGAGCGGTGACCGAGGCTAACCCCACAAGACTGGGTCCTTGTCTTTATCTTTCATGACTCCTCAATTCTGCTTCCTGACTCTCCTTCTATTTTGCTGTTTCCTTCTCTCTTTTCCCTTGAATCTCCTCCTTCCTTTCAATCTGCTTTAAATGATATCTGAACAAAGCAGGAAATACATCAATGAAGTATGTGGAAAAAAAACTGTTCCAGCAAATATGTACTAAAGAACATCGATGTCCCAGAAACTGTGGTGGGCACCAGAATGAGCCAAGGAAGAATGAACAGCTTAGTGTGAAACCAAAACAGTCAAAGGAAAATGATGCTTTGCAAATGATCCACACGCGTGCAGAGCACAGGTAATCAATGACAGAGGGAGCCTGGGGAAAGGACAGCCAGTCTTGCCCCGCACAGGTCGGCGCAGAAGAAGTGATTGAGCATATGAAGAGGTGTTTGTCAGTCGAACAAGTAAGGGGGCGGCCAGAAAAATGTGGGCATTCCATGCAGCAACCCAAGTGAAAAAAGCAAACAGTGCTAAAGGGAAATTTCTATGATTGCCAAGCAGAAATCCAGCAGAGTTAGAATAAGGATGAATTTATGGCTAAAGCGGATGCCAGTTAAATATTTCCTAGAGCTAGACTTGTGCAAGCTGCTAGCTCAGGGCCATTAATTTTTTTTCTCTAGAAAAGTTTGACTAAATTATCACTAACTGTGCCTTTAATTTTGTGACCCCATGACACTCCCATGTGTTCGCATTAGAGCCTCTGGTCTCTCCCTGCACGTGTGTGCACCTGTCAGCCTGACATATCCATTGTACCTTCCAGAGTGTGGAAGATGAACAGCATCTCACATAAATGAAATCCACAGGCAAATCTCTCCTTTAAGTCAGAGCAGGTTTTGGCCCAAAGTCTGGTTTTTAGATGTAGTCACAACAAAGCAAGGTGATCTAAAAGTTAATATTTTCAACAAGCAGTGCAAGGAAGTAATAGATTTGACAACTGTACAAGTTTGCCAGCATCTATCTATCTATCTATCTATCTATGCTACTCACAAATCAATGGTCATATCAGTTCAGTCGCTCAGTCATGATCGACTCTTAATGACCCCATGGATTGCAGCACACCAGACTTCCCTGTCCATCACAAACTCCTGGAGCTTGCTCAGACTCATGTCTGTTAGGTTGATGATGCCATCTAACCATCTCATCCTCTATCATTCCCTTCTTCTCCTGCCTTCAGTCTTTCACAGAATCAAGGTCTTTTCCAATAAGTCAGTTCTTCCCATCAGGTGGCCAAAGTATTGGAGTTTCAGCTTCAGCATCAGTTCTTCCAATGAATATTCAAGACTGATTTCCTTTAGGATGGACTGGTTGGATCTCCTTGCAGGCCAAGGGACTCTCGTTTTTATAGCATAGATAACTACTCACTCTGTGTCCTCCATCACCCTTGTTCTCAGGAAATTATAGAAGATTCAGCAGAAGACCTGCAAAGGACTATATGCTGGACAAGAACATTCTGTCTGGTTTGTTCCTACTTCTGCTGACCCATCTTGTGATCCCACATTCCTTGTCTGTCCTGCTGAAATGTAGAATTGTACAAAGGATTTCCAAACTCTCATACTACAAACAGAAATCTTCTTAGGAGGCCTAAGAAATGAATTCCAGATCGAGTCATGAGGCAAACTGCAGCCCCTTAGTCTAGCTTCTTCTAGGAATCAATGTGAAAGAGATTTTAAAACAAGGCATGGATCATTCAACCAGGTCAGACCCAGCTTGTATTCCAGTTCTGCCCTTTCCTGGTTGAACAATGCTTAGCAGGATGGTGGCTTTCTCTGCATTTCCTTGTCAAGTGGGAGTAATAACATCTAGTGCAAAGGATTGCTGAAAGGATTGGAGTTAATGCCTGTGAAGGGCTTGGCATGGTGCCTGGGAGGTTTTAAGCGCTCACTAAGTGATCTAAGATAATATATCCACTGCAGGAGGCCTCGTCTGTGTCTCTCTGGTGACATATAATAAAAGCTGGGGTTATGAAGTTAATATAAGTGGAAAATGAAATATAGTCCAGCTGCCCTTGAAAATCACTTAAAAAGGTGCCATGGCAGAAACCAACATATTCTTACTCCAACACAGCGCAGTAGTTTTCTTTTCCAACCCAGCAATGTTACAGATTACCTTTTTTGGTTGCCCATAAGACAAAGTAATCAGTTTGTGTTTAGAGACAGCACTCTACCCAAGTTGTAGGGTCATGCAGTTAAGGCAGCTGGCAGAAGAAATAGCGGGATGCTCTGTTTCCTCATCTGCCTAAAAAAAAATAATAATAACAACGCATTAGGTGTCTGTCTTCCTTACAGATTTATCATGAGGGTCAAAATAAGAAAATACAGGGGGAAAAAACTATATTTGGCTCTAAGATACTTATAAGTTAAAAATATAGAATATATCTGACTTCGTGCAGTTGACAGCAAAACATCCAGAAATTCCTGATCACAACAATAAAGACTGAAATAAAGAAGATTTAAAATGTAAAGATTGATACCAATCACCTCTAGTTGTAGCCCAGACTTAGTTCTGTAAATAGAAGGCAAGGGAAGTTAGAGATGCCCAGCCCGATCATAGAGAGCAAGTATGATTTTACCAAATGAAACTGAACTGTCTGTATTGTTCCCTTCTGTACAGGCAGAACAGAGAAGGATCTTCCTGGAGGTCAGACTCAGAATCCAAGAACAAGGTGAAGTTAGTGTAACACAAATTCTCCTTAGCTGATGGGAATCTGAAAAAGCTGTTCCCATCTCTTGAAGTTTCCCTTTTCCATCAGGTCTAATGTGCATATTTTAAAGCATTCATCAATTCTAAAATCAGATGTACCTGAAGTAAGAGAGTCTGAGAATTACTGGCAGTAATATATTGTAGTTGTCACTGACTGCATTCATGAACTTGGACTTGGCTTTTCATATCGTTTTCATTTCTGTGTCTAAAAGCTATAAAACAGCTCTTTCAATGAGAGTAAAATAAAATTTTAAGTGGTACCAAAGCGATGGATCACCATGCGATGACAGCATTCTTTTTTTTTTTTTTTTGCGTTCAGATGACAGCATTCTTGTCTTCTTCCTCCTTCTCTTCTTCCTGCTCCTTGGTGGTTCTTCTTGCATTTGAGGGCTTCTGAAGTGAGATGAAATGCAGTGATTCTACAGAAGAGACATTGCTGAATTACACTCAATTTTAAGATTCTTCGATTTCCTCCTTATCCTGGTTCTAGACTCATGAAATTGCTTCTAATTATACATTAGCTTTCCAAGTATCTGTCACTAAAAGACTAGATACATGTTAGACACAAGGATCTCAGGAAAGATACTCCTTCTTGTACATCAGTAATCAAGTCTGGTTTTTCACTTCCACTGTCTGAAGCTTTGACAGGCAGGTTGAAAACCCCTGAGTCTGAGTGTTTTGGCCAAACACAGACTCTCAACTGGAAAATCTTTGGGGAAGATGCCAAACCATGGTGATCTCATCACATTTCTGTCCCCCTTCAAGGCTCTGCCTGAGCAGCCAGCCGGACTCCTATAGGACATCACTGTCCTCTCTCTCCCTGCACAACTTGGTCTTAGCACTTAGTGCAGCCTCTTGCATTAAATCTCCCTCATGTGTCATCCTGCCATTTGCCTTCACGTTGGATTTTGCCCTCGCCTTGCCCTGCTCTCTGTGGCAGGAGAGCTGATCTCATTCAGCCTGCATTTCCCAGGTCCTTGTGCAGATGCTTCAGCTTGGATTCTCTCAATGTGAGGGAAGGACAAGCAACGAGAAAGGGAGAGAAAGGGCAAAGCCAGAACTTCCTTTCTGCCCCTTTACCTCAAAGGGGCTGGCAGCTGCTGGCTCTGTCTCCAGCTCCCCAGGAAAGCTTGTGGTTTCAGCTTGCTCCAGGGGACCCCAGCCCCTTGGCTCTGGTCGCTCCACCTCCTTCCTTTCTCCTTCCTGCTGAGCAGTGTGAGCTTTTCACCGCTGCCCCGATTTCTCTATTGCCCTCCACTCCCTGCCTTCCAATCCTGCATAAGCCATTTCCTGTAACAGCTGGCCTGGTTTGTTTCCCTGGTTGCATCATGACTAATACCTACAGGTCGGTATCCTCAACATGATTATGAGCTGCTGGAAGTCAAGAACCCCACCCCATGTCTCTGTACACTTACATTTGAGTGGGTACGTGATAAACTCTTGTCCAGTTGAAACTATGTCACATGAGGTTTAAGCTGTCAAATCGGACAGACATGAGATGTCATTTTTTCCCTTTTATGACGGCACCACACAGCTTGAATCGAACCCGGGCCAAGGTAGTGAAAGCCCCAAATCTTAACCATTAGGCCATGAGGGAACTCTTGCTGTTCATTTTAAAGGGAGACATTTGTTGCTATAGTTAAAATATGACTTAAGAAAATCACATGTACACATTCATGCCCTTTCTGGGAGCATGGGTACCTGTAAAATAATTTCCTTTGAAATAATCACTGAGCATTAACTGAGCACCTAGTAGGCACCTTACAGAGACAATTTATAATTCTCATCATTAAGTTCTGTGATGTGCAGTACTGGCCCCATTTAACAGATGAGGAAACTGAGGTTCAGAGTTGTTGAGTAACTATTCCAAGTTCACACACTTGGCTTGTAACTTGGTCTAAACAGACTCCACTAATGCTCAAACTTTAAGCACTGCAAAAATCAAATATTTGTTAAAAAAAAAAAAAGGCAAAATTAAGGTCCATACTCAGAGAATCTAATTTAGCAAGTCAGAGGTGTGACTCATTTATAACATGCATGATGTGAATATTCATTTTTAACATTCCCACCTGATTTGGGATGCATTTTCAATCACATCTTGAGAAATACTGAACTAGAGCACAAGGAAAATATATCTGTGTTAAATTAGCTCACTTATATACCCCAAGAGCCTAGTCAAGGGCCTGGTACTTAGCCAATGATCAATAAATTATAGTAGAATTAATAAATGAATGAATAGCTTAATCATTTCTGATGAGTTCAAATCCTGAATATTCTCTATTACTATTCACTAGTTCTTATTTTGGATACCATTCCAAAGCTTATTCATTTATTAACTCATTCAACCAACACTGGCTTAACCCAACCATACTCTTGATCTCCCCTTATTGAAATTTATATTATTTTCCTTATTTTTTAGATGGGGAAATGAAAACCCAGAGAGGTAAAATGACTTGTAGAAAACCACCCAGCTCACTTCTCTGATGACAGAATTTGAACTACTTATAATTTTTTTAATTTTCCTGCTGCTGTTCTAGATTGAGTCTGGAATATCCAGATAATGATGAAAATGCATGCATTTGTTGACCAACTATAACCACAAAGCAATTTAGCATCATCTCATTTCCCCTCCACAAAAACACACATTATCCTCATCTTATAGAAAAGTTATTGAAAATTGAATCTGTCAGTAATTTGGCAAGCCACACAACCACGAAATGGTTGGGTAATTTAATCTAACTTTACCTCTTATTTGAGCTTGAAATTTCCATATTTGAAGCAAATTCATTTGTTTCTGGATTGTCCTTATTTTCCCAGAATCATTTTTTAAGTATAACTATTTATATGCAAAATTATTACTATTCACTCTGGAAATAAAAAAAGGGGAGAGGGGCGCAGAGAAGGCACTTGGTGGATTGCATATGAGTTCAGATATAATCCAGGATCTAATTTTATTTCCTTAACTGATGAACAGATCACTAATTCAAGACAGATTTGACTTTTGTTGAAGCACAAAAATACCTAAAATGACCACAATATTAAACTTTCCAAATAGTTCAGCAACATTTCTTTATAAATTTTAGTATTACTCTTGAGAATTATCACATTTGACATAATTATACCTTATAAATACCTCAAACTTGTAATGACATCCTTTCAAGAATTATTACTAATTATTGTACTTGACATGACAAATTAAACATGTTGTTTGACGTAATTACACTAAATAATTCAAAATGCTAATTATGCTTAGAAATAGCAATTAGCATAATTAAAGAAAAAAAGTGCTGGAAATTTCAATACTGATTCAGTATCACAAACTGGAATTTTTCAAAAGATTTTAATAAAGATTGACTGATGTGATTTATAAAATTGTAACTTTAATCGAGAATGATGAAACATTATTAAAGACTTTATATGTTCCAGAAGAGACAATAAGAAAATAAAAGGGAAGAACTCGATCTCGTGTAAAGGGCTAAGTCTGTAGAGGCAGCCGGACTTGAGTGTGAATTTGACCTGGCCATTGCTGGTTGGGTAACTCTAGTTTGGAGACGGAATCTTTCTGGCATTTGTCCTCTGCCAATGGGGATTGTATTTGCCTCAAGGTCTGATGTAGAAATTGGTCTTGGAGAGATTTTAGCGTTCCTATGTTCATTGCAACGCTATTCACAAGAACCAAGATATGGAAGCAACCTAAGTGCCCAAGAAAGCATGGATGGATAAAGAAAGTGTGGTTTACACACACAGTGGGATATGATTCAGCCATTAAAAGGAAGGAAATTCTGCCATTTGCAACAAGAGGGATGGATCTTGAGGACATTATACTAGGTGAAATAAGCCAGTCGTAGGAAGACAAATAGGCTTCCTTGGTGGCTCAGTGTAAAGAATCTGCCTGCAATGCAGGAGACTCAGGAGATGCAGATTCAATCCCCTGGGTCGGGAGATCTCCTAAAGGAAGAAATGGCAACCCATTCCAGTACTCTCGCCTGGAGAATCCCAAGGACACAGAAGCCTGATGGGCTACAGTCCATAGAGTCGCAAAGAGTCAGATGCGACTGAACAACTGAGCGTGTGCCCATGCACAGAGACAAATATGGCATCATTCCACATATATCAATACTCTAAAAGAGCGATATGTACAATCAAATAATGGAATGGTGGCTGTCAGAGGCGGGGGAGGGGAAAGTGTGGTGACTGTTACTGATCTACATGCATGAAGTTTCAGATCAGCGAAATGAATAAGCTCTGGAGGTCTATCTACCGCACGACTTCAAGCCTACGGTCAACAACAATGTGTTGGCACTTAAAAACAAGTTAAGAGGGTCGATCTCATGTTGTGTTCATAGCAGAATAGAACAGTTAGGGTTTTTTTTAAAGAAGAAGCTAAGGGCTTCCCTTGTGGCTCAGCTGGTAAAGAATCCACCTGTGATGCGGGAGGCCTGGGTTTGATCCCTGGGTTGGGAAGAAACCCTGGAGAAGGGAAAGGCTACCCACTCCAGTATTCCAGCCTGGAGAATTCCAAGAACTGTATAGTCCATGGGGTTGCAAAGAGTCAGACACTACTGAGCAACTTTGAGTTTTTCACCACTTTCAAGGACATAAAATGTCTGACATAGCACATGACTCCTAGGAAGAGCTCAAAAAATTCAGGCCCTATGTATCCTATTCATTAAACATAGAAATATATTGGATGTGAAATTCTAGGCTACTTGGAGAAAAAAGAAGGGAGGTAGAAGGTAGTTAAAAAAATAAATGATCCAAGAAAGAGGGGAAATGATCTCTAACGAATATGCTTTGAAGGATAAGATGAGGTGGTATTTGGGAAGATAACTACCAGTGTGCCTGGCACAGTCAGCTCTTCATAAGTGATTGTTTCTTTTCCCATTTATAAAAACAGATTAAAAAAAATTGAAGTATAGTTGATATGTTAATTTCTACTATACAGCAAAGTGACTCAGTTATACACATATACACCTTCTTTTTTATATTCTTTTCTCTCACGGTTTATCAATCACACGTTATTGAGTATCATTCCCTGTGCTGTACACTAGAGCTTAGTTGTTTATCCATCCTTTATATAGTAGCTTGCATCTACTAAGTCCAGCCTCCAAGCCCAACCCTCCCCAGTGCGTGCATGCTAAGTCGCTTCTGTGGACCGTAGCCCTCCAGGCTCTTCTGTCCATGGGCTTCCCCAGGCAAGAATGCTGGAGTGGGTTGCTATGACCTCCTCCAGGGAATCTTCCTGACCTAGGGACTGAACCATGTCTCCCATGTCTCCTGCTCTGGCAGGCGGATTCTTTACCACCAGCGCAACCTGGGAATTCATTATTTAACATACTCTACAAAGAAAGGGTCAAGATTTTAAGTTCAGGTATTTTAAACTCCCTTCACCTATAAACTCTCAGAGAGTAGGGAGGGCATCTTTCTAACCTTGGCTGACTCTCATACCACTGCTCCACCTAGGAAACTTGAAAAATTTAGACTAGTCCAAAATGAATAAGTTGAATCGGGATTTGAACCCAAGTCTGAGACTGAAGTAATCTCTTTGTGCTGTGCTTCTCTGTCTTAGGGAGCAGGTCTACCCCAGTCAAGGCCCCTCCTTACCTGGCTTTTGTGGGTGTGTTCTCTCATCCTCCACGAGGGCTGCAGCCACCTCTGCTTCTCCTTTCCAGAGATATCACTCTGCAGGACTCTCCAGGGGAATGTCAGGATTAGAGAGGCAGAGCTAAGAACTAATGTTAGTCGCTCAGTCCTATCCGACTCTTTGCGACCCCATGGACTGTAGCCCATCAGGCTCCTCTGTTCATGGAATTCTCCAGGCAAGAATGCTGGAGTGGATTTCCATTCCCTTCTCCAGGGGATCTTCCTGATGCAGGAATTGAACTAGGATCTCCCCCACATTGCAGGCAAATTCTTTACTGTCTCAGCACCACCTTTATTTGGATCTTGACAGTTTTCTTCTCATCTGTAAAACACTGTGATACAGCAACTTTTTGTCTAGGAAAGGCAGCCTATCAGACATCTCATCAGGGAAGAATGACTGTCAAAGACACTCATTTTTTTTTTTTTCAAAATAAAAAGACAGACAGACTCTTATTACAATGTAAATGAGCTGACTGGCAGGAACTCACTCCCCGGGGAGGCTGGGGAAAGGCTTTGACTATGGGGCTCAGGAGCCCTGTGGAGGCAGCTGAAACAGGTCTGTGAACCCAGCCCGTGATTACAGACTGGACCACCCATCCTCAGACATCCAACTTCACAGCGCAAAGGAGTTCCTGCAGCCAAAATGAGAGAAGAACAAAATGAAGTGGGTCTTCAGTTTTACAGCCCTACTGTGTGCAAGAACTTTGGTAAGCCCTTTGGGGGCGGCAGACGGGGTGGAGTTGGGGCGGGAGAACAAGACACGTTTCCTTATAATTTTATCCTGGGAACTCAGGCATGGTACAAAGAATATGGTTCATAGAATCAGGAGAAATGATTTAGGTGTGAAGAAAGAGAGGCGATGATTTAATCCATGGATTGTGTGGTGTGAACAGGTCCCAGTTTTTAAGGAGGATGTGTGGCTGGGGAGAATTGTCTTCTAGAGACAAAGAGTGTGAGGCACCAGTCTCTGCCACTTACTAGCTGGATGACCTGGGGAAAGTTCCTTAACTTCTCTGAGTCTAAAGTTACTCAGATATAAAATGGGTGAGAGTCATAGAGTGGCTAGAATCAAACTTGAAGGGCCTTTTTCTCCTGTGATTCGTGTCCCCCAGAGGAGTCACGCTGAGACGCTTTTCTGCAAGTCTCATCTTCATTCCTTTCCTCTTAAGCCACCATCATTTATTTGACAACCTAAGTAAATACACTGAGGATTAATTCCCCATCTATTTCAAGTGTACAGGTCCTTACCTTTTCTGGGGTCGGTACATACTACAGGAAACATCCCAATTGCAGAAATGTTAACTATCCTAGCCAACTTCCCATGTAAGTTTAGGAGCCAAGTTGTCGCCGTTTTGTCCTCCTGGATCCATTCTCCCCTAGCTTCTTAGCCTGGCATGGAAGGCATGTCCAGCTTCCTCCCCTTCTGGCTCCTTCAAATTTATCTTCTGGCCTTTTGTATCATGGCTTTCCTTACTATCTCCAGAGCTAAAAGACTCCAGATGGTGCTTCTTCCAGGTCTGAGCTGGAAAGGTGGCAGATGTACACCCACCTATCTTCAGTGCAGTGAAGAATCCACTACAGAAGTTTAGGGATGAGTGTGAAATGACCCTCGGAGGATGTGTAAGAAGGCTGTGTTGCTCCAGACAGAATGGCCAGAGAGAAAAACCTAGCCCAGAGGCGGAAGCCTCTGTTAGAAATACTGGTTTGTTTTGATTCATGTTTCTAAATTGGAGGAAACATGAGCGTGTAATAAGGTGAAGAAAAAAAAAAGTCAGAGGAAATACAGAGTTTAAATGTATTAAAGAACTGGAGAGAGAGTGAGCATGCAGACAGCCTGGGAGAACATAGCTGGGGAAGGTCTGGCAAGAGGAAACCTCATCTTGTAGGAGGTGGTAAATGCCAACAGTCCCCCAGGGATTGCTAATAGAAGGCTGGGAGAGAGAGCTCTCAGATGCAGGAGGAAGTTAGGATCCTTCAGCTTCAGCTTGGGAATCTGGGATACATCATATATGGCAGGAATAAGGGAGAGTGGGAGGGCGGGAAGAAGGCACAAAGTTTCGTGAACACTTTCCACGTTAATATCTATTAACGTATTGAGTTATCATGACATTAACCCGGGTGTGCTCTCACAACTGAGAGACATTAGACGAGTGTCCTCGATGTTAGAGTTTCATCTGTGATCCAGCTAAGATTTGAAACTGGGTCTATCCAACTCAACAGGTTATGTTTGTCCATTTTTTTTCTCTCTCCTATTTACCCATGCTTCTTCCTGCTGCTGTCAACAATTTTTTTTGTTAATGAATTTATATAAGGTCAAGTGTTCTTTTATGGTCTTCTGAGCTACCAGCCAAGAAAAGTCTTTGCATACAAATAAATGAATAAGAAACTGATTTTATTTCTTGGAATCAAAAGAAAATAGAAATCAAAAAGTCTCTTCTTGGATTTTCTTTCTCAGCTGAGTACCATTATGCTAATAGTAGGTCAAATTGGACATCTATGGGGTTGTCCAGGACTCCTTTCCCCCAGGACATGTCCCATGACTTTACTTCCTAAGCAACTTACTCTCTCCCTTCTGGGTTCCGATTCCTCACTTCGCTTCCCCAGAAGGCCTTTATCTGCCTCTTCAGCTTTTCTTCTTGTCCATCCTCATCTCCCCTTCCATTCCTTATGACCCTACACCCCCTCAGACATTAGGATCTGTTTCTTATCCCTTCAGTTATTCTATACACTCTTGGCCATGATCGAGGTGTCCTACTCTCCGGGGGACCAGGTAACTCCCGCTTCTGTCCTTGTATACCTGTCTCACAAACATCTATTTGGCTTGCAAAGCCTTCTAAGGAGCCTTCTTGACCTGTTTTCTTCTCCTCTCCCCTCGAGAGAATTTTATTCAAGTCTTTGTACAGAATTCCAGGAGAGAATCGCCTTTGCACCCACTTGCTTTTGCATCTCTTCCTCTTACTAGCCTGTGAGCAGCTTGAGTGCAGAAGCGTTCCAATCCATCTGCACATCCCAGGATCTGACACATGTGTGCTGAATGAAGAAATGAATGAATGAATCGATCAGTCAATCACAATGGACCTTTGGCTTGTTGCTGTTGTTCAGTTGCTCAGTCATGTCCGACTCTTTGTGACCACGCAGACAGCAGCCCATCAGGTCTTCCTGTCCATCACCATCTCCCAGAGCTTGCCCAAACTCATGTCCATTGAGTTGGTGATGTCATCCAACCATCTGAACCTCTGTCGTCCCCTTCTCCTCCTGCCTTCATTTTTTCTGAGCATCAGAAACTTTTCCAATGAGTTGGCTCATCAGGTGGCCAAAGTATTGGAGCTTCAGCTTCAGCATCAGTTTTTCCAATGAATATTCAGGGTTGATTTTCTTTGGGACTAACTGGTTTGATCTCCTTGATGAGTCCCTTGGATTCTCAAGAGTCTTCTCCAACACCATAGTTCAAAAGTGTCAAAAGAATTAGCTGCTGCTGCTGAGTCACTTCAGTCATGTCCAACTCTGTGCGACCCCATAAACAGCAGCCCACCAGGTTACTCTGTCCCTGGGATTCTCCAGGCAAGAATACTGGAGTGGGTTGCCATTTCCTTCTCCACAAAAGCATTAGACCTTTGGCTAAACAACCATATCTTTTTCTGGCCTGTGTTGAAATTTGTCATGATGTCGATTGGAAGGAAAAGCCTTTATAAATATAAACCTAAAACTCACAAAACCTCCTTTTTGTCTTCTTTTATTTTTCAGAGGCTTTGAGCTGCCCATCAGAGCTTGAGTGGGCAATTAGGATGACAGCCCCAGTGATTATGACCAGATTCTTCAACCCCTAAGTGGTAGGAAATTGGGGCCTTGTGTAGACTTAAACATATTTCCTTATTAAGAAATCACAGTGATTTTGTGAAAGTCGCAAAGGAAATGTTTTTACTGAGAAATCACATGCTGTAACTAATGAGGAGAGAAAAAATATATATATTTTCAAAGCTCACATACTAACAGTTTGCCTAACAATAAAATAATGTACTCAGGAAATTCTAAGCTTACACTTGACCTAGTTGAACAGAAAGATGATAATGATCTGAACCCCCAGTGGATAAAAACACATTCTACATGTTAACAGCTTGCATTCTCATCCCCGCAATGGGTAGGTAGCTTTTACACACTTAGCAGGTATGGAAACTGAGGCTCTGATTTGTTAAGCAACTTATCTGAGAACATGCAATGATGCAGAGAGAGCCAAGACATCAGCCCAAGTCTGATTCTCACTGCTCCAGAGCCATACTCCTTGGGGATGTGTATGTATACTATGTATTGAAATCCAAATAAATAAACTTAGAGGTTAGTACTGTCAGCCACAAATTGGCACTGGCCATGGGCACTTGCCCTCTACCTCTAAAAGGACTAGTCATGTGCTGCTGTAGCTGCTGAGCTCCAACACCCACTGAAGGAGTTCAAGATGGAGAGCAGAAATGAGGCACCCTGTGATCCAGGAAAATTGTAAGGACAGGTCTTCAGACAGTTGGATATTCTCAGGAAATGATTTTATAAGCCCAATTCTTGCATCTGCTGGTATGTATAAAAGCACTAGAATCCTTCATGGTGATGACTTTCTTGTGACTAGCAGAAAGCTCACAAGACCAGTAGAAACTTCCTAAAAAATGTGCTTTATTTCATGTATTCCCCCTTCTCTAAAACTGCACATATACTGTCCTTCCCTACCTCCGTCTTTGGAACAGTTTCTCAGAACTATCTGAGGTGCTGTCTCCCTGGCTGCAGTCTTCAAATAAAACTTAATTGCAACTCTCACGTGGTGCATTCTGTTTTAGTCAGCAGTAAGAAATCATTTCAACCACTACTAAAAAATTTGATAGAAGCTCCTTGACTCTTCTTGGAACCCTTTTCAACAAATCCTTCAAAAAATAGTTTTAAATGAAGGGGGAAAGGAAGAAAATAAAACTTAGAACCAATGATACTCTGGTCTTAGTCCTGGCTTTGGTAATAAATGCACTGTTGACCTTGAGTGAGTCAATTTGGCAGACTTGACCCCAGTGAAATAACGATTGTGAGCTTAATTTCAAAAATACACCTGTTTCTGACTGGCTTCTGTTATGGGAAAGCAGATGGCAAAACTCAAGTAAAAAAAAAAAAATTCAGGGTATCTTTTCAATGGCCTGTTCTTAGAATGGAAAGAATCCAGAGACAGGGATGGGGTCAGCTGGTCAGCACCCAGCACCTCTCAATATTCATTTTCAAGTCAATTCATGAATCAGTTTTCCATTCTTGCATTTTAAGTAGGGTTTGAGTTTCAAAAAGTCTGTCTTCCTGTGGATGTTCTTTACACATTTTACGTGTCCTGTTGTCTACCAATATGGGCAACATAAACTGCCAGCATCAGGATGACATTAAAACAAGTAGTTGTACAAAAAGAGAACAGAATTAGTAGCAGATATCAGAGAGTGACACAGCTAAGGCCAAATGACAAGGTTCCAGGGGGTTATTATGAATCCCCGACTGAAGGAGAGTTGATACCTTTTTATGATATGTTTTACTTACAATCAAATCTCATCCTCCTTTAAATGCAAGAATGTTGTGAATGTAACTTTTCCTCTTGGCAACCGTAAAGAAGAAGTGAATCCACATGGTTTAGCAGTTCAGTGGAAAAGTCCTCTGAATGCCAAAGGTCTCATATTGACTCTGATATATCATATACAGAATTCTTCCCTCAGTATTATACACCATCATTACTACTGGAAAATGCTAAGTTTTGTTTATTTCTATAATGCCTACCTTTCTGATCTTAACTGCATACTCAACATTCTTTCTGATCTTAGTTATTGATAATAATCTCTTCAATGGCTATTACTTCAATTGATCAGTATTAAGCAAGATTTGTGGGTCAAGAGATTGATTCAAAACATTTAGACATGTTCCAAATGGCACTGTGTTCTGGGCACTGGAGGTAAACTGGTAAATAAGCACACACAATCTCTTGCCCTGGAGGGCTTGTCAAACTAACAGGGAAGTCAAGTATGTAAAATCAAATGCCATTTAATGTGATAAGCACTGTAATAAAAATAGAGTACATGGACACAGTGAGTTCTAAAACAAGGGTCACCTAATTCAAAATGAGAGAGGGTTTAGTCAGCACAGACTATTATGTGATAATCACCAGCAACCCTAAAATTGTAACAGTGTACAACAAACCCCTTCACACAATGACCACAGTTTGATTTGGGGTTGATTCCACATAACACCTTTATTCTGGAATCCAGGCTAAAGAACTCACCCCTGCCTGGAACACGTGAATGAGAAGACAAAGAGGGCCTGTGGTAGGACATCTTGACAGGTTAGAAGTGCCACTTGCCATTTCCTGTTTCATTCCACTGGCCAAAGCAGATCACCTGGGCAAGGGCTGGCTTTGTTTAATGCCCCTCATAGAAGTGTCCAATAAGGAGTGGCACTGAATATTTTAAATAATAATACAAACTACCACAGAAGAAATGCCTGCCATCTATAAAGGCTTGAGCATGAGGTAAGATGGGAGGTCAGTGAGAAATGATATGAAGGCAGAAAAGAGATATGGGGATTTTAGGTTACTAAGAAGCTTGTCCTTAACCCTATGAGAAAGCATACAGTTGATAGGTTTTCACCTGAGGGGAGAAGGAAATAACATAGTCAGATTTTCAGTTTAAACACAGCATCCTTCTATGTTGTGGAAAATGGTTTGTAGGCAACACACTGCTGGCAGGAGCAGAGGAAGAGAATGCTCTTGAGTTGACGGAAAGATGAACTCAGGCAATGAGATGGGAATGGAGAGGAAAGAGAGAGATGAGAGCTTAAGAGGCAGGAGGCTTTGGCTGCACCTTATATGGACTCAATCCACTCATAGAATGCACTTTTGTCCATGAAATGATTCATGAATACTAGTAAAATGTCTGTTTTATTTGCAAAGTGCAACAGAGGAGCTGCATAAATACTTGCTGTCAGGCTCTGTGTGGTTTCTGAGATCTGTGAGAGATTTTGACGGCTTCATGGAGGCTTCTGCAGGTGCAGCTTTGACGAGAGATGAGAACCACAGCCAGATGTGCTCAGCGCGCAGGACCCACTGAAAGAGGCCCGTTTGTTTGTGTAGCACATCTCAACTCACTAACTGGAGTTGTGCCAGATGTAGAGGCTTTGCAGGGAGATAGACCTGAAATCCGGGCTTCCCTGTGGCTCAAGAATCCGCCTGAAATGCAGGAGACCTTGGCTCAATCCTTGGATCAGGAAGATTCCCTGGAGGAAGGCATGGCAACTCACTCCAGTATTTCTGCTTGAAGAATCTCCTGGACAGAGGAGCCTGGAGGGATACAGTCCAGAAGGTCGCAAAGAGTCAGACACGACTGAAATGACTTAGCACACATGCAGAACTGAAGTTCAGCCCCCATATGGCTACTCACAAGCCAGTGGAACATTCTCAGTTTACATCATTTCCATGAACCGGTTTTCTCATCTGTATGGGAGGGAGGAAATGGGTTGGAAAATAAAGAATAAAGAAAAGGATATTCGCCAGAGTTCACCAGAGAAATAGACCAAAAGCAGAGAGAGAGAGAAAGAGATTTACTTTGAGGAAATGGCTTATGCTACTGTGGAGACTTGGCAAGTCCAAAATCTAATGGAGTGGGACAGTAGGCTGGAGATTTGGAAGAGCTGGAATTCAGTTTCAAAGGCCATTTGTTGGCAGGATTTTTTTTCTTGTTCAGTGAGATCAGGCCTTTGGTCTATTCAAACCATCAACTGATTGGTTGAGGCCCACCTAATTATGGAGAGAGAGCAATCTGCTTTACTCCAATTAAATGTTATTCATCCAGAAAAAGAACCCTTCACAGAAACATCCAGAATAACATGTGGCCAAGTATCTGGCCCAATTTTACATATAAAAATAACTTTCAAGGAGGAAAAAGAGAAAAAAAGAAAAATTTAAAGCATGATATTCTCTGTTAAAAGTCCAGGACCTTGTAGTCACTCATCAAATTATAACTTATTTTAGTATTGTTGTTATTATTTTTACAGTCCATCTTTCTTTCACAGACAAAGAGACCGAGATTTTGAGATGTGAAATCCCCCACCCAGATATATGCAGGTTCTTTCTTTCCTCCATTGAAGTTATTCAATCAATCATTGGATGTTCTTGATCATTTTTCTGTCTGTGGCTCACTCTGAGAAGGGCAGAATACTTAGGTTTTGTGTCTAACTGACTTGATTTCCCATTCAGCAGGCACCAATCAGAACGATCAACTGAGAGGACAATTGAATTCATTTGTAAATAACAGAAACAAAAACTGACCTAATTTACATTGTTGAGTCAGGCTCCAGGGTGCCCAGCTCTGCTTAAAGGGAGCTCAGTTTGCCAATGGGCTTTGTTTCACGTGGACATTATCTATTCATTTACTGATTCAACAGGACATTACGCACACATACTGTAATGTTATATGCCTAACACAGGGCTTAACTTCGAAGGATTCCAGAAAAGTGGAGAACACGAGAGTTGAGTTCTTACATTCACCTCATTATATTCACATGTATGACCTCATTTTATCCTCGTTTTATTTTAAGCTGGGCTCATCTTTGGGAGATATGAGTCTTCCTGGTTTTGTTTGTTTGTTTTCACTGATGAGTAGGTTGTAAAAGGGCAGGCTGCTGCCCTCCTGTCTCATCATTACAGGAGTGGAAAGTGGAAACATTGGCGTAAGTGTTCAATTGCTGCCCTGGATGAGCAGCGAGGGGTGGGAGATGCAGGCGGGTCAGGGGACCAAGCACCCAGGAATGTGGTGAGAAGAGGGCAGTGCAGAATTGTATAGATCCATAAAGCCAGGTTCATAAGAACCAGCCCCTTTGGAGGGCAGAGAGGTCCAGGAGCGAGCCTGATTCATCCTGCACGTGAGTAGCAAAGGCAGAGCAGAGCATCCACAGGCACAGAAGGGATGCACTTCCTCTGGCTAACGCCTTGCATCCCTCCAGCCAAAGGCAGCTGTACCCTGCCCTGCAGCTGTTCCCTAAAGACAGAGGAACAGAGCTCTGGCTGAAGTGTAAGCTCTGAGTCGGAAAAGAAAAAGGCCTTGAGTCCCAGCCCTGCTGTGGGCTCTTAGGTAAGCAACTTGCCCATCCTCTAGAGCAAGGATAAGCATGCTGGCTTTGCAAAACTTGCCCGAGGAAATGATGGCATGACTATAGACAATAAATTGCTCAGCCCAGTGCCCAAGACATCCTAGGTTTGGTACCTCCTCACCTCAATCATGGACAGTACTCTTAGGGAGTTCTGAAAATGAAATTTCTGCTTTATTAAGAATTCAGCTATTATTACCTCTCTCTCTGAAGAAAGCCATCCACTTTTGATCTGAGGCTGACAAAGAGGCCACACTGAGAAGGACTAATCACAGAACACATACAGTGAATGCCCCTCTTTAGCCCACACACTGTTGTTGGAGCCATGATGTGACAAGCAGCCAGCCTCGCCACGTGGCCCCAAGCCTAGGGTACCTGTTGGCAATGGTTGCCCATAGCAACAGCCAGCTGGAGGAGGGGAGCTGTGAGGATGAAAGTCACTTATTGTGTCCGTGTTTGGTTTTCTGCATAAGTTCTTTTGTTCTTTATATGTGTACAAGTGAAGAAAGGTGTAGTTGAAAGTGGGGGAAGTCACATGGGGAGCAGTGGGGGGGTACTTCCTGTTTGTGCTAAACTTCTAAAAAACAAAAATGTCCAACTGGGAATTGCTCATGCCACTTATTTGCGAATATGGGTGTAAGGAGTAAAGAGTCTTGTTTCGTTTCACCCCAAGTCAGGCTATTCCTTTTCAGAGGATAGTTCTGGGATTCTCTGAGCCTTCAGGAAGGTGAACTTGGAGAGAAGCAAAGCTGAAACAAGGTGATAGAAGAAGCTCTTTCCCAGTCCTGTGCTGCGCTTAGTCGCTCAGTCCTGTCAGACTCTTTGGAGTAGCCCTCAGGCTCCTCTTTCCCAGCCCAGTAACAATTAAATTATAAATGTTCATTGGCCTAACTATTCAACATGAATGTATTTTAGTATATGGCATGTGGTAAGAATTCATTGTAATTAGAGAAAAATTCTTAGCCACATTTCTAAGCCCATCTTATTGAATAACACATCCCTTTTCCGGGTTTATTATATCCTTGATTACATACTAGAGTCTTCTATGCAGTAGGAGTCATTTGACTGCTATACTTTTCTGTGCCCTACCTTTTATAGCCAGTTTTGTGCAGCTACTCTTTAATTTTGTAGCTGTATAACACATTATTGCATATGATAAAGTCCTACATTTTGCACTTGCTTTCCAATTTCTCTCCTGCTCTTGTTAATTTTTAAAGATGAAATTCAGAAACACTCTGCTTTTGAAAAACTCTAGAATTTCAATATATGTTGTAAGTCTATAAATTAACCTGAAAAGACTGATGTTTTTGCCTCATTACTACTGCATTATTGTTGCACTGTGGGTCTCAATCACCTGGTGTTCTCTTCTCTCTAGTACTCTGAGCAGTACCCATTCCTGGCTGTTGTTGTTATATAGTTGCTAGGTCACGTTCAACTCTTGGTGACTCCATGGACTATAGCCCCCCAGGCTCCTCTGTCCAAGAATACCAGAGTGGGTTGCCATGCCATGCCCTCCTCCAGGGGATTTTCCCAGCTCAGGGATCGAACCTGCATTTCCTGCTTGGCAGGCAGATACTTTACCACTGAGCCACCTGGGAGGTCCATCCATTCCTGTTACCTTTCTCCAAATCAGTGCTCAGTATCTAACCCCGTGGCTCCCATTCAGTAAGTGGTCATTACACACGAGACAAGAGAGTTCCAGGAATAAGACTTTTCTGGCAATAGTTCTACTAGAGTCCATATATCTAGAATTGTCTAACCCCATAATCCATGATCATTTTAACTGTGCGTATTTTTTTTCAGTGTGAGTTGATTGATTTTATTTACCCTGAGGAAAAAGTATGAGCGTATCAAAGTTTCAAGAAAATTATCCAGAAGCACCTCCCTCTCCCCGCCCCAGAGCATGACACAGCACAAATAGCACATGGCACGCTGCAGCCAGAAAAGCTCTTACTATGGCTGCTTTTTGTATTTGTGAGTGGATTAGTTCTGAATCCATAAAAGACTTTTGAATGAAATTTCATAGATACATTATATTTATCTGAACCCAATAGTTCAGAAACTGACATGGGGAATTCTTACTCCAGCAACTAAATTCTAGTGTTATTTAACAATGTAGATGACCAAGCAGATAGCACTGTCCTAACCAAAACCTACCTGGAAGCTGTATCCATTTCCCTTGGGCCTCAAGTTTCCTCAACAGGAAATGCTGAGATTGGATCCAAAAATTTTCGCTGAAGTATCTCAGGCCAGTTATTTCTCCAGAGCTATTTCCACACCTATGCGTGTGTGCCTGCCTGCGTGCTCAGTCGCATCTGACTCTTGGCAGCCCAGTGAACTGTAGTCTGCCAGGCTCCTCTGTCCAAATGATTTTCCAGGCAAGAATACTGCAGTGGTTACCATTTCCTCCTCTAAGGGATCTTCTCGAACCCAGGGATTGAACCCACGTCTCCTGCATTGCAGGCAGATTCTCTATCACTGCACCACCCGGGAAGCCTCCCTCACCTATGCAATGAAGTTAATCTCTAAGGGGATCTTCCAATACTAGCATTGATGAGATTATATCTAAAGCTTGGGCAGAGCCCTCAGGGCACCTCCCACTTCCTGTCCTGGTGGCAGCTGAGTAGAGATGAACCCAACATCACAACAATCCACAGAAACATGCCACATCTCCGGGCCACCCAAACAAAACAGAACAATTTGAAGTCACTTCTTTCTTAAAGTTTTGATGACAGTCTCAGACTGACATTGTATTTTCCTTGTTAAAAGAAAAAAGAATACATATGTAAATCACAAAAGCCAAAGGCTTATTATTGTCAAGAAAGTAATGATGGAATGGTGTTGAAGCTGAAGCTTTAATAATTTGGGCCACCTGATGCAAAGAACTGACTCATTGGAAAAGACCCTGATGCAGGGAAAGATTGAGTGCTGGAGAAGGGGGTAACAGAGGATGAGATGTTTGGATGGCATCACCAACTCAATGGACATGAATCTGAGCAAACTCCAGGAGATGGTGAAGGACAGGGAAGCCTGGTGTGCTGCAATCCATGGGGTCACAAAGAGTCGGACATGACTTAGCGACTAAAAAACAAGTTATCTGAATCCACACGGGTGAAGGGGGCATACACATGGTGCTACCTCTCTCTCTCTCTCTCTACCATCCCTTTCTGCTTCAATAGGCACTGAAGTACAAGCGGTACTGCATGCACTGAGTGCCTACTCTGTGCAGACCTGGTGATTGTAGAGACAAAGATGAACCATCCCCAGTCCTGCCCCCTGAGCAGACTGGCTGTTGAGGTGGAACTGAAATTCAAAGTAGATGGTGAGAGAGATTTACACAGTTCAGGGTCATGGGAGGTGCAGGCTCTTTGGGAACAGAGGTTAGAGTGATTACCTATATCTGGAAATTTTTTAAAAGGATACAGGAATTTACCAGAAGGCAGGGGTAGAAGGAAAAGGTCATGTCAGGCAGAGCATATGATATGTGTAAATGCACAGTAAACTTTCCTGTAAAGAGGCAATTATGGTTAAGCATGTCAAAAAGGATTTCCATTCTCAGAAAAGGATTGAATTATCTTTGTAATGATCAAATATCAGGGCAATCATAGTACCTATTAAATTGATCATCATCCTTATGTGGATTTGAATTGAATCTTACACTTTATTCAAAACACTTTGGGCTATACAGCATCAGGGGCAGCAAAGAGCACAGGCTAGGAATTCTTTCCACCCCTTACCAGCCCCGTGATTATGGTCGAGTTAACCTCTCTGACCCCATTTATTTACTGCTCAGGACTCCAGGACTCTTGCCTGGAAAATCTCATGGTGGAGGAGCCTGGTAGGCTGCAGTCCATGGGGTTGCTGAGTCTGACACAACTGAGCAACTTCACTTTCACTTTTCACTTTCATGCATTGGAGAAGGAAATGGCAACCCACTCCATTATTCTTGCCTGGAGAATCCCAGGGACAGAGAAGCCTAGTGGGCTGCCGTCTACGCGGTTGCACAGAGTCGGACACCTGAAGCGACTTAGCAACAGCAGCAGCAGGAATGAGCCAGAGGATGCTTCCCTGGTCATTCAGCAGTAAAGAATCTGCCTGCAATGCAGGAGACACGGCTTCAATCCCTGGGTCAAGAAGATCCCCTGGAAAAGGAAACAGCAACCCACTCCAGGATTCTTGCCTGGGGAATCCCATGGACAGAGGAGCTTAGTGGGCTACAGTTCATGGGGTTACAAAGAGCCAGATATGACTTAGCAACTAAACAACAAAGGAATGATCTAAAGCATCCCTTTAAGGGCCGCTGTCAAGGTCACAGGTGATGTAGAGTTAGAGGACAGTATGTGGCCCACCATGGAGGCAGTCCCACACCTTCATACAATACACAGACACACAGCATGAGCAGGACAAAGCACCAATGCCAATTTCAGAAACATATCAGCAGGTTATGGCTAAAAGATCTCCATCCAAATGCTGCCTGAGCTCCACTCCTTATTATAGAATAGTCAATTTCATCGCCTTCTACAGCAGCACTACTTTCCCAAGGAGATTATTCTTCAACTGATTTTACAGACCTCCCTGGTATATAACCCTCCTGGCAATAACACCAAGCAAGCTCTTGGACACTGCCATCAAATGAAACTGTATTATTTGTATCCAAAGGTGAAATAAGCACTGTTTTGAGTAGTGAAAAAAAAACGGAGCCCCCAGAAGAAACCTACAGTCAGCTGGAACTATAGCCTTTAATTGTCTGGAAAGGTGAGGCGCATTCTTTAAAATGAAACACCAAATAGTTGCTATCATCCATAGGAGCATAGTCCCCCAAGAAAAGTCCCCAAGACAAAGATGTGATGTTTATTATTTATGACAGAAAACACCAGAGCTCGTGGCTGATACCTCTTTTCTTCTCTTAGTTTATTCTTGCTGAAAGATATCTTAAGAATTGTCATGGTGTTTCCTGGGTGTAGAGGACACTGGAGTAAGTGAGTGATAGTCACTTAGTCATGTCCAACTCCTAGCGACCCCATGGACTGTAGCCCACCAGGCTCCTGTCCGTGGAATTCTCCAGGCAAGAATACTGGAGTGAGTTGCCAATTACTTCTCCAGGGGAGGGGACACTGGGGTATGATATTAATATATATATATACACTGGCTCCAGCGGGAAGAAAGCTTTTCCAGCAGAGACTGGCTCACTCTCTTTAAGGGTTTATGATTTGGACAACAGATTATAACAACAGTAGGTCTGTATGTTTGAAGGGAGCAGCACTTTGGACTTTGATGGTGTTGATTATTGTGTGCGTGAGTTAGTCTCTCAGTCACATCTTACTGTGCAACCCCGTGGACTACAGTCCACCAGGCTCCTCTGTCCATGGAGTTCTCCAGAATACTGAAGTGGGTTGCCATTTCTTTCTGCAGATGTTGGTTATTATTGATCATATATTTCATAAATGTTTTTTCTAAATTGAGTGGCTCACATCTCCTCATTATCTGTACTGTGAGCTCCCAAAGGGTGGGGGCTATGTCTTATTTTATTTTTCAGCATCTTTTTTTCTTTTTCCCCTTCTTTTAATCTTGTCAGCAAACCAATGGATAGGTTTTGATACTGTCCCATTTTACAGATGAAGAAATTCAAGCTCTCAAGACAGTCAGCTAGTAAGTAGAATACACTATAGCAGGTCTGCTTGACTTCCAACCTCTGAATTTTCATTGGTTCTTCTGCTGAGAATATTCTTTGTACATCTACCCAGTTGCTAATTCTCATCCTCCAGGACACAATTCCAAAGATACTTCCTCAGGAGTGGAGGATGTGGACCTGGGCCAACCTGCTAAGGCAAAGCCAAGTTTCTCCTTCCAAGTTGCTCAGTCACTCAGTCTGTCCGACTCTTTGCAACCCCATGGACTGCAGCACACCACGCGTCCCAATCCTTCACCATCTCCTGGAGCTTGCTCAAACTCCTGTTCATTGATCGGTGATGCCATCCAACCATCTTGTCCTCTGTCGTCCCCTTCTCCTCCTGCTTTAATTTCCTGGTCTCATTCGTATGCAGTATCACCTTATTCACTTGGGGGTTTATCTCCCATCATGGGAATCAGATCTCTATCTGGAGGAAGACTCCATATCATTTGTTGCTAACCCAGGTGCCTCAGTCAGGTGAGATACACTACAAGGGTCTGATAAATCCTCAAAGATCGACCACCTCTGTTTGCTGCTCCAGGAGATCTCTTTTCTTCTTGCAGCAAGATTTTTGTCTCCTGGGCCTTAAGTATCCACGTGGTATAAAGGAACCTGAAGAGATTGCAAAGTTAAAGCCTCAGCTTCTTTGACACAGAAGAAACTGGCTCTGATTTTCCCATCCTCCAAAGATGAAAATTACAACTTAGCTCAGGAACGTGTCCTATTGTCTAACTGTCGTGCCAGGAAATTCTTCTGCAGATCTGACCTAAATTTGTCCAGCTGTGGCTGAAGCTGACTTTGTCCTGGGTGGTCCTCAGCTGATGAAAGAGCTCTTTGTGTCAAGTGACACATCAGCCTCTCAGACCCTGAGAAGGAGGATGGGCTTAATGCACGGTTACAGCCTAATGGAGTTATCCAGCTCCAGGGAGGCAGCCAGAAGGCGGTCGATGAGGCCCCAGAGACAGTCTGGGGAGAGTCCAGCTCTCTGCCTACACACTGGGTGACCTGGGCTAAGTCATTAACCTCCAGGAGATTCCTTTGTTCCTTAGTAATGTGCATCCTAACACCTGCCTGACAGGTATGACAGAGGGGGAGTGGTCAGTTGTTTCTTTGTTTATTTAAAAGAGGCTACTAACTCATACCTGGAGAAGGGCATAGCAACCCACTCCAGTAGTTTTGCCTGGAGAATCCCATGGACAGAGGAGCCTGGTGGGCTACAGTCATGGGGTTGCAGAGTCAGACATGACTGAAACAACTTAGCAAACACTAACTCTTAAGGGCTATGAGTCCAGGAAGAAACAAAAACAAAAAACCTGTCCAAGCTCGCTGAGCAAATTAAGGGTCCTGTTCAGAACATCTCTGTCCTCAAAGTCACAACATTATTTTTGTGATTCTCCCTCACCCCTCATACAGATTTCAAGCTCCCTTTGGCATTTTCAAAACAAGAAGAGGAGAGGGTTTTGTTAAATAGAGGGAGGACTTTAAAGCAAGATCACTGTCGAGCCCCTGGCAGCTGTGCCCAGGACTGCAGGCTCTGGGGCTATCTGGCTAACACTTGTCAGGCTCCTTCTGGGTCTCCCAACAGACCCAGAGCTTCACTAGCTGAACTTGCCTCAAGTCCTCTCGTCCCCATGGCTCCATGGAAACTGACAGCGTTGGAGCTGATAATGCAAAGGATCCAAATGGGCAAGGCTTCAGATGTAGGCTGTCTTGGCCTCCGCTGTGGGTTTATGCAGTCATTTCAGATCCTTCCAGCAAAGCACCCTCAGCTGTGACTGGCATTGTCACTGTTTCCATCAAAAATACACACATTTTTCAACATTTCTCCTTACAGGCAATAGACACAGAATATATCCTTAGTGCCAGAAGGCACCTTAGCATGTCATGCAGATGGGGAATCTGAGGCAGGGAGCGATCGGCTTCTTGATTTTATGACAGGGCGGGGCCAGATCCCAGGTCCCTGATGTCCAGCTCTGAATCCTCCCCACAACACTGCACTCAGGCCACTAGATGAATCTGACTCAGCAAATCTCAAAGGACTATAATACTTCCCTGCTTCCCTTTAGTTTGGAATCACAAAATTCTTGAACCGCTAGATTCTAGCCCTTGGTGTGGCATTTTCCTAAAGGCTCATTTATTACATGTTGCTAATACCCTGTGTTTTAAGAGTGCAGGCTCTAGGGACCATTGACAGAGTTTATAATCTGGTCATAACACTTATCTGCTGTGTGTCCTTCGGTGAATACTTCATCTTTTCTGCCCCAATGTCCTCATCTACAAAATAGTGATAATAAATATAATTGCAGTACTCTTGCCTGGAAAATCCCATGGATCACTTTCACTTTTCACTTTCTGGCATTGGAGAAGGAAATGGCAACCCACTCCAGTGTTCTTGCTTGGGGAATCCCAGGGACGGCGGTGCCTGGTGGGCTGCCGTCTATGGGGTCGCACAGATCGGACACGACTGAAGCAACTTAGCAGCAGCAGCAGCCTTCATAAAGTTGATGTATTAGATGAGTTACTAGACATTGAATGGTTAGAATGCCCAGCTTTAGTAAGCACTAAGTAAACGTTAACTACTGTTTCTATTCTATACATAAGGAAACTGAGATGCCCAGAGGCAATGTCAGAAGGCCAATTAATGAAAATGCAGAAATTAGCATCAGGCTTTCCAATTCCAGCTGCCATGCCCTTTCCTCCATACCAAATAAATTGAAAGAATCACAAACCAAGTGTCAAGAAGAGAAATGGCTTTACACTCCTTTGTGCCCAATTTCGCTGTTGTGCAGCTGGAGAACTAACACCCAGAAAGAAGCACTCCTGGCTGTTCACTCTTAACTTAAGGACTTTCCAGGAGTGGCACCTGAAATTTTGTGTTTTGAATATTCATTCTCACAAAGCCAAATCAAAGCAGATTCATAGAAAGTTTTTTGAGAGTCACTAGATTAGAGTATTCCACCCTGGCTTAGAATACTCAGTTGACTGGATTTGTATCTCTAGACTAGAAATATATAAATGATCTTATTTTTACCTCTTTAACACATATACTTGTTTACAAATTATATACTCCCAACTACTGCACTCAAAATGTCCTGTTCATTATTGAACTGACACAAAAAAAAGAGTAAAAATGTCAGAAAGGAGGGGGTACAAGATCAACGTAAGTTGAAGTTCCAGTATCATCATTCCATTAATAATGGGTCATCTTGAGCATCGCCTGGCTGAGCATGGCCTGTTTCTCCAGACTACGGCTCTACAAACCAAGTATTGCTTGTTGCGAGGCCCCAAGGAGCACATAACCAAACCCCTGCTTCCCAGTCTCCTGACCTATGCCATCATTTCCGAATGCGCAGTTGTGAAGGAAAACCTGCCATGTTACCCTCATCGTCCTGGCTTCTCCACCTGAAGGAATCACCAGACTGGTCACTGGGACCCAATGTGACTTGGGGAATCGCTGCAAACCTCCACCCTCCCTGTGGCTTCCCCCAAGGAGCAGCACTAATCTAATTGGTCACGCATTGAGTCATATCTGCAAGTGGGTGGGTCACTGTGCCTGCAAAGGTCAGACACACGGGGCGTGGTTCTTCCTGCTTTGCCCACATCTAGCTAGAGGGGAAGCTGACCTCAGGACAGACCAACCCTATGCCCTTGCCCCTTCTTTCTTTAACTCAAGATATTCGGACTTACCTTTTGAGATTTAAAGGTATTTATCTTCAGCCAGAGTTAACTTGAGCTCTGACTGGAGCCGTGCCCACCAGAGCAGACAGTGCACTTGGCTCTGCCCCCTGGGTAGCTGGGTCAGGGAGACTTTGCTCCGGGTCCCACCATCAGTCCTTCCCTTTGCATCACCCAGAAGGCTCTCTGCTACTGCATATTCTATACCCACCGCAGAACAGCCCGATTCCAGTAACATTTTCCTAGCATACTTTTTGCCAGGCATCTTAAGTTCCAGACTTGGCTAGCACAAATTCTGCTGGCTTTGAGTCAGATGATGTGGGTTTCACCACTGAATGCTTGGGTGACCCTGGGTAAGTCGATTGATCTAACTGGGTCAATGTTCTCATCTGTGAAATGAAGATGCTAATAACCGCCCTGCCTACCTCATTTGACTGGTATGTGAGATGAACCTGTAAATGTGTTTTGTAAATAATCCCTTCCAAATGAAAGGGATATGAGGCCATCAATGGGGGCGGGAATAACACCACGACTTTTGTTTTTAATGCAATGCAATCTGAAACTCTGGGCTTTTTCTCTTTAAACGAAATTCTTGTTGGAATGAACATATTAGAAAATTTGGTAAAGACTTTGAGAGAGAGGGAAATTTGATATAAGGAGCAATCATGCACTCTTCATTTTGTGGTAAACATCTTCTGAACCCCTATTTGATGTCACACACGCTCTGCGAAGTACTGGAGGAAGATAGGGGAGTAAGACAAGGTTCTGGCCCTCAATGAGCTCATGATCTAACAGGAGAATGAGCGAGATAACTGTGAAATCCCAGTCCAGTGTGCTAATTCTGTGATGGGGTGTGAACCCAGAGCTGGTGAGAGTAAACAGCAAGACCACCAAACTTTGCCTGTGATCAGGGAAGACTCACCTGAAATAGATGCTGACACAGATAGAGGTGTAAGCAAAACTAAAGGTGGGGAGGGAAGATTCTGAATAGAGGGCAGGGCAGTGTGAATTTGAGATAAGAGAAGGTGTTGTGCCTCTCAGGGGTCCTGCATGGCCATAGCACCCTCTGCACATGGAGCGTCCAGAGGGAGGTTAAGAGGGATGTGGAGCAGTGGAAAATTGAACCTGAGAAGGGACATGCTATTGATCTGTGTTCTAGAGACTATTCTGGAGATTTCTTAAATTAATGATGTCCTGGTCTAAAATCGAGGCAAGGTTTCCCAAATGACGAGATTCATTCAGGGAGAACGTGCTAAATTCAGATTCCTGGACTCCATGTCTTTTAACCTGAGTCAAGAGATGCATCTTTTGGAGATGCTAACAGGTGATTCAGGTGAAGCTGCTCTCAACTGAAGTTGACTTCATGGTGGTCCCTGCGAAATGATATGTCTGTGTCCTGAACCCCTGGCTTAGAAATGTTGCCTTATTTGAAGAAAGGATCATTGCGCCTCATCCTGTATTATGTGGGTGGGCCCTGAATGCAGCTACACATATGCTGAAAGACAGAAGGTCAGGAGGATGTGATGTAACCTTGACGGCAGAGACTGGAGTGATACAGCACAAGGCAAGGACCGCCTGGGCCACCCGCAACAAGGACTGTGTCCCCTCAAGCATTCCCACAGCCTACGGTCCTGCGCCTCCCTGATCTTACACTCTGGCCTCTGGAGTTCTGAGCGAATTCATTTCCAGTCTTTTAAAACACTCAGCTTGTGGTCATTTGTTCCAGTAGCCCTGAGAAACTGATATTTCAACTAGTATCAATTTCATTTTCTTTCTAGTATCATTTTCATTTTCACGAAGGAGGGAAAAATGTGGCCCAGACTGAGAAAAAAAAACCTAATAAACTGTTAGAGTTTGTTGAGAAAGAACATAGCAATCTATATCACTGTAACAGAATTTCAATCTGAGCTACAGTGCAAGTCTGACCTAGGCTGAGCTTTATGTTGTTTCATTTTTGGCCACATAGCATGCAGAATCTTCCCCAACCAGGGATCGAACCCTTGCCCTCTGCACTGGATGCAGAGTGTTAACCACTGGACCACCAGGGAAGTCCAAGGCTAAGCTTTGAACAGAGCACTCCTCGCCCTTCCCCTCCATCCTGCACCTCAGTCCTATGTGTCCTGGTTTTTGTCTATGGGCCCGAAGGTGGCTAAGCGGGTAGACAACCTTAAACCCAAACCAAACTATTTTGGTCTTGCTGGAAGCCACACTCACCAATGTGCAGGGGGAAACTCGTGGTTATTGTATAAAAACAGACCTCGGGGACACAGTGGGCTGACTGGGCAGCTTCATCAGTGCTGGGACTTGAGGCCATCGAAGGTGTAGAACAGGTCAGAAACCAGGTCACTGAGTCACTGGAGATCTTTTGGACAACCATCAAGGACTTTCTCCATTCATTATGTTAGATTACTTAAGAAAAAATTTCCTAAATAGGCTGTGTGTGTGTGTCTGTTTGTATCACTGTGTTTCTGCTTCTGTGTGTAGTTCTCTGCGTGTGTACCTGGGTATGTGTGTGTGTTTGTGTCTCTGTGTGTGTGTGTGTGTGTGTGTGTGTGTGTGTGTGTTTGCCTCCCTGTATGCATGTGTCATCTGAGCTCAGTCTCTTCCTGGGAGCCATATGTTTCAGAACCATCTTTCATGATGCTAAAGACATTTCTGAGCACCTAGTATAGCTCTGTTGAAGGCAGTGAAGACACAGAAGTAAATTACACTCCATATCTGCCCTGAAAAATGTTCACATTTCTCTAGTGGAAAGAGACACAATGCTATGTAAACGTGGAGGAAAGCAACTCTGGATCCAGACAAACCTCCATTCAGGCTGTGCCTTTCAACGGAGGGATTATTAGCATACTTCCTAAGCCCTGGAAGCTTTAGATATGTAAGATGAAAATAATAATATCTTTGGTCAAGGTCGTTGAAAGAATGTCACGAATCAATATAATATGTAGAGCCTGTGAGGTGGTGTCTGCTACATCCTGCTACTGCTAAGTCGCTTCAGTTGTGTCCGACTCTGTGTGACCCCATAGATGGCAGCCCACGAGGCTCCCCCATCCCTGGGATTCTCTAGGCAAGAACACTACATCCTAGGTGCTAGTAAAAGAGAACCATTATTACTTTGTTTGTGCTGTAATAGAAGTGAGCAGACCATTCAGTAAACACAACAAAAAAGAAGGAAGGAAGTTTGGCAGAGTCAGGAAGTGCTTCCCAGAGTCATCAAGGAGAATCGGGAAGCTTCGAAAATCTCTGAGGTTTAGGGTCAAAGCCTTAGGGTCTGGGAGGTAGAGGCATCGAGAATCGTGGCTGCCGTGTTAAACTTGAACATGCTGGTGATGGGAAAAATGAAATGGTCTTGTAATTGCTTTCAAGGATTAACATTATATTTCTGTAATTTCATACTCAGGAAGCTGCTGCTACTGCTGCTAAGTTGCTTCAGTCGTGTTCGATTCTGTGCGACCCCATAGATGGCAGCCCATAGATGGCACCTCCCCCGTCCCTGGGATTCTCCGGGCAAGAACACTGGAGTGGGTTGCCATTTCCTTCTCCAATGCATGAAAGTGAAAAGTGAAAGTGAATTTGCTCAGTCGTGTCTGACTCCTAACGATCCCATGGACTGCAGCCTACCAGGCTCCTCCATCCATGGGATTTTCCAGGCAAGAGTACTGGAGTGGGTTACCATTGCTTCTCCGACTCAGGAAGCAGAAACTGCTTATTCAAACAGAGTGGTGTTTGGTCTCATAAAAGCACAGTGAATACCAATTAAGCAGTTGAAGAATTAACGTATTACTCCTCATCTCAGGAAGGAGCCATTACACTGAAGAAATTTCCTAAAAACTAATTTTTATCTTGTTTAGGGCTAAAGCATGAATAGAAGAATAAATGAAGCATATTTTTAAAAATTTAAACCCAGCTTTTAAATAACACTCCCCTGGTGAATTCCACGTCTTACTTTTTGCTTAAAAAAAAATTATCCATTTCTGAATGACATAGATTCCTCATCACACACATGAGTTATGTTATGTTGCCATTGGTGGAGAGGGTTTCAGCCATTTGATACTTGTGAAGCATCCCTGACTACACAGCTCTTACACAGGCCACATCTGCTCTAATTTGATCATAATATTCCTCTTTAGCTCTTTTAACCAGGGCTCAAAAAGTGTTTTATTTTGTCTAATCTTAATCCACATAACAGTATCAGGAAGCAAGTTCCATCGTCCTCATTTGAAAGAATAGAAATCCACTGAAAGAGATCAAAGTAACTCAGCAAAGTATCCATAGCTAAGAAATGGTAGATCGAAGCTCAGTCTACTTGACGCAAAATCCAATCTCTCCACACCAAAGCCTCTTCCATTTATGTTCATCTGTTTATTCACCGAACAAATATTTATTGGATCCAACTGTGGGGCCCAAGCTAGATGCTGATGCTTACCTTTTGTGGTCTTGCATCCTTCACGCTTTTCAGTCCTCACTTTACCTCCTGTGATTTAGCAGACTGTCTCCTCTTTCAGATTCATGAACGTGAACCCTGGAGGCGTACCATCTTGCTCTTCAAAAGCATCTCCTATAATAGGTTTCCAGTTACCACTCAGTCCTGGTACCTTTCCTCTGAATAATCTACTTTTCAAGCTCCTGCATTGCACAGTGCTCAGGTTCACATGTGCTCATCCACAGTCTTGGGACCAGTGCAGACCCAAGCAACCTGTGCTGCCTCAGTCTGGGGCAATGATCCTTAACTCAGGCCAAGAAGATGCCAGGAAGATGGATTTTCAGTCTAAAGTGGCCTTCTTCTCCTGTCTCCATTTACCTCCCTGACACTCCTGGGGCCCCACAGGGAGAATGAGGCATATCGAAACGGAGGAGACTCATCAGATGTGAAATTCATTCCCAGCTTCAGAACCCACAGACCTCTGAATGTTTTTCCATCAGCTCAGTGCACTGAGTTGCAGATTCCACAGTCTACCATATTATTAGAACTTTCTCCAAACACTTCAGTAAATCTCAATGGACTGCTCTTCTGAAAAGCTCAAATGCTCATGGCAGAGGTGTTTAATCATGGCACTCCATGTTTTTAAATGAGGCGAGTGAAAGTAAGTATTCCATAATTCATGGTGTGCACCCTTTCAGAAAACTTTTTTATTAAGAATTTGATGAATAGTCTAATCATACTGCATATACAGATGACTCAGAATAGAAGACGCATGGGAGGAAAAAAGTTCAGAATATTTTCAGAGGCCTTTTCCCATCTAGAATGAGATGGCCCGGGACTCAGATTGGAAAGGCAGGCTGTGGACACCCGTTTATTGCCCTCAGGGAGAATAGTGTTTAGAAACCTGAATGGGTCTGTTCAGCTAGTTACTTTCCTAGTGTAAGAGAGGCTGGCTCATTTCAGGGGGTAGGCGGTCCAGTCCCAGAGGGGCTCCAGGCTCTGCCACTCTGAGCTCACCCAAAGGACTGAGTTTCACTGCACCTCAGTTTCTAATCTTACAGTTGTGAGGATTAAGTCAGACAATACCTGCAGAATTCCATCTTCATGTCAATTGCTCCATAAATGGCAGCTGCTTGTACGTTCAACATTAACTAAATTATCTAGGCAGAAAATCACTTTCCACTTTTAAAGAAAAATAGGTCACTCTAGATCTACTCCAGAGTAACAGAGGAAAAGGCTACACAGCAAGAAAATGTAGAATAATCGAACAGACGCTGAACTGGGAACCAGAAGACCTGGAGTTGCCAGATGTGGTAAATTCCTATGTGATTCCAAGATAATCATTAACTTTCTCCTGGATGCCATTTTCTTCACCAGAAAATGTTGCAGCCGGAATCCATTATGTCTACTTGGTCTTCCAATGAGATTCCAGAGAACTACTTTAAGGAGCATTTCTTACATACACCTGGAGCCCAGATTTTGCACCAAGTTGTAGTCTGTTTCTATGACTACCTCGTCCAAAGTCACTGACTCATTCAAAGTCCAAACAAAGCTTTAAAAATATTATTTAACAAAAGATTTAACTAGATACAGAATCTAGGTCCATCTTGAGCCTGAGCAATCAAAGAGAGATTAGTTTTCTAGATGTCAATTTGTTCTCTACTATAAGCAAGTTCTTCCTGTATAGATCATCCCTGACATTGGCCATTGCTTCGCAACTAACAAAATGCTGCCATACACGTATGGTGTCCATGGTCACACTGCTGGTAGAGATTAGACCAGGATGGGACCCAGGCCCTCCAGGAGACAAAACGTTTCTTCTTTCCATGCTATTTAGTGCCTGCTGATGACACGGCCCTAGCAACATCATAACACCATCCATGTTTTGATTGCATGAATTGAGAAGAGGCACACAAGCTTGCACTCAATGTCTATTATTTAATAAGTGACAATAACTATTTGTCTTTGAAGGCAATAACTTCATTTTACTTTCCCAGCACTTGGGTGACACTTCACAGAATTTTAATGAACAGATAAAAGATAAAAATCAATTCTTTAATTTGGGAGTGGAAGTCCAGAGAGAGAAAGCCACTTGACCAGAGTCGCTCTGTGAGTAGTTCATTTCACGTCAGGCCAGGGTTCATTTCCAGATGCCTCACTGTGAGGACGATGTTTAAACAAATCTCTTTTTTAAAGTTTTCTTCAGTTACATTGCTGCTGCTAAGTAGCTTCAGTCGTGTCCGACTCTGTGCAACCCCAGAGACGGCAGCCCACCAGGGTCCCCGGTCCTTGGGATTCTCCAGGCAAGAACACTGGAGTGGTTGCCATTTCCTTCTCCAGTTACATTAGGTGGTATGAAATGTATATCATATAAGGACCTCATATAAGTTTTAAATTATTAAATTTTATAATATAAATTAAATATGTGTGGCAGAAGCTCAAAACACCATATTTGTATTCTTGGAAGAAGGCAGTGGAGTATGAAAGAAAACTGAATTTGCATAAGCTGGAAAGTTTCCTATGTTTGTGCTGTGCTGTGATGCTGGGTCCACGCTGGGACGTGTGGAATTCCCTGCTGTCCTCACTAGTTTGTCTCTCTTCTAGGCTGTAGGCTCATCTCAGTATGTTTTTGTTTCCATCAGCATAACAGCTCCACTTGCGCAGTTGGCCCCTTCATGGTGAGACCTCAGAGGTCACTCACTATAGTGTGATGTCAGGACAAGGGCATCTTGTGCAAATTGGACAGAGGCGAGAGAGGGCACAAGCCACTACCTCTGTGTGATGTTTGCTATGCCCGCTTCTCATGCCGGCTCAGGAGGCTGGCCCTGAGAGTTTTAACAGCATGGGGAAATAAGATGTGTCCTGGTAGCAGCTAGAAAGAAGGCTTTCTTGGTGGCTCAGGGATAAAGAATCCACCTGCCAAAGCAGGAGATGCAGGTTTGGTCCCTGGGCTAGGAAGATCCCTTGGAGAAAGAAATAGCAACCCACACCAGTATTCTTGCCTGGAAAATCCCATGGACAAAGGAGCCTAGTGGGCTACAGCCCACGGGGTCACAAAGAGTCAGATGTGACTTAGTGACTAATGGAGTGAGTGAGCATCTAGAGAAGGAATGCCGGCTGCTGCATCTCCCAGAGGAACATCAGAATGAGAGAAGAGGGAATATTTTTGTGACACCTGGAACTCACCCCAAAGGGAGGCTGAACTATCTGGGGACTGAGGTGAAGGAGGAAATGAAATTGACCACTTACGCCTAACCTGACCATCTATCCGGTCCAGAAATAATGACAGCATTCCAGAGATGAATTTGTCCCCAGAGACCTGTTTAATACCTTCATTTCCTTTCCGAGAGAAGAAAAAGGAAATACCTAAGGTCACCTGGTGAATCTGTGGCAGTTAGGTCCAGTCCCATTTTCTCAGAGTGCTCGTAACTGATTCAATTCTGCCAAAATGAAGCCAATAATAGGCAATCAGGTCTTCGGAGTGAAATATTTAATGCATTATAGAGTTAAGCTTTCTGTTTCCTTCTATCTTTAACGAAATTGGCAAATTGCAGTCACATACATGGACTTGTGGGCTTCCTTGCTGTCTCAGTGGTAAAGAATCTGCCTACAATGCAGGAGACCAAGGCTTGATCCTTGAGTAGGAAAGGGCCTCTGGAGGAGGGCATGGCAACCCACTCCAGTTCTTGCCTGGAGAATTCCATGGACAGAGGAGCCTGGTGGGTTACAGTCCAAAGGGCTGCAGAGTCAGACACAACTGAAGCGACTAAGCAGCAGCAGCATGTGGACTTGCATGCATGCCCATGTTGATTAAAAAATAAAAAAAATAATAATCAACTAGAACCCAATGTATAACACAGGAAACTTTGCTCAATGTATGTGGAAGCCTGGGTGAGAGGCAGTTTGAGGGAAAACGAATACATGAATATGTATGGTTGAGTCCTTTTGCTGTCCATGTGAAGCTATCATAACATTGTTAATTGGCTATACTCCAATATAAAACAAAAAATTTAACAAAAAAAAAGAAAAGAGGATGACAGTATACACAAGCCATATGAAGTCCCATAGCTGTTTGCCTACTTCATTCTATGCCATCCTCCATCTTCCTTACCTCCTTTTCCCCAATTCCGTTCCTTTCAGTCGCTCAGTCGTGTCTGACTCTTTGCGANCTGTGATTCATGGGGTCGCAAAGAGTTGGACACGATGGAGCGACTGAACTGAACAGAACTATGGTCCTAGTGTGATTAGATTGACTAGTTTCTGTGATTATGGTTTCAGTGTGTCTGCCCTCTGATGCCCTCTTGCAACACCTACCATCTTACTTGGGTTTCTCTTACCTTGGACTTGGAGTGTCTCTTCATACCTGCTCCAGCCAAGTGTAGCCACTGCTCCTTACCTTGGAGTGGGGTATCTCCTCAGGGCCGCCCCTCCTGACCTTGAATGTGGAATAGCACACATGGAATAGAGGGGCACAGTGAGGGGCACCCTCAAAACTGCTGCAGTCCTTTAATCTGGTTTCAGATAGTCTCTCTGAAGCCAGAGACTGAGCTTCCATTGCTGTGCACAGACTTTCTCTGATTGTGGGGAGCAGGGGTTCCCCTCTAGTTGTGGTGCGCAGGGTTTTCATTATGGTGACTTCTCTTGCTGTGGAGCATGGGCTCTAGGGCACAAAGTTTCAGTAGTTGCTGCATACAGTCTCGATATTTATGTGTCATGGGCCCTAGAGCTCGGGCTCAGTAGTCATGGTGCTCTGAGGCTTAGTTGCATATGGATTCTTCCCTGACCCGGGATTGAACCCATGTCCCCTGCATTGGCAGGCAGACTCTCAACCTCTGGACCACCAGGGAAATCTGCGTCTCAGTCTTTTGATGAGTTTCTCTGGTTCTTTTAATCTGGCCTTAGATAGTCTCCTCTGAAATGACGAATGCTAACATCTTCCACTTGTAGAGGATTTTAGTTCTGTAAAAAGCGCAAAGGTATTATATCATGTATCCCTTGAGGCAGAACCAGGACTCTCCCACAAGGCTGCACTTTTGTTTCTTGGCTGCTCCCTGAAGTCTGTGTATCCCCTCCCTTCTCTAATTGACAACTGTTGAAAGGGTTTGCATATCCAGGAGCCCCACTGGATTCATCTCGGTTTCAAGGTTGAGTCCTGAGGACCCTGCAGAAAGGGTACTGTGCAGCATGAGAGAAGAACTATAAAGTTGTGTTACTGCAAAGCTAAATTCAAATCCTGCCCCAGGATACAATTTTACTGTACAAAATATGTTAGAAAGGATATCTATGAGCAAAAAAATGTTAGAGGGAAAATAAAATATAAACCTAAATGATAGTAAAGAGAGAAACTTCTAAAAGCCATCTGCCTGAAGTGCGAGCAGGGGTGCAGGATATTAACCTTGACTGGGACCTTGAGGATTGGATAGAATTTTAAAGTGAGAAAAAAGTAGAGTTTGGAGGGCAATGATAAAAAAGTTTGGTTTTGCTTAGTCCAGAGTGTGGGAAGAGATAAGCTAAGCCTGAGGGCAGAAGACCTTGAATACTAAGCCAAGGAATTTGTATTTTACTTGTTGAATTTTTACAGTGCTGCATCAAGCCTGTACCATAAGTCAGTACACCCAAATACAAAGGTAGGTTTTATTTTCCCTTTATTTTCCTTATCCAAGGAACCCATAGTAAGATCTTCAGATCTATTGCTCTCTGTTTAAATAGGCAGACATTTCTAACCTCTTCCTATACTTTTTCTCAATATAATTACTAATAGTAACTCCTTTCCCTCTCAAAAATGGGTTGAATGATAAATTACTTGGACATCCTACTTACCTGCTACAATTTGCACTTAGCCCCATCTGGAAATGTAATGGAAATGTAATTCATTAAGTCTTTGGCAGGTGGAAATTTGCAGCTCTCTCTGCTGTTTTCTCTTTGCTTGTGTCGACTTAAAAAGTATTCACAACCAAAAAGTTGAGAGTTATGTTTTGAATTATTCAGTGGGAATTTTTAGGACTTTAAGCCCCAGGGAAAGCATCTCAAGTGACCCCAAGAGAAATGCTCTGAGGAGGCGAGAGGAGAGCCAGGTTATATAGAAGCTTTGCAACAAAGGGCAGGTAGATTTTTTGTAAATTAAAGAAAACCACATATCCCAAGTTAAGGAATTTTGCATGTTTTCTGTGTGCTTGAAAAAGTGAAAGTATTAGTCACCCAGTCATGTCCAACTGTTTGCAACCCCATGGACTGTGTAGCCTGCCAGGCTCCTCTGTCCATGGAATTCTCCAGGCAAGAATACTTGAGTGAATAGCCACCCCAGGGGATCTTCTGACCCAGGGATCAAGCCTAGGTCACCTGCATTGCAGGCAGATTCTTTACCATCTGAGCCACAAGGGAAGCCTGTGTATGGAAAGATGCAAGAATCTGAGCTCACTGAAATCATTCCTTTGATGTGCATCTCAGCTCTCTGAGGCCAGTGTCTTGTTTTCACATCCTGAGTTCCTCAGGACTCACCACTCCCTCATGGAGGGCTGCAGTAGCTAATGTCTGTTTACTGAAGTGGCAGGAAACATTCCCATTCCTCACCTGCTTTCAGGTTAGACTGGTTTGTCTTGATGCCACCCTGCTAGCTTCTCTCCTTCAGGTTTAACATCTGAGGAGCTTTCTTTCTTGGGCTTTAGACCCATTTGTCCTGGAAAAGACTCCTTTGACAGCCAGAGCTTACTCAGTGGACCTCCATCCTAGCTGTGCATTTGGGATTAAATGTCCCAATAGACAGGCTAAGCACTAACCAGGAGAATTGCACACAAGGAAATTTTTCTAAAAACAATCTGATTTTTGGTGATTTTTATAAAATGTTCATCCCATCAACCCACTCGAATTCGTTAATATTTTATAGCTTCATTTTTGGTTTTTGTTTTAATTTCAGATGAGGTCATGATAGCCTTTGCCATGCATAAAACTCTAAAAGTCTCCACTTCCCCTTGCTCTAGCCTGTCCTCAGTGCTCTTGATCCTTTGTGTATAGGGTGGGACCTGGACTGGTCCTGGCATTCGGTACTAAATGGGTAAAGCTAGCAAAGATATCAGTGAGGCCAAAGGAATGCTAGATCCCCCCTGGGGAGAGCTGGATCTGGGGGGTGTTTGTAAGCTTGCTCAAGGCCAGGAGGGGTGAGGTTTGATAGAGTTGTAAGTAAGGGCTGGTGTTCCAAATGGGGAGCAGAATGAAAGCCCCACCTGCTTTGGGAACCAGGATTTCTCAGGCAAAGGATTCCATATCCTACCTTGGTCTTACCCTCTCTCCTCCTGCAGGACCCAGATAGAGTCCTGGTCCTCAGCCCACACCTTTCCTTCAATGAATCTAAGACCCTTTTGTCTTCTCTTCTGTGGGTTTTCTTAGAGGACGAGGCCACTCCACCATAAACACTCAGCACTGGCACCAGCATTGGTGCCCTTTGCCTTTGGTTTTATCTCTTCCAGCGTCTCCTCTTTACAAAGGAAGTTGAAGGAGAGGAGATATTGTCATTCACCATGTGCTGGTAGTTGTAGCCTCTATACTAGACACCTTACATCACTCAGTTCAGTTCAGTTCAGTTCAGTCGCGCAGTCGTGTCCGACTCTTTGCGACCCCATGAATCGCAGTACGCCAGGTCTCCCTGTCTATCACCAACTCCCTGAGTTCACTCAGACTCACGTCCATTGAGTCCATGATGCCATCCAGCCATCTCATCCTCGGTCGTCCCCTTCTCCTCCTGCCCCCAATCCCTCCCAGCATCAGGGTCTTTTCCAATGAGTCAACTCTTCGCATAAGGTGGCCAAAGTACTGGAGCTTCAGTTTTAGCATCATTCCTTCCAAAGAAATCCCAGGGTTGATCTCCTTCAGAATGGACTGGTTGGATCTCCTTGCAGTCCAAGGGACTCTCAAGAGTCTTCTCCAACACCACAGTTCAAAAGCATCAATTCTTCTGCGCTCAGCCTTCTTCACAGTCCAACTCTCACATCCATACATGACCACAGGAAAAACCATAGCCTTGACTAGACGGACCTTAGTCGGCAAAGTAATGTCTCTGCTTTTGAATATACTATCTAGGTTGGTCATAACTTTTCTTCCAAGGAGTAAGCGCCTTTTAATTTCATGGCTGCAGTCACCATCTGCAGTGATTTTGGAGCCCAAAAAAACAAAGTCTGACACTGTTTCTACTGTTTCCCCATCTATTTCCCATGAAGTGATGGGGCCAGATGCCATGATCTTCGTTTTCTGAATGTTGAGCTTTAAGCCAACTTTTTCACTCTCCTCTTTCACTTTCAACAAGAGGCTTTTTAGCTCCTCTTCACTTTCTGCCATAAGGGTGGTGTCATCTGCATATCTGAGGTTATTGATATTTCTCCCAGCAATCTTGATTCCAGCTTGTGTTTCTTCCAGTCCAGCATTTCTCATGATGTACTCTGCATATAAGTTAAATAAGCAGGGTGACAATATACAGCCTTGACGTACTCCTTTTCCTATTTGGAACCAGTCTGTTGTTCCATGTCCAGTTCTAACTGTTGCTTCCTGACCTGCATACAGATTTCTCAAGAGGCAGGTCAGGTGGTCTGGTATTCCCATCTCTTTCAGAATTTTCCACAGTTTACTGTGATCCACACAGTCAAAGGCTTTGGCATAGTCAATAAAGCAGAAATAGATGTTTTTCTGGAACTCTCTTGCTTTTTCCATGATCCAGCGGATGTTGGCAATTTGATCTCTGGTTCCTCTGCCTTTTCTAAAACCAGCTTGAACATCAGGGAGTTCACGGTTCACATATTGCTGAAGTCTGGCTTGGAGAATTTTGAGCATTACTTTACTAGCATGTGAGATGAGTGCAATTGTTCGGTAGTTGGAGCATTCTTTGGCATTGCCTTTCTTTGGAATTGGGATGAAAACTGACCTTTTCCAGTCCTGTGGCCACTGCTGAGTTTTCCAGATTTGCTGGCAAATTGAGTGCAGCACTTTCACAGCATCATCTTTCAGAATTTGAAACAGCTCAACGGGAATTCCATCACCTCCACTAGCTTTGTTCGTAGTGATGCTTTCTAAGGCCCACTTGACTTCACATTCCAAGATGTCTGGCTCTAGATTAGTCAACACATCATCATGATTATCTGGGTCATGAAGATCTTTTTTGTACATCACTACCAATATTTAATTCTTATAACAAATAATGTCTAGAAGGTGATGGCAATGATCTCTTATTTTAGATGAGAAACTGAGGCTTCAAGTGTTTTTTAGAAATTGCTCAAAGAACCGATGAGAGTGGGATTCCAATGGCAGCTCTTTCTAATATAATGTGCTGATTCCTAGTGCTGTTCTGGAAGGTGCTACTGGAAACAAAAATGTTAAGTCATAATTGATTCTTGCCCTCCCAGGAAATGATAGTCCAGTGAGGCAGTCAAGCACATAGAAATCCACCCCAACTGGAGTAGGGAACAAGGAGAATAGACCGCATAACCTGTCAGAATTCAGCTCAAATATCCCATTTCCTGAGAGCTACTCCACAAAGATTCTAATCAAAGAACTATTATGTGTCTTATGCTAAAGTGCTCTATACTCTTATCAGACCACATATTTTAGCATTTAATGTACTAGTAGAAAATAGTATTAGATGTAACATTAACAGATTATGTTTTCATTCACTATATATTTATTCAAGGAGTAATCCTTGAATGTGTACTAAATTCTAGCTTCCTCCCTAGGTGTCAAGAATATAAATGCAAATATCATATGAGTCTTGACCTCCAGGGTCTTAGAATTGGTTTAATGACTTTGTAAGAGCACATTGCACAATTCTAACCATCTGTAGTGGGATTGGAGGCAGGAAGAGACGGGGACGACAGAGGATGAGATGCCTGGATGGCATGACTGACTCGATGGACATGAGTTTGAGTGAACTCTGGGAGTTGGTGATGGACAGGGAGACCTGGCGTGCTGCAGTTCATGGGGTGGCAAGGAGTCGGACACGACTGAGCAGCTGAACTGAACTGAACTATCTGGAATCCTTTATTGGGGCTTCCCTGGTGACTTGGGGGTGAAGAATCCACCTGCAAATGAAGGAGATGTGTGGTTTGATCCCTGGATTGCAAAGACCCCCCCAGGGAGGAATGGCAACCCATTCCAGTACTCTTGCCTGGAGAATTCCATGAACAGAGGAGCCTGGAAAGCTACAGTCCATGAGGTCACAGAGAGTCAGACAGGACTTAACATCTAAACAGAGGTTAGATGTTAAACAACAAATCCTGTTTCGGGGGCACTGGGCTGCATTTCTTAACTAGCTCACGGAATTCTCACTTTGCCAGGCATGTGGACGGTATGCAGAGAGTTCTTACCAATTGGGAATAACACTCCATTGCTGGATTAATTCAGTGGACACATGGGAATGAAGAAGGTTGGAGGGAATCACCCTGTTGTCTGGAACATAACCACTGACAGGACTTTTATGGTATGCATTTGGATAGGAAAGTGTTAGCAAAAAAATAAGATGATGAATTTCATCTGCTATAACCAGGCTCTCCCTGAACAATGCATCACCCCTCACCACTCTCTTGCTGCTTCCCTTTCTGGCTTATGTGATAGAATAGAACACAGTTTTCTGTGGAGCTGCAGGTGGTTATCTGATCTGAATCCCAGTTTTGCTGCTAAGCAACAAGTTGCTTTATCTCTCTGAACCTCACTCACCATCTTCATCTATGGACTGGAAGTGATCATAATCCTACAGCAATGACCTCGCTTGGGACCATTAAAAAGTTAATTGAAGGGCTAGCCACCAATCTTGGACTTCCCTGGTGTTTCAGTGGTCAAGAATCCTCCTGCCAGTGCAGAGGACATGAGTTCGATCAGTCTCTGGTCTGGGAAGATTCCACATACGGCGGAGCAACTAAGCCTGTGCGCCACAAATACTGAGCCTGCAACTGCAATTACTGAAACCCATGTGCCTAGAATCTGTGCTCCACAATAAGAGAAGTCGCCACAATGAGAAGACCTCGCACCCCAATGAAAAGTAGCCCCTGCTCTCCTAAACCCACTCCCAGCAACAAAAACCCAGCACAGTCAAAGTGCTAGCCACCAATCTGAATATCACCTTTTCTATACAGGGCATTGGGGTCTTAGGTTACTAAGCATAGTTGAGACAAGCTGCTTTTGAGGTTTTGGTTTCTAAAATTTGGTAGAAAGAGCCTCACCTTGGGGCAATACAGTAGCCTCATTTTTGGTTTTCTCTTTGCTGAGCACTTTGAGGGCATGAGTAGCCTTTATCTTGTTTACTTCTCATTCTCAGAACACCTCTAGTGCCAACTGATACTCAGTAAATGATTGCTGATTAATAAATATATATTCAGGGGAACCTCAAAGATAACATGATTTTTTCGTACCAAAAAGCTTATTATTGAAGCCACTTTATGTAAGACTCATGTTTCTTCAACCTCTTTTTTTTTAATTCTAATTTTTTTTTAATTGAAATGGCTATTCTTGCTTGGAGAATCCCATGGACAGAGGAGCTTAGCAGTCCATAGGGTCCCAAAGAGTTGGACACAACTGAAGCGACTTAGCACATGTAGTTAATTTACAATGTTGTGCTAGTTTCAGGTCAATTGATTCAGTTATACACATAAGGCTTTTTTTGTAAGTCAGTATTTTCTCCACAAGAGTCCATTTTTACTTAATGGAAGTTTCTTCCCTATCCCCCTCTTTTAAGTGAAGTTATCAAAAAAAAGATGGTTATGTGTATCCATAACCGCATACCAACAACGCAAAGCAGTGACGTGACCCTAAGTGGGGAGAGTGGTAACTAGGAAGGCAGGTCCTGTTACTTTATCTGGATTCAAGTCCTAACTGTAGCTGGGTGACTGGGCAGGTTGATTCACCTCTCTGAGTCTTGGTTTCCTCCTTCTCTATAAAACAGAAATAGCAACATACAAAAAAAGGAAATAATATAAATAATTAAAATGGTACCTACCATTTGGAGGGCAGTTAAGGATGTCAGTGTGAAAGTCACTGTCCAGCTCAGCCAGCAGCATCTGGCCTGTGGCTAGTGTTTTCCAAACTGTTACAGTGACAGCATCTCCCAAACACAGGAGACAAGACAAGCCACTTCAGTCTCTGAAGGTTCTTAGAACCCTGGATCAAGACCTGTCAGGTCATCTGCTTTTGATGGGCACAGGCTGTGCCCAGGAGATGCTGCTTACTGAAATGATGTTCGTGGAGACCTTCAAAGTCAGCATGTCTGAATTTGAACCCATAACTCTTAGAGGCCCTCTCTTGATCATCATAGTCACCTAGGTCACCCATGTCAGGAGCCTGTGAAGCTTCCTGGCCTCCTTCCTCATGCTCTAAGCCACATCATTATCAAGGGCTGTCAAATTGCCCTTTTTATGACATCTAGGACTCAGCACCAGCTTTTAAATCCCTCTGCCTGACAGGCTTCCTAATCCTTCACGTTGGTGGCTGGTCCATCTCCAGACCTCTGATTGGGTACCATTAGAAAGCTGATCCTTCCCACACAAAGCCGTGGAAAGAGTCATTCTCACAAACCAATAGGATAACACCCCACTTTGCAAATCCTTCTTTGACCCCTGCAGGCTCCAGGGAAAAGGTCACACTCCATCCCAGTGTGGGAACCTCCTGGCCTCACCAGTCTGCCTCTTCCCACCTTTGCTCCAGCCCCCAGAGGACACCGCTGTGCTTATAACCGACTGCACAGTCCTCTGCCTGAATGCCCTTCTTTTTTGGTCTTCCTAACAGAGTCCTGCTTTTTTGTATGAAGGCTCTTTCGACTCTCACCTGCTCTGTGACTCTTCCCTAGTCCTGAGACTGATCCTATCTCTCCTACCTCTGGCATTTAGGCGTATCTCCTTTTGCTAGCATAATTCCCCAAGCTGCAGCCCTTATCACCCAGTATAGTTATTGTGGATGGTCTCCACATAACTTTCTGTCTCCCTGGTTATGCTGTGAAACATACAGTAATTGCCAGGATGGGGGCATCATTCACCGAAGTCATACCACTCAGAATAGGGTTTAGAACCAAGCAAAGCATCAAAAAATACTTAATAAATGAATGAGAATGACTACTGAATTAATCAACTGTGAAGGTAAGGAATTAGAGGGCACACAGGAAACAGTCTGCTTGGGATGCTGTTAACCCAGAGGACTGTGGGGGTGGCTCCCCCACTCCCTGAAAGTCCTAGCACAAATGCCACTTCTTAGCAAGGTGGTCACTGATCACCGAATTTAAACCGTCTCACCCACACTCCCCACCCCCTTTCCTCCTGCTTTTCTCTAAAGCCCTTGTCATCATGGAAAGGTGAGAATGAAAGTATTGGTTGCTCAGTCATGTTCAACAAGTTGCAACTTCTAGCTCACCAGGCTCCTCTGTCCAGGGCATCTTACCAACCCAGGCATCGAGCCCAGGTCTCCTGCATTGCAGGCAGACTCTTTACTTTCTGAGCCACCAGGGATGGGACATAGTGTTGTAGTCTTTCATTTCTTTCTTTCTTTATTCCCTGACTAGGATGCAAGCCTTACAGAGGCAGGGATTTTGCTTGCTTTGCCCATTGCTATACCCAGAACAGTGTTTGATATACTTCAGGTACTCAGGGCACATTATACTGAAAATGAATGAATGAATGTCAAGCGTTCATGACTTTTGTCGTAGCTGAAAGGTTTGTTAGAAAGGGAGTGATCATTTTAGCCTAAGGCTAATGACTCCTTCGAAGTTCAAGGTCCATTAAACCGATTTTAATAGATTCCATTTATCAAAAAAAAAAAGTATATTCTTTTTGATGATCTTATCTACTCATTATTAGTTTCAGACTAAACCAATGGAAGGATCAAATATCATTGACATAAAATTCAAATATTTAACTAGTTATAATATCAAAGAGAATCAATAATAAGGTTAACACTTCACCACTTTTACTATGGGCTAGGCTCTGTCTCAAGCATAAGACATATTTTATTTTGCTTTGCTATTTTTTTAATACTTGTTTTTATCTATTTGGCAGTGCCAGGTCTTAGTTGCAGCACTTGTGATCTTCCATCTTCATTGAGGCATGAGGGATCTTTTAGTTGTGGCCTGTGGGGTCTAGTTCCACAATCAGGGATCAAACCCAGACCCACTTCATTGGGAGCATAGAGTCTTAGCCACAGGATTACCAGGGAAGTCCCCATATGACATGTATTAACTCATTTAATCATCATTTTAGCCCTATTAGTTAGTGTTATTATTTTCCCATTTTATAAATCAGAGCACTGAGGTGCAGAGAGCTTAAGCAATTCTCTCGAGGTCACAGCGCTGCGGTGTGGGGAAATTCAGAGGTCATGGTGAAAAGTGAAAGTGAAAGTCATTCAGTCGTGACCAACTCTTTGTGACCCCGTGGACTATAGAGTCCATTGAATTCTCCAGGCCAGAATACTGAAGTGCATAGCCTTTCCCTTCTCCAGGGGATCTTCCCAACCCAGGGATCACACCCAGGTCTCCTGCATTGCAGGCGGATTCTTTACCAACTGAGCTATCAGTTAGTATTATTATTTCCCCATTTAACAAATCAGAGTGCTGAGGTGCAGAGAGGTTAAGCAATTCACCTGAGGTCATAGAGCTGCAGTGTGGGAAATCCAGAGGTCATGGTAGAACAGAAGAAATGCAACACAGCAAAGAGCTTGCATTCAAGCTCTTAACCGAGCCACATGCTCAAGAACCTCGTCTTCTAAACTTCAATAACCTCACCTGGAAAATGAGGAGGATAGTACATGTTCACGTGATTGTTGAGAGGCTAACAGTCATTATATTAACATGTGAAAGTGCAGTCAAAACAAGGGCTACTAGGGGGACTTCCCTGGTGGTCCAGTGGTTAAGACTCTGTGCTCCCAATGCAGGTGCCACAGGTTCAGTCCTTGGTCAGGGAATTAAGATTTCACTTGCTGAATGCCTTGGCCAAAAACAAACAAACAAATAAGACATGAGCTACTGTTACTCATTGGGTAACATTATGATGTTAATAGTTTTATCCCATTCAATGTTATGACACTATTATAATTACCACATGATTGCCTCCATCTGATTCCAGGAAACAAACATTGCTCTCATTGGCAATTAATTCATACATCCTGGGCATAAGTTGTTTTCCCTTTTCTCTCATGTCCCCAAGCAGCCTACAAGCTGAGCTGAGGTTCAGATCTTGTGGGAGGTAGAGATGGTCTCAGCCCACAGCCAGGCCAAACGTTACAGGATCTCTTCATTTTAACAGCAGAAGAGTCTGATTAGTTGACATCAAAAGTGTGAATTTAAAGACCTCTGCCACCTGATGAAGATCCTTCTGTGTTAAAACAAGTTCTGGGGCTTCCCTGGTGGCTCAGTGGTAAAGGATCTTCCTGCCAATGCCAGAGACGTGAGTTCAATCCCTGATCTGGGAAGATCCCACATGCTGTGGAACAGCTAAGCCCATGCACCACAACTACTGAGCCTGTGATCTAGAGACCACGAGCCACAGCCACTGAAGTCCGAGCACCCTAGAGCCTGTGCTCTGCAACGAGAGAGGCCAACGCCGTGAACAACCCGGGAGAGGAGCCCTCATTCGCTGTAACTAGACAAAGCAGAAACAAAAAGCCAGCACAGGCAAAAAGAAAGAAAGAAAATTTAAAAACCAAGTTCTGCCTCGGGGCCTTTCTTCCCATCTGCCCTCTTTGGACAATGTTTCCCCCTTCTGTCTAGGAACCAGTAATTCTCACTGCTCACGCTGCCTCTTCAGAGAAGCACCCTCAGGCCTCCAGGGCAGATCAGACGCCCTGCTCCCTGCTCAGTCCACGCCCACACATCTCCACTGGCACTGCCACAGCCCTGATGCAGACATCAGTTGCACAAATGGTAAGCATCTTGTCTCCACTAAAATATAAGTTGCATGAAGCCAGAGACCACCTCTATCTTTTTCAGCATTGGAACCCAGGGCCCTTTGTAACTACGACAGCTTGCCTGCAGAAGTTGCTCACTAAAATATTCTGAGTGAAAGAAAGCACCCACTGACCACTTTGGGGAAGCCCCAAGCTCTCTGAGCCTTGGTTTCCACGTCTGTCAAAAAATCTGCTTGGCCATGGCATGATTGCAGTGGATACTGCAATGAGAGCTCTCATGGCACAAAAAATGAACAAGCAAGCAGGGACTAAGGTGCCACAGTCTCTATCCAAAGCATTTTAGAAGGTGAAAAATGCCTTCCAAGACACAAACAGAGTTACACACCAGACATTGTTATTTGGAGCAAAAGCAACAAGGAGGGAGAAAAGGACATATGTTGACTTGAAGGGCAGAAGGAATTCCCAGCTCTGCAGTATCTTTGGAATTCTTGGAGCCCTTTCAGCATGAATCGGGTTACACGGGAGATATATTTGGGTTTTGCCATCCACTCAGGGGTGCTTCATGTCGGCCATGGAGATGAATCTTAACTTACTATAAATAGAATGAAGAGAGGTCTATTGCTAAATTATTTATTGCACATTACATCTTGCCTGAAGCAATGATGTTTTTAGGTTTCACAAAGGTAGCTGTGTGTAGTCTATAGTCATTACATAAAGGAAACTTTGATAGTTTAGATTATAAACCATAAATTATCTGTTCATCAACTGGCGAAGAGCACACAGCGGGACTCTATTGTGTTAGTGCAGGAGACTAGAAATAGATATCTGCATCTTCTCCCAAACACTCTGTCCACAGTTGCCCTAAAGACCCACTAATCAATGTTTGTTTTTTCATCCTGTAGAATGAAAAGCAGAATTTCCTCTCCTTTACCTGATGGGTCCTGCAGGGCTTCCCAGGGCCTGTGGAGAGAGAGCCAGGCTTAGAGGAATCTTCCCAACACAATACAGAATAAATTCCTTACAAAGCTTCACATTACAATAGATAGATTGAGAAAACCCTTCACATTCCTCCCTTTAATTGCAACAGGTTTGAGGTTGAGGGAGATTTCTCAATAGGGAAACAACTCATATACCTCTTTCTCTTTTTTTAATAGATGCAGATATTTTCGTTTCTGGAAAGGCATTTTTCATGCCCAAATTTTTATTCCTCTTTTTGCTTCTATTTCCTCCAATCTTTTCCTATAATCAGTTAATAATGATTATTCATTTGGTCATTCATTTAGCAAACATGTATTAATGCCTATCATGGGTTAAACTTACTATCTGTATAGATAAGGCCACTGGCCTTCCTCCAGCTCAGCCTGGGCACCTTGAGCCCCTTCTCCTGAAAGCCTTCGCTCCCTCCAGTGCTCTTATCCTTCAGATCTTAGGTCAGATTTTACCAGCTTGGGGACTCTTTTAGATCATCAAGCTGGATTCCCCCTCGTTGGTGTCCCCACACCCAATGTACACACCCCATGCTCTCATTTTCCTCTGTCCAACCTCTCCCAGAACTTCCTACATTTTGAATATATCTGGTGACATGTTCCCTACATGGAGTTATATGTGCGAATGCATTTCATCATCACATTTGGCGCTTCCCTGGTGGCTCAGATGGGAAAGAATCTGCCTGCAATGCAGAAGACCTGGGTTTGACCCCTGGATTGGGAAAATCCCCTGGAGAAGGAAATGACAACCCACTCCAGTATTCTTGCCTAGAGAATCCCATGGACAGAGGAACCTGATAGGCTATATTCTATGGAGTTGCAAAGAGTCAGACCCGACTGAGCAACTAACACTTTTACTTTTTCATTTTTCATCATCAGATCTATCATGATCAATATGTATTTGTTGAGCTACTGACCTGTTTGCAAAAGTCACAAAATCGAGAGTAGCTTCTGCAGTCGAAGTTTCTTACTCACCACATAGTCATGTACTCCTCTCTGCAGCCCTTCTCAGAGTGGCTGTCCTCCAGGGCCCTCTCAGGGGGCCTGGGCTGTGTCCAGCTTGAGACTCTGCCATCTCCTGGACTGAGCCGGCTGGCAGATGCAGAGCAGAACGTGTCTAGTGGACACCTCAGTCTGGAAGGGACACACGTCTTGCTCATCCACCATCCTTTGGCCAGAACTAGTCACATGACTCATCAAGTGGAAGGGCGGCTGGAGAATGGAGGGGGAAATCCTCTGTTATTAGTGGATGCAGCTAGGATCGGACACAGGCACCTAAAAGGACGAAGAGGATTCTGATGGGCAAAGACATGGGTGGCGGAGGCAAGCAAATAGCATGAGCAAGGGCTGGGGGAGGAAACAAGAAATAATAATAACAAAACACTAATGATTTGGGGGCTTCCCTGGTGGCTCAGTAGTAAAGAATCTGCCTGTCAATGCCGGAGACACACGAGACACGGGTTTGATCCCTGGGTCAGCAAGATTCCCTGGAGAAGGAAATGGCAACCCACACCAGTATTATTGCCTGGGAAACCCCATGGACAGAGGAGCCTGGTGGGCTACAGTCCATAGGGTCACAAAGAGTTGGACACGACTGAGCGACTGAAGCACGCACACACAATGATTTGGGAGGAACTGTGATAAATGAAGAGATCTCTTATACAGGCCTCTAGTCCCTCAAGGATCACAGGCTGAAGAAAGGAATGGATAGGTCATTGAGTGGGCAGATAAATGGACAGATGGATTTGTATCTGTGGCTGAGGACCTACGACATTCTTCTGTAGAGAGGTGCAAGATTAACTGGGATGTCAGTCCTCCCAACATCCTGTACGTCTCTCCCCACCCCATCTTAAACTGGACACGTGAGGAACTACTGAAAGGCAGGAACCCTGAATGAAGGGATGAGAGGCTGGATGCCCCCTTGAGAGTCAGGCCCTCTAGAGATGCTCTAGCAAACCTTTACACTTTGCTTTCATTCATTTGTGAGTTAGTCTCTCATGTCATTATCTTCTGCCTCCAGCCTGACCACAGGACAGAGAAGTGAGAGGAAATACAGGTGTACTCTACTCACAGAGAATGGCTTCTAAAAGCATGTGCACAGGCTTAGAGGATAGAAGTTAAATTCTGAAAGCAAGGTAGAGCTTATTTGAACCCCCATTCATGGAAATGAAGAGGACTCTGAAACCCTGTGGTGGGGATGGGGTCCGCCACCCATGTGATAAGGGCAGAACAAGGACCCTGGTCTCTCCCAACTGAAGACTGTGCCAGAGAATCAGGCCTAAAATGAGAGAGTGAGTGAGTGTGTGAGCAGGTGCTGAGTGCTATGCGGAAAAGGGAGGCTAAACAGGTGAAGGGGGACCCGAAATGCTGGGATGCTGGCAAGGCACAGAAGGCCAGGTGCAATTTTAGATAGAGGAGGCCTCAAGAGTGGGTGACCCTGAGCCAAGTCTTGAAGGAGATGAGAGGTGAACCACGCAAACATCAAGGGAAGACAGTATCGGGGTCAATGAGAGCCTCGAAGACAAGGTGTGACGTGGAGAATACATTTCGAAAGGATCTCCTTGGCTACTCGGTTGAGAACAGACCTTGAGAGGTAAGATGTGGGGAGACCATTTGAAGGTTATGGCAGTGACCTAGGCAAGAATGATGCACTAAATTCATAATCAAAACTATAATGCTCCAGGCAAAGACTCGATAGATTGCATACGTTAATCACATGTAAACTATGTGGAGTAAATATTAAGAAACTTCTAATTCTATTTTTCAGATGAGACAAAAAAAAAAAAAAACAGAATTCAGACAAAGCAAGACCTTCCCCAATGTCACAAATGACATAACTAGGTGTAGTTAATGGCAGAGGCATGCTTCAGATTCTAACTAATCATTGATTAACACTAACCATTGTTCATAGTCAATTAATGATGTTGTGATAGTTTCAGGCAGACAGCAAAGGGATTCAGCCATACACATACCGTATCCATTCTTCCCCCAGGGGTAATTTTTAAAAGCATGGAGTAAGATATGAAGAGTCAGAAGAAAATGATAAAACTAGGAAAATATATCAGACCAGAGAGTAGAACAGATGGGGAGAAAGATCAGGACCCTGATTTGGGCTCATTTCTCTGTTTCTCCATCTGAAACTCTCTCCTCCCCTTTTTCCTTGCACCTGTTTTCACCAGAGAGGGTCCTCACCCCATCTCTCTTGCAGATTAGTAAGGTTGGTGAAAAGCTGATAAGCTGTGCAGACCCCTGGCCTTCCCTCTGCTAGAGCCTGAATTGCGCTGGGGCTGACGCTGCAGTTCCAGGCTCCTTTCTCAGCTGGCTTTGGGCTCTAGTCAGCCGATGGGTATCCTGGAGGAGGGACAGGAATGCTAGGGGACGGGAATGGCTGGGGTGTTTTCCCTGTCTTCGCTGCAGCCTTTCCAGCCCAGCTGGTGACCTCGCCCCTGGCCTTGGGCAAACTCACCTCACCCCACTGCCATCTAGTATCAGATGACACTGACTTTCCTTCTTGTGTTAATCTCAGGGTTGCTTTGTTCTATTTATTACTTATTTGGCTTCTCTAATGTAGCTAACAACCTAGATTAAATTCCTCCCATTTTAAACACCGAAAGTGACTTCTGTTTCTCTTGAATGACAGACAGACATCCTTGCAACCAACAGACAACCATGCAATCTCAAGTGTGCCATTTCAAAACCATAGAAGACAGGACTCCAGTTTTAAGTACCTGCCTTAAGGATGAGTTCCACTGCAGATTGATAATGCTACCCGAAAAAATTCCCTTTGAATAGAAGTCAAACTGCTTATAGTGAGAAAAGCAATTTTGAAAGAATGATCATCAGTGCCTTTAAAAGTTTTCATGATGAATTAAGACACATTATCATCCACAAATTTTCTAAAAGATTCATCAATATTTAATTTGCTTCTCAAAACCACATTAGGATTAACATTACAAAGCAAACAGGCTTTAGTTCTAAGGAAAAATGTATCAGGCTATGCAGTGGTTTTATCTGACACCTCCGTTAGCATAATACAGTGGAGGGGAGTATATTTGCGTTTGTACTAACAACAGATTCTTTTTCTGAATTTCTGCCCTTGGCTACTGTTACAAACTAAGCATCATTTAACCAGCGGGAAGACACGGTACACAAAACTTTACAGCAGCAGGATATGTTCCCTAATATTTGGCTAATCTTTGGGTGATCTCAAGAGAAGCTAGTGGAAGAATGTTAATAGTTAGCAGGGGGTATGTGAACCTCTCTTTTTATTACCTGGCTCAGCTAACACTTTGCAAGATGTCATGGTCCAAGAATCTAATCATTACCTCCAGAATCTCTTCACTGCTCTCTTCAGAACCAATCTGTGTCAGGTTTCTAAGTGCTAAGCTTGAATAGATATGCTCTTAATAATTAATCCTTTCCTTAAAGTGCTTTGATTTTTTCAGATTCAGCTGAGTATATATTTGGCAACTCTAAGCCTGTTGTGCCAAAACAAAATTGTAATGTTGGTGGGGGGTGCTTAGCTGCTTAGTCGTGTCCGACTCTTTGAGACCCCATGGACTATAGCCCGTCAGACTTCTGTGTCCATGGAATTCTCCAGGCAAGAATACTGGAGGGGTTTGCCATTTCCTCCTCCAGGAGATCTTTCCAACCCAGAGATCAAACCCAGGTATCCTGCATTGCAGGAGGATTCCTTACCATTGAGCCACCAGGGAAGCCCATTGGTGGGGGATCAGGTGTAAGATTCCAGGCCCCATGAGATTTTAGTGGAAGAAGCTCAGATGTGCTGTCTTAACCCTTGAAGAGAAGCTTGGCAGTCGTCACCTCCCCAGAAGAGGCATATTTAGCTTGAATTAAACACCCCTGCCTCCTGGTTCCCATGCAAACTGTCTTTGCTTGTTCTGTGTGTCTCTTTGTGTGCCTGTGTGCCTTTGCTTGAGCTGTTGCTTTCCTCACTTCACCCCTGTTACTTTGTATTCTTTTCTGAAGATTCAGCCATTGCCTCCTCCAGGAAGCTTCTTTGATTCCTCTCCCACCCCCAACACCTCCCCACCAACACACACACACACACACACACACACACACACACACCCTAACCCCAGCTTTCCTGCAGCTCCTCTGTTTCCTTCTGCACATAATTCCAAGATGATCTCTTCATGGGTCTGTAGCTACCTGCAGACTCTGAGTTCCTGCAGAGTATGGACTGTCTCTGGATGCAAGAGTGTATCCTCAACAGCTGCTCTGTCCCTGTTCCTTGAACACAGCTGAAGGGAGCTGACCAGAGCAGCTGATCATCTATGAAGTTGAGATCGTGCCTCCAGCAAAACTGCAAAAGGCAGCAGCTCCTCCAGCCCGTGCTCCGTGACCATTTCAGGACACAGTGGAACATTCATCTCTCTCCTGTAAAACTGCTTGTGTACCCGACGCCGCTTGCTTGCATTCTTCCTTTTCATTTGGCTTTCTTCCTGAGAGAATTACACAACCTCCTGTCCTCCTCCCCATGCTGTACCTCCAGCTGAAGCCCATGAATAAAGAAAGACAGCCGGGACTCCAGGATCCTGTTACAAATTCAATACGTGCATACCTTTCCTGGGAGCCCTGCAGACTTGCATTTTCTTTAGAATGGCAAAGCCTAACAGGCCTCTCTTCTTCCTGACAGAAAAAGATAGTTCTCAGAAACCTGAAAGGGCTTCATTAGGTTGGCCAAGGTCGTCTCATCCTTAATGAGAATGAAATGGATAACACGGCGTTTCCCAGATGGCTCGGTGGTGAAGAATCCGCCTGCCAATGCAGGAGACACAAGTTCAATTTCTGGGTCTAGAAGATCCCCTGGAGAAAGAAATGGCAACATGCTTCAGTATTCTTGCCTTGGAAATCCCATGGGCAGAGGAGCCTGGGGGGGCTACAGTCCATGGGGTCGCAAAGAGTCGGACAAAGCATGTGCGTACACACACACACACACACACACACACACGATGGATAACACTCAGCCAGATCTAGGCCAGGAAAGCTTTCACTATTTGCTTCCTGCAATGCCAGCCAATTATTATACATCATGGCAGCTCGGCCTCTTCATTTCTAAAATAAGGTCAATGTCATGTAATTGCACAGTGCTTGGGGAGGATTAATAACACAATGTTAACGCAGAACTGGGGACCTAATACCCCAAAATGGGTATAAATAATAACAATAATAATATATTTTTATTCCAAACTGTTAAAGATCAGATTATAAATCTGCCCCGTTCCACTCATATATTGGAGGCCTAACTCCAGAATGTGACCTTATTTGGAGGGTCTTTACAGAGTTAATCAACTTAAAATGAGGTCACTAAAGTGGGCCCTGTGTGTGTTAGTCATTCAGTCATGTCCAACTCTTTGTGTGCCCGAAGACTGTAGCCCTCCAGTCTCCTCTGTCCATGGAATTTTCTATATAAGAATACTGGAAGTGGGTTGCCATTTCCTCCTCCAGGGAATCTTCCTGACCCAGGGGTCAAATCCAGGTTTTCCTCAATGCAGGCAACTTCTTTACCATCTGACCCCCCAGAGAAGTTAACCCAGTATAAATAGTGTCATTATAAGGAGAGGAAATTTGGACACAGGCATGGACGAAGGAGAACTCCATGTGAAGAAGGCAGTCCGGGGTGATACTTCTATAAGCTAAAGATACTAAAGAAGCCAGCAAAGCTAGGTGGGAGCCTGTCTCCCTCACAGGCACTGAACAAGCCAATCCTGCTGACACCGTGGTCTTGGACTTTCAGCCTCCAGAGCTGTGAGATGCTGATGAAAGTTTGTTGCTCGGGCACCCAATTTGCGCTGAAACTAAGAACAGGGACGTTCCACTGGAACGACAGCACAGCAAGGGAGGCAGAGCCGGACGACGCTGCAGTTAGTGTGAGTCTTTCTGGAATGAAAATCCTCACTGCTGTCTACAGGTAACATGGTTGCCATGGTCTCCATCCACACCCCTCACGTCCCCTTTCTCTAGCCCCTGTCCTGAGCCCCTTCCTCTGAACACTCAGGACACCCCACCTCCTTTTCCTTTGACACATTCTCCTCTCTGCCTTGTACTTCAGTTAGGATGACAGATTTCCCAGGAGAGATCCTGATTTAACTGATCTAGGGTGGGGCTTAGAAAATCACACTTATTTTAAATGCTCTTAGAATATCTTCATATGCAGGGGAGTGAGGATTCTGCCTTACCCCAGGCCCTCAGAGCAGGTCCACAGCCTCCTTCCCTGGTATCCACTGCATGCCATCCAGTGGGTGTCCCAGTGGGTGGGAGACGAGTGGACTGAGTCCTAGGTAACAGATGAATGTACCTCTGCAATGCTCTGACCCCATGGTACCCACTCATCAGTCGTGTGCACTTGAACCATCAGGGAAGCAGCCTCACTGCCCGCTGCTCGTCCACACTCCCTGTCACCCACGCTTGGTGCCACTCCAGGAGCTTCCTTGCCTTCACAGATAGAAATCACTTAGCGCCACACGCTAGGGTGAGACCCACTGCACTTCCAGCAGTTCCCAGCCAGCAGCACTTCAAAAGAATCCCACAGGTCACTTTCATATCTCTTCAGAATGAGAACCTTCTGGTGTGGATGGACTGTCTTTTCTGAAATAACAACAACAATAATAACAAATCAATCAAGAGTCAAGCAAACAAACCCTCTCCCTGTTGAAAATAACTGAGTGTCTCCCCATCATATATTTTTTTAATATCGACTATACTTCTTGAAAAGCAGAGACATTACTTTTTTGACTAAGGTCCGTCTAGTCAAGGCTATGGTTTTTCCAGTAGTCATGCGTGGATGTGAGAGTTGGACTGTGAAGAAAGCTGAGTGCCAAAGAATTGATGCTTTTGAACTGTGGTGTTGGAGAAGACTCTTGAGAGTCCCTTGGACTGCAAGGAGATCCAACCAGTCTGTTCTGAAGGAGATCAGCCTGGGATTTCTTTGGAAGGAATGATGCTAAAGCTGAAACTCCAGTACTTTGGCCACCTCATGCGAAGAGTTGACTCATTGGAAAAGACTCTGATGCTGGGAGGGCTTGCGGGCAGGAGGAGAAGAGGATGAGCTGGCTGGATGCATCACGGACTCGATGGACGTGAGTCTGAGTGAACTCCGGGAGGTGGTGATGGACAGGGAGGCCTGGCGTGCGGCGATTCATGGGGTCGCAAAGAGTCGACTTTGTCCTGGACTGGGTGACGGAACTGAACTGAACTGATATTTCTTGTGCTGTACAATATGCCTTTGAGGCTTATTTTATTTATTTATTTATTTATTGGCTGCATCCCTTGGCACGTGAGATCTTAGTTCCCCGAGCGCGCTAAGCTGTTTCAGTTATGTCCTAGTCTTTGCAGCCCTATAGACTGTAGCACAATAGGCTCCCCTGTCCACGGGGTTCTCTAGGCAAGAATGCTGGAGTGATTTGCCATGCCCTCCTCCAGAGGAATCTTCCCAACCCAGGGATCAAATTGGAGTGGCTTGCCATGGGGGGATCTTCCTGACCCAGGCATTGAACCTGTGGCTCCTGCATTGGCAGGCAGATTCTTTACCGCTGAGCCACAGGGAAGCCCCTTAGCTCCCTGATCAGGAATCAAACTCGCACCCTTTGGTTTGGAAGTGCGGAGTCTTAACCAGTGAACGGCCAGGGGAGTCCCAACATCACCTGTTTTTAAAAGTTCAAATGCGTTATGCGATCTGTCATGGCCTTTGCCATCCTCACTAGCAAAGAAGCTAGTTCTTTTCCTTCTCCTGTTGCGCACATGCAGACATGTGGGGACAGCTCTCTCTCCTGCGGCAGCCTTTGTCCTGGCTCAGGTCTTCTGCTCCTATTTGTTCCTTCTGCTTGGACTGTGTCCTTCCCCTTGGACCCACTTGGACTACTTCATCAACACTTAGCTCAGGAATCTCCTTTCCTGAACCCTCCCCACTTAAAACTCTCCATCCCCACCCCACTCCCAGGCGGCCTGGGTCCTCGGGGCTCCTGTTGGCACTCTGGGTTTGCTTTGACAGCACTTGCTCATGACGATGTATTTATATTCTCACCCGCCACAATGGTCTGTGGTCCTGAGTACACAGACTGCCTCATTCAAGTCTTTGTCGCAGCATTTAGCCCAGCATCTGGTGCACATTAGATACCCAGCAAATATTTGTTGAACGAATGAGTAAATCACATTCATTGATATTTATGAGTGCTTCACAGTTTACAACATGCTTCAAACGGCACATGGTATGAATAAAAGGGTAAGAAAGTTCACACGGCTCTAGTGGTCCTTCCCGTGAGGGCTCCTGCCAACCCTGACTCAATTTTAAATGAGCTACTTTTCTCCAAGGTCTGCAATGGAAGGACAGCTGTTGCGGGGCTAGGGGCAGGAAGGGGGAGTGGGGAGGATGTTGGTTTTTAAACTTGGGCAAAGGAGGATGAGTTCAGATGTGCTGGGGCAGAGAAGGTGACCAGCTTCCTTCCACAGCAGTGTGATTGACCTCATGACCTCAGCCAACCCCTCCTCCAAGCCAAATCCCAGAATTCTGCCATTTACAAGGAAAAGAAAGAAAGAGAAATCGTGTCCAACTCTTTGTGACTCCATGGACTGTAGCTGACCAGAGTCCTTCCTCCATGGGATTTTCCAGACAAGAACACTGGAGTGGGTTGCCATTTCCTTCTCCAGTGAATCTTCCTGATTCAGGGGTCAAACCTGGGTCTCCTGCACTGCAGGCAGACTCTTTATCATCTGAGCCACCAGGGAAGCCCGGTGGCTTTACCAGGAAGTTCAGTTCAGTCGCTCAGCCGTGTCCGACTCTTTGCGACCCCATGAATCGCAGCACGCCAGGCCTCCCTGTCCATCACCAACTCCTGGAGTTCACTTAGACTCACATCCATCGAGTCAATGATGCCATCCAGCCATCTCATCCTCTGTCGTCCCCTTCTCCTCCTGCCCCCAAGCCCTCCTAGCATCAGAATCTTTTCCAATGAGTCAACTCTTCCCATGAGGTGGCCAAAGTAGTGGAGTTTCAGCTTTAG
>SJXQ01011542.1:453038-559100 GCA_006408695.1 Aepyceros melampus | reverse complement strand
TTTCCAATGAGTCAACTCTTCGCATGAGGTGGCCAAAGTATTGGAGCTTCAGCTTTAGCATCATTCCTTCCAAAGAAATCCCAGGGCTGATCTCCTTCAGAATGGACTGGTTGGATCTCCTTGCAGTCCAAGGGACTCTCAAGAGTCTTCTCCAACACCACAGTTCAAAAGCATCAATTCTTCGGCGCTCAGCCTTCTTCACAGTCCAACTCTCACATCCACGCATGACTACTGGAAAAACCATAGCCTTGACTAGACGGACCTTAGTCAGCAAAGTAATGTCTCTGCTTTTCTATATGTTATCTAAGTTGGTCATAACTTTTCTTCCAAGGAGTAAGCGTCTTTTAACTTCATGGCTGCAGTTACCAACTGCAGTGATTTTGGAGCCCCAAAAAATAAAGTCTGACACTGTTTCTACTGTGTCTCCATCTATTTCCCATGAAATGATTGGACCAGATGCCATGATCTTCGTTTTCTGAATGTTGAGCTTTAAGCCAACTTTTTCACTCTCCTCTTTCACTTTCAGCAAGAGGCTTTTTAGCTCCTCTTCACTTTCTGCCATAAGGGTGGTGTCATCTGCATATCTGAGGTTTTTGATATTTCTCCTGGCAATCTTGATTCCAACTTGTGTTTCTTCCAGTCCAGCGTTTCTCATGATGTACTCTGATGTAAATAAGCAGGGTGACAGTATACAGCCTTGACGTACTCCTTTTCCTATTTGGAACCAGGAAAGGTTAGCACAATTAGCAAATATGCCTCTGGCCGTGTAAAGAGACAGGTGGTGGTGTTCGCGTCTGTGAGCACAGGCTCCTCTCCCAGATCAGTCATATCCTGAAGACAAAAGGCTGTTTCCTTCTGGTTTGTTCAACCCCAGAGTGCTCAGGGAGGTTCAGTGTCCACATTGAATTTTGGCCCATCACCAAGACTTCTAGTGAAGTCATTTGGAAGAGGTGAGGGGTAGCGAATTGGGAATCACACAGAAGAACTGGGTTTCCTAGGTAGTGTAGAGGTAAAGAGCCAGCCAGCCAATGCAGGTGACATAGGAGAGGAGGGTTCGATCCTTGGGTCGGGAGGATCCCCTGGAAGAAGGCATGGCAAGCCACTCCAGTATTCTTGCCTGGAGAATTCCATGGACAGGGGAGCTTGGTGGACTAAAGTCCATGCAGTCACAGAATTGGACACGACTGAAGCAACTTGGCATGCATGCCACATGCCTGCACAGAACTGGCTTCAAGGTAGTTCCTGGACAGGGCCTCATTGCCTGAGGCCCCAGAGAGACTCTTGGACTAATAGGAGCCCAGCTCCTGAAATACCCCCAGCATGGCCTCCTCCCTCAAGTCCAGGGGATGACAGAATTAAAAGACACTACTGTCCCACATTCTGCCTCCAGAATTGTTTAGGCCAGTTCTCATCTGTCCATTTCACTCCTGCTTTCTTTCCAGATCTTGTCCTCTTTTGGCTCCAGGTCTTCATCAGCTTGCATGGATCAACAGCTCAGTTTCAAATTGGTTTTCTCAGCTTCAGCAGCCACCGCTCCACGCACTGCCCTCACCCAGCCTGCCTCCCACTTATACCTCCAACAGCCCCAAGGCCACCCATATTCACCAGACTCTGCCTCGCGGTTTCACAGGTGAAAACCATGGGAGCAGGATGTCCAAACTCCACTGAACATTGAGTTTTGTCTAGTCTGTGCCAGTCCAACAAGGCCTCTGTCCAATGGGGAGATGTGTCTCTCTCTGAAGCTGTCATTAGCCAAAGATGTGGCATCAAGCCCAGGCTCACTGCCTAGCTCCAGTCAAAGCCGAGCTGATACCTTGTCTATGAAATTGGGTGGCTCCTTCTTTTGTCTCTTGGAAAAACTGATCACTAAGAAATTCACTACCAGATGGAACAATCTCCCACCCCCCAACTCTGTCCTTTGCAAAGGAGTTAAACCTTTTCGTGTCTTGATCATTTACTGACTTTACCCTGATCTCAAACTACTTGTTTTGCCTTACTCTGTTACGGTTTGCTTCTGTCTAAGTTTGAATTCTCAAATCCTTAGGAAGGGGGATTAAAACTGAGAAAATCAATTAAATGGAATGATTAGACTCAATGGAGATTAGCCATAACATGATCACATTCTATATTCTCTAAGAAGTCTCTGAGATGAGAATTAATTGGGAACTTTGAAATGAATCAGATAACCAGACACATAAATGAATCCTGGAATCACAGATAGGCAGCCATGGAAGGGAATTTTCAGGTTTCCTGATCTAACATTTGGGGTTTCCCTGGTGGCTCAGTGGTAAAGAACCCACCTACCAATGAAGGCGACACGAGCTTAATCCCTTGAATCAGGTAGAGACCCTGGAGAAGGAAATGACAACTTACTCCAGTATTCTTGCCAGGGAGATCCCACGGACAGAGGAGCTTAGCAGATAGGATGAAAATGTGTCTGACATGACTTAGAATCTGAGCATGCAAACTAATATTTGCAATTTAAAGATGGAAATATAAAAACTAAAGACCAGAAAAAACTCACCCAAAAGTCAGGAGTGAATGTATGTCAAAGAGTATATCCTTTATAAAGATAACATACTTTATTCAATAATCCATTTTTAAAAAATCAGACTACTACTATTGGTTCCAAATAGGAAAAGGAGTACGTTAAGGCTGTATATTGTCACCCCGCTTATTTAACTTATATGCAAAGTATATCATGAGAAACTCTGGGGCTAGAGGAAGCACAAGTTGGAATCAAGACTGCTGGGAGAAATATCAATAACCTCAGATATGCAAATGACACCACCCATATGGAAGAAAGTGAAGAGGAACTAAAGGGCCTCTTGATAAGTAAAAGAGGAAAGTAAAAAGTTGGCCTAAAGCTCAACATTTAGAAAAGTAAGATCATGGCATCCGGTCCCATCACTTCATGGCAAATAGATGGGGAAAAAGTGGAAACAGTGGCTGAATTTATTTTTCTGGGCTCCAAAATCACTGCAGATGGTGATTGCAGCCATGAAATTAAAAGACACTTACTCCTTGGAAGGAAAGTTATGACCAACCAGGCAGTATATTAAAAAGCAGAGACATTACTTTGTCAACAAAGGTCCATCTAATCAAGGCTATGGTTTTTCCAGTGGTCATGTATGGACCTGAGTGTTGGACTATAAAGAAAGGTGAGTGCCGAAGAATGGATGCTTTTGAACTGTGGTGCTGGAGAAGACTCTTGAGAGTCCTTTGGACTGCAAAGAGATCCAACTAGTCTATCCTAAAGGAGGCCAGTCCTTGATGTTCATTGGAAGGACTTATATTGAAGCTGAAACTCCAATACTTTGGCCACCTGATGCAAAGAACTGACTCATTTGAAAAGACCCTGATGCTGGGAAAGATTGAAGGCAGGAGGAGAAGGGAACGACAGAGGATGAGATGGTTGGATGGCATCACTGACTCGATGGACATGGGTTTGGGTGGACTCCGTGGACTCTGGGAGTTGGTGATGGACAAGGAGGCCTGGCGTGCTGCAATTCATGGGGTCGCAAAGAGTCGGACACGACTGAGCAACTGAACTGACTGACTACTATGGAAAGGGCGGTGTAACAATGTGGCTTCAGACAGCCCTGACTGATGTACTTTCCTCTCCATGCAAGATGTACTTTCCTCTCCATGCAATGTAGATCCTGTATGCACTTCAGGGGGTTGTGCTAATGACCAAACGAGACCTGACCCGTGCAGTCTTCAGTGCAATTCATGCCACCTAGCCAAGCTAAGGAGTGTCAGGTATGTGTTTCCAGTCTCCAGGCTCTGAGCGCGACATTCTTTCCCCTTGTGATGGAGCAGAAGAATCTAACATCCCAGCCATCAAGATACTGGGATTACAAGCTCTGAACTATTGCCCTCACTCCATCAGCTTCCAGTTACAAAGAGAAGTCTTGAGTGAGTCACTGTTTGGAAAACTCTTATGGTTACATAAGTAGCAGTTGTTCTTGTTCAGTTGCTAAGTCATGTCCAACTTTTTGCTACCCCATGGACTGCAGCATGCCAGGTTTTCCCGTCCTTCACCATTTCCCTGAGCTTGCTCAAACTCTGTCCATTGGAGCTTTCCTGGTGGCTCAGTCAGTAAAGAATCCACCTGCAGTGTGGGAGACCTCGGTTTGATCTCTGGCTTGGGAAGATCCCTTGGAGGGGGGCATGGCAAAACACTCCAGTATTTTTGCCTGGAGAATTCTGCTCAGCTTTCTTCACAGTCCAACTTTCACATCCATACATGATCATAGGAAAAACCATAGCCTTGACTAGATGGACCTTAGCAATGTCTCTGCGTTTGAATATGCTATCTAGGTTGGTCATAACTTTCCTTCCAAGGAGTAAGCATCTTTTAATTTTATGACTGCAGTCACCATCTACAGTGATTTTGGAGCCCCCCAAAATAAAGTCTGACACGGTTTCCATTGTTTCCCCATCTATTTCCCATGAAGTGATGGGACCAGATGACATGATCTTCGTTTTCTGAATGTTGAGTTTTAAGCCAACTTTTTCACTCTCCACTTTCACTTTCATCAAAAGGCTTTTTAGTTCCTCTTCATTTTCTGCCATAAGGGTGGTGTCATCTGCATATCTGAGGTGATTGATATTTCTCCTGGCAGTCTTGATTCCAGCTTGTGCTTCTTCCAGCCCAGTGTTTCTTATGATGTACTCTGCATATAAGTTAAATAAGCAGGGTGACAATATACAGCCTTGACGTACTCCTTTTCCTATTTGGAACCAATAGGAAAATAGTGGCTAACACAGGACAAATTTACTTAAAAAACAAACAAACAAAAAAAACTCAGACACACAACTTGGCTCCGTACTAGAGAATCAATGATTCCATTACAGAGAAAATCACACATCAGATTGCCCCAATAGGATCCCCCTGGTGCCAGCACAATGGATCAATACAGATGGATAAAATGTCCAGTTTACTGTTGTGATAGCTACGTATATTTCAGACAGAGTCACCAAACTATTAAAATGTTGTGCAGACAGTCTAGAGTTTGATTTTATTTTTCTTATTATCTTCAGATAACCTCCCATGCTAACTTAACCTACCAAAGATACAAAAATGGTGAAATGTAAGGAAAAGAGAGTTTTTTCAATCCTTGTCATCATGAACCTTTGGTTCTACCAGACCACCTTCCTCACCTAGCTTTGGTTATTTCACCAGCTCTGGGCCAGAGAAGCTCTGAAACTCTATTTCTTTCCTACCATGCCTGTTTGGGCAAGGCTTTGAATCTCCACGTTCTCATACTTAAAACAAGAAAAACAATATCCACCTTGCTAGGTTGTTTGAGAGTTGGACAAAACAGTTTCCAATGCACGGTAGAAGGTCGTGTGTGCTGTATGGGTTCAGTCGTGTCTGACTCTTTGTGACCCTATGAACTTCTTTGTTCATGGAATTTTCCAGGAAGAATACTACTGTTTCCTTCTCCAGGAGATCTTCTCAACCCAGGAATCAAGCCGGCATCTCTAGCACCTCCTGCATTACAGGCAGATTCTTTACTGCTGAGCCACAGGGGAAACCCCGTAGTGGAAGCATAATAATAGTGGCTTACTTATCCTAGCCTCTTTCTCTTTGCCTGTAGAATTAGCTCTTCTAGAATGTTCATGTGTTCATGTCTTGTCTCTATCTAAATCCCATCTATTTTTCAAGCTCAGATTAAGGCAATACATCCTCCTGGATGTGTCCTCACACTTCCCAGTCCATACAGAGCTGGCACTTCGAATTTCTAGCACGTAATGTTAGAATCACCTACTTATAAGATTAGAGAAAGGTACTGGTATGTGACATTCAAGATGGCAACAGGCTTGCCATCCATGGTTTATCTGTTCTCCCCACCACTCCCCCATTATTCTAGTCATGCTAGACCAGCCCACAGCCATACTACCTATAAATACTGTAATTAGTACAAACTATGTTTTTTGAGAGGCAGATCCATGTCTTGTCCTCTGAAGTCCTAGAGTCTAGCACTATTTGAGAATCATAGCAGAATCCCAGGTGCATAAATTCCCTAGGGCTGCATAACAAAGTACCACAACTTGGGGGCCTGAAGACAGCAGAAGTCTATTCTTTCACGGTTCGGCTCAAGAGGCGGTGATTCCAAAGATCCTTTCAGGGAGGACCTTTCCTTACCTCTTCCAGCTAGTAGCCCCAGGAATCCGTTGGCTTATAACAGCATTACAGTCTTCTTTGTCCCTATTGCCACGTGGCATTCTCTCTGTGTGCAAGTCTGAGTCCTCACAGGAATCATCTTTAACAACCTTATTTCTACAAATAGTCTCTAAGGCAACCCAGGCTTTTTCTAGCATGAATCTCAAAAGCTTCTACACATTATTCATTCCAAAGCCATGTCCACAGTTTTAGGTATCTGTTACAGGGCACCCTACTCTTGATTCCAAACTCTCAATCAGTCAGGATTCTTGACAAAAAGAGAACCAAAAGCATTGTGTATCTATCTGTCTATTTGTATGTATGGAGAAGGCAATGGCACCCCACTCCAGTACTCTTGCCTAGAAAATCCCATGGACAGAGGAGCCTGGTGGGTTGCAGTCCATGGGGTCGCTAAAGAGTCGGATACGACTGAGCGACTTCATTTTCCCTTTTCACTTTCATGCATTGGAGAAGGCAATGGCAACCCACTCCAGTGTTCTTGCCTGGAGAATCCCAGGGATGGGAGAGCCTCATGGGCTGCCGTCTATGGGGTTGCACAGAGTTGGACACGACTGAAGTGACTTAGCAGCAGTAGTTGTATGTATGTGTCTGTAGATAGATAAATGATAGATAGATAAACAGATATACAAATAGATTTATTTTAAGGAATTGGTTCATGCAACTGTGGGGCTGGCAAGTCTAAAGTTTTCAGCACAGCCTAGCTGCCTGGACACTCAAGCAGGATTTCTATGCTGCATCTTTGAGGCAGAATTTCTATTCCTCCAAGAAACTTCAGTTTTCGCTCCTAAGGTCTTCAACTGACTAAATGAGGCCCACCCACACTATCAAGGGTGATCTTCTTCAAGTCCACTGATTAGAGATGTTAATCACATCTTCAAAATATCTTTACAGCAACATCTAGACTAGTATTTGATCAAACAACTAGCACCAAAACCTAATCAAGAGCCACATAGACTTAACCATTGCATAGGGCTTGGAGTATTGGTTAAGTTTTTACCTTTGTCACTAACTTACTTGGAATTACTGCTAATTCATACTGCCTTTCATTTACTCCACTGTAAAAGAGAAAAGTTCAGAGCAACTCCAGAAAATCCCATCAAGCTCTAAAATCCATACTTTATACAATGTAGACTCCAGCTTGTCCTGAATTGCTCCCCTTCCTTCTGGACCTCCTCTGTCCATCAGTCATTGATTTCACTATCATTCCTGTCCATATTTCCTTTCCTAAACCCCCTCCCTCCTCTAAGCCTGCTTCTTAGCTAACACTATTGATCTCAGAGGCATGAAGTGGGGAGACTTGACTTGGATCATAATAAACATGCCACGCTCAGTGAGCATCTCAGTGGGTAAAAGAATCCACCTGCAATGCAGGAGATGAAAGTTTGATCCTTGGGTCAGGAAGATCCCCTGGAGGAGAGCATGGCAACTCACTCTGGTATTCTTGCCTGGAGAATCTCATGGACAGAGGAGCCTGGTGAGATACAGTCCCTAGGGCTGCTAAGAGTGGGACGTGACTGAAGCGACTTACCACACATGCAGTCTTGATGGAAAGAAAGTTTATCCTGGTTAGTTATTTATTCAGTTGGATGAGAGGACAAATGCTGTCTCCTTGAATGATACAAAATAATAGAACAAATCACTTTGTTAGGCCTAAGCTGGAAGCAAACAGAAGACCGTAGACACAACACAGTTCCAACCCCATGAGTCATTTGAATTACCTGCTGAACAAATTGAGCAGATACAGGGAAATGGGCTATAATGAGCACACACAGATGCCACTTGAGTCCTGTACATATGGCACCTTTTTTTTTTACAGACATCTTATTTTCTTTAGCCCCAAAGTCTTCCTAATATTTCAGATTCATGCTGTGATTTTGTTTAGCAGAATGAAATGATAGCAGCTCAAACTTATATCAGTGATTATGTTCTGCTCAGATGAGAATGATTATGAGTTCCAAGATGCTAGGAGACCTATCAGGAAAACAATTTCTTTGTGCCAAATAATTAGGTAGAGCATTTTTAGTGAAGAAGTTAAGAAAGAAGGCTGGGAGGTCTCTTGGATCTGAGGAATTTTGTCCCTGCCATCCATGAGCTAAAGGGTCAAGTCCCTAAAACCTCAGGTTCAGTTCAGTTCAGCTCAGTCACTCAGTTGTGTCTGACTCTGCAACCGCATGAACTGCAGCATGCCAGGCCTCCCTGTCAATCACCAACTCCCAGAGTTTTCCTAAACTCATGTCCATTGAGTCAGTGATGCCATCCAACCATCTCATCCTCTGCTATCCTCTTATCCTCCTGCTCTCTCCTTATCTCCTGCTCTCAATCTTTCCCAGCATCAGGGTCTTTTCAAATGAGTCAGTTCTTTGCATCAGGTGGCCAGAGGATTGGAGTTTCAGCTTCAACATCAGTTCTTCCAATGAACACCCAGGACTGTCTCCTTTAGGATGAACTGGTTGAATCTGCAGTCCAAGGGACTCTCAAGAGTCTTCTCCAAAACCACAGTTCAAAAGCATCAATTCTTCGGTGCTCAGCTTTTCTTATAGTCCAACTCTCACATCCATACATGACCGCTGGAAAAACCATAGCCTTGATTAGACGGACGTTTCTTGACAAAGTAATGTCTCTGCTTTTTAATATGCTGGCTAGGTTGGTCATAACTTTCCTTCCAAGGAGTAAGCATCTTTTAATTTTATGACTGCAGTCACCATCTACAGTGATTTTGGAGCCCAGAAAACAACAGTCAGCCACTGTTTCCCCATCTTTTTGGCATGAAGTAACAGGACTGGATGCCATGATCTTCGTTTTCTGAATGTTGAGCTTTAAACCAACTTTTTCACTCTCCTCTTTCACTTTCATCAAGAGGCCCTTTAGTTCTTCTTCACTTTCTGCCATAAGGGTGGTGTCATCTGCATATCTGAGATGATTGATATTTCTCCCAGCAATCTTGATGCCAGCCTGTGCTTCATCCAACCCAGCGTTTCTCATGATGTCTCTGCATATAAGTTAAATAAGCAGGGTGACAATATACAGCCTTGACGTACTCCTTTTCCTATTTGGAACCAGTCTGTTGTTCCATGTCCAGTTCTAACCATTGCTTCTTGACCTGCATACGAGTTTCTCAAGAGGCAGGTTCAGTGGTCTGGTATTCCCATTTCTTTCAGAATTTTCCACAGTTTATTGTGATCCACACAGTCAAAGGCTTTGGCATAGTCAATAAAGCAGAAATAGATGTTTTTCTGGAACTCTCTTGCTTTTTCCATGATCCAGCAGATGTTGGCAATTTGATCTCTGTTTCCTCTGCCTTTTCAAAAACCAGCTTGAACATCTGGAAGTTCATGGTTCATGTATTGCTGAAGCCTGGCTTGGAGAATTTTGAGCATTACTTTACTAGCGTGTGAGATGAGTGCAATTGTGCAGTAGGTTGAGCTGTCTTTGGCATTGCCTTTCTTTGGGATTGGAATGAAAAGTGACCTTTTCCAGTCCTGTGGCCACTCTGAGTTTTCCAAATTTGCTGGCATATTGAGTACAGCACTTTCACAGCATCATCTTTCAGGATTTGAAAAAGCTCAACTGGAATTCCATCACCTCCACTAGCTTTGTTTGTAGTGATGCTTTCTAAGGCCCGCTTGACTTCACATTTCAGGATATCTGGCTCTGGGTGAGTGATTACACCATCGTGATTATCTGGGTCCTGAAGATCTTTTTTGAACAGTTCTTCTGTGTATTCTTGCCACTTCTTCTTAATATCTTCTGCTTCTATTAGGTCCAGATAATTTCTGTCCTTTATTGAGCCCATCTTTGCATGAAATGTTTCCTTGGTCTCTCTAATTTTCTTGAAGAGGTCTCTAGCCTTTCCCATCCTATTGTTTTCCTCTATTTCTTTGCATTGATTGCTGAGGAAGGCTTTTTTTATCTCTCGTTGCTATTCTTTGGAACTCTGCATTCAAATGGGTATATCTTTCCTTTCCTCCTTTGCTTTTTGCTTCTCTTCTTTTGACAGCTATTTGTAAGGCTCCCAGACAGCCATTTTGCTCTTTTGGCATTCCTTTTCCATGGGGATGGTCTTCATCCCTGTCTCCTGTACAATGTCACAAACCTCCATCCATAATTCATTAGACACTGTCTATCAGATCTAGGCCCTTAAATCTATTTCTCACTTCCACTGTATAATCATAAGGGATTTGATTTAGGTCATACCTGAATGGTCTAGTGGTTTTCCCCACTTTCTTCAATTTAAGTCTGAATTTGGCAATAAGGAGTTCATGATCTCAGCCACAGTCAGCTCCTGGTCTTGTTTATGCTGATTGTATAGAGCTTCTCCATCTTTGACTTCAAAGAATATAATCAATCTGATTTTGGTGTTGGCCATCTGGTGATGTCCATGTGTAGAGTCTTCTCTTGTGTTGTTGGAAGAGGGTGTTTGCTAGACCAGTGCATTCTTTTGGCAAAACTCTATTAGTCTTTGCCCTGCTTCATTCCGTACTCCAAGGCCAAATTTGCCTGTTACTCCCGGTGTTTCTTGACTTCCTACTTTTGCATTCCAGTCTGCTATAATGACAAAGACATCTTTTTGGGGTGTTATTTCTAAAAGGTCTTGTAGGTCTTCATAGAATTGTTCAACTTCAGCTTCTTCAGCTTTACTGGTCAGGGCATCGACTTGGATTACTGTGATATTGAATGGTTTGCCTTGGAAACAGAGATCATTCTGTCATTTTTGAGACTACATTCAAGTACTGCATTTCGGACTCTTTTGTTGACTAAGATGGCTACTCCATTTCTTCTAAGGAATTCCTGCCCATAACAGTAGATATAATGGTCATTTGAGTTAAATTCACCCATTCCAGTCCATCTTAGTTTGCTGATTCCTAGAATGTCGACCTTCACTCTTGCCATCTCCTGTTTGACCACTCCTGTTTGCCCTGATTCATGGACCTAACCTTCCAGGTTCCTATGCAATATTGCTGTTTACAGCATCAGACCCTGCTTCTACCACCAGTCACATCTACAACTGGGTGTTGTTTCTGCTTTGGCTCCTCCCTTCATTCTTTCTGGAGTTATTTCTCCCCTGATCTCCAATAGCATGTTGGGCACCTACCGACCTGGGGAGTTTATCTTTCAGTGTCCTATCATTTTGCCTTTTCATACTGTTCATGGGGTTCTCAAGGCAAGAATACTGAAGTGGTTTGCTGTTCCCTTCTTCAGTGGACCACATTCTGTCATACCTCTCCACCATGACCCGCCCATCTTGGGAGGCCCCACATGGCATGGCTTAGTTTTATTGTTAGACAAGGCTGTGGTCTGTGTGATCCGATTGGCTAGTTGTCTGTGATTGTGGTTTCAGTCTATCTGCCCTCTGATGCCCTCTCTCAGAGCCTACCATTTTACTTGGGTTTCTCTTACCTTGGTCGTGGGTTATCTCTTCACAGCTGCTCCAGCAAAGTGCAGCTGCTGCTCCTGACCTTGGACGTGGGGTAGTTCCTCACAGCCGCCGCTCCTGACCTTGGATGTCAGCCTCAGGTTTCTTACTTTTAAATTAGAAATAATAATATATCCACTTTATATAATTGTGATGATTGAATAAGAAATACATCATCACATATATTGTAAAGTGTTTCATGAAAAGATGGTGCGTAAGAAATATCCACAAAGTGAAAAGTGAAAACTCTTAATTGAAGATCCCTGAAGAGTCTCTAGGTGAGAGACTAGGTTGTTATTAAAACATGCTAACTTTCTCCTTTCTCCTTTCAAGAGCAGACCATCTGTCCACCCCTCCACCTAACACTGGCCGTGTGCCTTGCTTTTGGCCAATGAGATGTTAACTGAGTCAGCCTGTCCCGGGGCAAGACAGGAGAAACATGGATCACAGAAGCCACAGTGAGCTGATCCTAGATAACTCTTATAAGCATGTGGATGCTCATCAGACCCTCAGCTGACCACAGACAATGAGAACAAAGAGTTGTTGCTATAGGCCACTGAGCTTGAGAGTAGTTTGTTAGGCAGTAATTTTGTGACATTAACTAACTTATCTTCTCTCTTCATAGGGTGACCTTATGTTTAGTTTACCTGGAAGTGGTATGGTTTACACCTGTTTTTCAGTGTATCAATATTTTTAACACTTTCTTAGATTTTTCCTTTCCTTTCTTTCTTTTTCTTCCTTTCTTCCCCTCTCCCTTCTTCTCTTTATCCCTCCCTTCTCCACATGGGTGTCTAGCATCCTGGGCCCAGTAACCCCAAATGACTGATGCCCCCAGAGAAGGAAGCAGAAATATGTCCCTGACAGCTTCTAATTTCTTTCTTTCTCTCTCTATCCCTCTTTTTTTTTTTGGACTTTTTGCCTTATCCCTTGAAACTTGCCTTTAACTGCAACTCCTCAGACTCCAAGGTTTGGGTCAAGAAGGTTCTCGTTAAATATTTTTAGTGGCAATCTGTGATGGTGCAGTGTTTTGATGTTCTCATGAGGTTACAACACGCATTCTTTTAAATGTCCTTAAACATCATGGTTCACGTCGACTTAGAAGAATTTCTATTCAGTAGTAAGAAATGCCAACAGTATGCATTAAAAAAAAAAGATGCTTTTTTGTGTTACAAGACAAGAAAAGTTTTTATAAAACTTACTTCAAGGCCATATCATTACCTATGTGCCAGCTACCAACTAAGAGGAAAGTGTTGACATCATATCTCAAGTGACAATGCTGTGTTGTGCCTGTTCTTGATTATATTGCATTGTAGGGCAAAAGTGACAAGTTTCAGGGACTTTCTACAGAAAGTCAGAGTGAAATGGTCACAAAGAGTTTTTGAGAAAGTTCTGATTAGCTTCTGGCGCAAAGAGCATCATTTTGTCATTGTTCAAAGTGAATCTGATGCATCATAGCCAACAAACAGGTTACAAAGCATTTTCTATAAACCGTGAATCATGTGCGCTACAAGAGTGTGCTTCTCTGCTGCATCCTTCTATTAGTCATGTCCATCATTATTGGAGGTGTAACCGTTAAAGATTCAGGGTTAATACCTTTTAAAAATCACTCAGAGGGGAATGCTGTGGTCAATTTAATGTGACAATACATGAGTTGTCACGCAGGGTCTCTGAAAACTTGTATCTACTTTTTAGTTTACACATATATGCTGCTGCTAAGTCACTGCAGTCCTGGCCGACTCTGTGCGACCCCATAGACGGCAGCCCACCCGCTCCCCCATCCCTGGGATTCTCCAGGCAAGAACACTGGAGTGGGTTGTCACTTCCTTCTCCAATGCATGAAAGTGAAAAGGGAAACTGAAGGTGCTCAGTCGTGCCGACTCTTAGCGACCCCATGGACTGCAGCCTACCAGGCTCCTCCGTCCATGGGATTTTCCAGGCAAGAGTACTGGAGTGGGGTGCCATTGTATATATGTGCCAAAGGTTATAGATACTCCCAGGAATTGTGCAGCTAAAATGAGGGTAATTTGAAGATCACATATCTGGTAGCAATCATTCATGCAATTCTCAGGACATGACCTTCCAGATTCAACTTTGATATGTGTAAGCAGTGCAATTTCCATTTGTACCTGACCCTTTTCATTTTAGATGACACTGTTCCATGTGTCATTTCCTTGAATTTACAAAGTCACCTGTAAGGAGGATAGAGTAATGTCACAATTCTCCTGAGATTTATGTAGAAAAAATAGAAAAAGAGCCATGTTTCCCTTTTTTAAGTTTTCTGTGGCCTCATTTTATCCTAAGTATGATTTAATAGGAAAAACAGTATAAATGTTAGATTCCTTTTCTGCCCAAGGCTGTTGAAGTTCAAAGGAAAATGAAATTGGGCAAACTTGATCAATTGAAAGTAAATTTTATTGTAAGGATCATCTTTTCAGCCTAGACATACAGGTAACATCATCCTGTCAGACTTCATAGGAACAGAGATGGAAACTGAGGCTGTCCTCTCTTCCCTCCAAGGGCCACCTTGAATTTCTTATTTCTGCTTTTATTCATCTTCTGTTTTGTTCAGTTGATTTCCTCCAGGGCCTGCCATGGCAGGTAGCCCCTAGTTCCCCACACACAACTGCATAGCTACAGCTCCACCATCATTGGGTAAGTAGTTACAGGGCTTCACAGAAACACAGAAATGTAGGTGACTCTACCCTTCCTATGAATGAGTTCCCTCGGGACAAAGTGTCATCTTCCATCCTCGGCTACGGATAGGGCAATGGGAAGTTTTAGAACAACACTGGAAAATTAAACATCTAATTAACCTCTGTTAATATTTTCCATGTGCCAGACACTGGGCTAAATATTTAATATATATATTATTACATTTTCTCTAATTGACAAACCTGTAGATAGTATTATTATTCTTATTTTACCAATGAAGAAACTGATTCACTGACTTGTCAAAGACTGCAGGTTAGAAAGTTGTGAAGTTATTCTTTTTGTTCTGGGCAACTGGTTCCAAAACCATGCTTTTATTCCCTCTGCCATATTGCATTTCATAATGTCTAAACTCAATACTATCTAAACCTTAAGGAATCATTTTGAGACATTTATGGAGCTTTTATATTTGAGGCCAAAGTTTATTTGGATCCCTAAATGTCTGCTGCTGCTGCTGCTACTAAGTTGCGTCAGTCGTGTCCGACTCTGTGCAACCCCATAGATGGCAGCCCACCAGGCTCCCCCATCCCTGGGATTCTCCAGGCAAGAACACTGGAGTGGTTGCCATTTCCTTCTCCAATGCATGAAAGTGAAAGTGAAGTCGATCAGTCGTGCGACCTCATGGACTATAGCCTACAGTCTCCTCTGTCCATGGGATTTCCCAGGCAAGAGTACTGGAGTGGGGTGCCATTGCATTCTCTGCCCTAAATGTCTAAGAAGTATTTTTTAAAAAATTGAGAATAAAAGTAAGACAACAGTGAGACACTCCCGTCACGCATTCACACCCAGTGATTAAAACAGTGAGGCAGTATTGTAAGGTGCAAGGTAATAAAATAAAGATTACAGAAAACAACCCATCTTATCTATGAGTACTTAGCATATAATGAAGCTAATAATTCAAATCATCAGAGAAAGAATAAATTATTCCCAAAATGAGGCAAAAACATTAGCCAAGAGAATAGAGTCATATTTCACAACATACAGAATTTTAAATTTTAATTCTAGACACATTAAGTGTATATGTCATTTATTTAATACATATTTATGAAATATCCCTATTACCTAATGCTATATGTGGCAAGCATTAACTCATATCCAAAATGAGTCTTATGTCAGTTTTGTCATTTTGATAAAACTGATTCCCTTTGAGTCTAATATTTTCATTCACCAAACATTTACTGAGCACTTTCACTGGGCCATGCGCTAGGACTGCAGTCAATCAGCACAGTCTCTGCCTTTAGTTTCCAACTCTGTTATTCTTCCATGTTTCCCATAGTGCCCAGTTTCATTTTCAGAGTTTTGAACAGTCACTATGGCCGAGAATTTTACTGTATTGTAAAGCACATAGAAGGCAAAAAAAAGAGAAAGAGGAGATGGAGAAGGAAGAGAAAGGGAAAGAAGAAAGAAAAGAAGGAAGAAGGGAAGGGAGGAGCAGGAAAGAAAGGATGGAAGAGAGGAAGAAAGACTGTTGATTAGCTCCTGAATTTAGCAGTATATTCTAGTTGTACAGGTACACAAACTAATTACTTCACTACAATGTGATAGATGTTAAAAATGATATAATGACTGGCTGCTAAGGATGCATAGAGGAAGAGCATTTAGCTGGGATGTAGGGATCCCAGGAAGATGTTCTGAAAATCATGACGCCAGAGCAGGGTTCTGAAGGCCAACAGAAGTCAACCATTGGAAGAAAAGAATAGGTACAGATTGAATAAGCACATACTGAATTGATTGAATAAGTAATGAATGATTGAATGAATGGATCAATAAGTAAGAGGATGGAGGAATCAAAAATGTCTGTGAGTTCTGACCTCTCGACTTTTAATTAGCCATTGGAGAAAAGAGATAGAAACAGAGGGATCCAATTATTCTCCCAGAACAAATCTAAAGAGAACTTCTCTGTTAGAATGCTTTTGGCTGCATGTAACAGAATATAGGACAAAACAAGGCATACATAGTAAACGAATCTCTAAAGATGCAAATTCTTAAGACAGGAATTTGGGTTGTTTCACAGGTCAGTACACATCAGGCCTCTGGGCAATGTCTCTCTAGCTGTCTTGTATAAAAACAACATTCCCCGTGTGTGTTTCCTCCATTCTCACACTACTCCACCACACTATTCACTTCTGACACGACATGCATGGAAAAATCCACACATCTAACAATTCTGTGTCATCAGTATTAAAATTTGACATTTTTTACCTGGAACTACTGAAGACAGCGTCAAGGGATCCATCCCATGAGATTGTACTCTTCCCGCCAGACACACACACAGGCACACTTCAGACACCAATTACAAGGCCACGTTGTTATCTGTGCTTCTGATCAATACTCTACAAATTAGAGGTTCCCACAAGCCCCTTTCAAGGATTGATTAACTTGTTAGTGTGGCTCACAGAATTCAGGAAACCAGTCTACTGACTAGAATTGTTATCGTTCAGTCTCTAAGTCATGTCTGACCCTTTGCAGCCCCACGGACTGCAGCACACCAAACCTCTTTGTCCCTCACTATCTCCCGGAGTTTGTCCAAGTTCATGTCCATTGAGTCAGTGATGCTATCCAACCATCTTATCCTCTGCCACCTTATTCTCCTTCTGCTTTCAATCTTTCCAAACATCAGGGTCTTTTCCACTGAGTCGGCTGTTTGCATCAGATGGCCAAAGTATTGGAGCTTCAGCTTACTAGATTACCATGTTATAGCAAATGATATTAAAAGCTGCTAATAAACAGCTGGGAGAAGAGATACATAGGATGGGGACCAGAAGAGTCCTGAGCACAGGAATTTCTGTCCTCACGAAGCCTGGGGTACATCACTCTCCAAAAACAAGATTGCCTTCTGGTTTAACCTGGAAGCTCTCTGAAATGTCCTTTTGGGGTTTTATTTGGCAGCTTCATTACATAGACATAATCGATGAAGTCACTGGCCAGTGATGACTGAACTCAATTTCCAGCCTCTCTCCTTTCCCTGGGGGTTAGAGGATGCAGCTGAAATTCCTAATCCTCTAGCCAAGGTGGGTTCCCCTGGCACCAGTCCCCATCCTAGGGGCTTTCCAAAAGTCACTTCATTATCATAAACTCAGGTATATGAAAGGGGCTTGCTATATGAGACAAAAGACATCCACTTCACAGCTATTATGCAGTTTCAGCAACTGAGAACCAAAAGAAACATTCTAACAAAAAATACCCTTCATTCCATTAGGCATGACTGTATCACATGACCCTGCTTAGCTACAATTAAGGCTTGAGAAAAAAAAGCATCTGGCATTTCAGTCTCTTTAGAGGGAATTGGATATGACCATCATAGAAGTGTGTTAGGTGAATACTAAAGAGAAGAATTGCCAGTACGTACCTGTGATACCCTCTATATCCCAATAAGACACATATGTACATCAGTTCCTAAATATGAATAGTAAGGGATAATCATTTAGATGCGTTCTGTAACTTATACTATGTCTTATGCTTCTTTTAGGGACAGGATTGTTCTCATAATAAAAGAAGTGCCTTTCTGTTAAAGGGAATATAGATAGCAATGCAGAAAACATAATTTCTCGTTACTGGTCTTCCACCTATGTCAACTTTGAGGAAATCAATGCCTCCACTATAAAAATGGCGCTGAGAGCAAGTGAACATTGATTACATGCTGGGCTCTTTACCAGGAACATGACACACATCATCTCATTCATTTCTCACACTGACATTATGAAGCAGCATTAGACTGGAACTGAGGCTCACTGGATCAACTTTTGTCTCAAGTCAGAGAGCTGAGTGCCGGTAGAGCTGGGTGTCCATCCATTTCTCATTAAAGAGCATCCTTCTGTAAGAACATCCACCTGTCAGGAGGTGATTCCACACATATTTAAATATGCTAGACATTCTTCATTTGCAAACACTCCTGCTGGGAATCTCAGCACTGAGGAAAGCAGGAGATGTCTCCTCAAAGCCCCCTCTTCCCAGAAGGCTCAGTGGTTAAGAATTTGCCTGTCAATGCAGGAGCCTCGGAAGATGCAGGTTCCACAATTCCATAGACAGAGCAGCCTGGTCAGCTACAATTCATGGGGTCACAAGCTGAACACAACTGAACAACTGAGTGCACACACGCACTTACTTATTCACTTTTTATATCATGGGGTCTCACATTGTAGGTTCTATCTTCCTAGTTCAGGATATTTACACAGCTTGTGCAATGATAACCATCAGTCATACTCGAAACAACTATGAGAACAAAAAATACCAAGGGTTTGCCGGAGCTCTGCAAAACCTTTCATCCGAAAGATTATGTAATTTGTTTTGAACCTACACATTCATTACTCATTCAGCAGATATTAACAGAGCATGCCCTGGACATTTATAGATGTTTATAAATGTGGATCTGTGATCAGCCTTTAATTTACCAAATGTTTCCTGATTTTCTACTATGTGCCAGATGTGGTGAGAGATTCTGAAGGGTTAAAAAAAAAAAATCAACAAAACCTGGTCCCTGCCCTCAGGAATTCTGTGACTTGAGAATCATTCTTCAATCACTCCAGAAAAATAAATTTAAAATGTGTGCTCTGCCCTTTTCCCTAATGCAAGAGCATAATCACATGTATAAAGTCATAGAGTGTGTGCTGATATTTCTGTTTTCACCCACTCTAGCTGCATTCTTCAGGCTTTGCGCTGTTCCAACCCCTGTGGCCCGTTGGATTTGAATTCCTTTGCCTGATGGCACCCAGTTGGGTTTGGCCAAAGAGACTCAGCAGTGGGAAACTGCAGCGGGGAGGGGATAAGACACAGCAGAGGTCATTTCTTTTCTGTTCCCTCTTGAGTCACCACTGTGTGTGTGGGAGGGACTGTGTCTGCTGGGGACTATGGCTCCCACTGGGTGGCCTCCTCCAGACCCCTGGGTGGGTTCCTCCAGGGTTCCAACTCTCAATAGGCTCCAGTAATACTGTTTTCCCTTTGCATCCTTTTTGCTGTGGGAGTGACAATGGCTTCCGGACTTTATGGGTCTCTGGGTGCCTTATTCTTTCTTATTTATTCTCTTAACCTGGCACAGACAACTGTAAAGAGTCTCTGTGTTAACATTTCCTCATTTGAAACATCTGGGTAAGTGCTGTTTCTTACTGGGACCCTAGCTAATCAGAATATCAAAGCTGACCACATTTTAGGAATCATCTAATCTTCTTTCCATTTTACAGGGACAGAAATCAGGTCCAGACAGCATGGCACTTGAATGAGCTTGCCAACGGGAAGAATAAAACCAGCCCACCTGCCTATCCTGGCTCCTGCGACAACGCACCCCAGACCACCTCCTGGCCTCATTTCCTCTATAGGGTCTGATCTTCCAAGTTTTGGACAGTGTTCCCTTCTGCCAGTGTTGAATGCTGCAAGCTAAGGACATGAATGAACTGAGTCATCTCTACAGAGCTTCATTAATTTCAAGGCAATTTAAGATTTCTGAGTCATAGGTTTCAGCCACTTAGACTTTCCCAGCCGGTACTGCACTTGCCCACACGCATTTTTCTTTCAAGATTGCATCTGGCTCTAGCTGTGTGGTTTGCCCACTCTTCATCAGTTTCAGAGAGAATCCAGCCTCATAGAGTGGTCTGTGCTGGGCTATGCCTTTTCCAATTGCCGTGTGCAGTGGAGTTTGCAAGAGGACTTAATGGAATTAGCCGTCTGCGGCTTGATCCAGACTCTAACCACCAGAGACACGCACATTTCCACATTCTATAGCCAACACCATATTTCACCCAGCCTCCCAAGGAAACTCAGTTCTACCATATGGTGACTCCACTCTTTGAATAATACTTAGCAACTTGATGAACAAAGAATGAATCATATCTTAGCCATCTTGGCCAAATATTGTTTCATATAGCCACGGCATTAGTAATATATATGTTTCCTTTTCTTTTTTTTACAAGAGGACTTCCTGCAACGCCCACTAGAAATGAAGAATTAGACCTCACTGGAGGGAGACTGTACAATCAAAGCGTTCTCGCTCATTAACGATCTTCAATTCCATATTGCGTTGTGTGTATGATACATTCAGCTTGTCTGCTTTTTCTTTTCCTTCAGAGCAGCTGCTGGGATTGAGCAACAGTCTCCTGGGGTAACACAGCAGGGAACCTGGGGCATTTCCCAGATGCAGAAAACAAAGGATGTGTATCCATGGGGAGGTTTAGGCTGGAGCCTTTCCCTACCATCAGGGAGAAGTCACAGTCTCAGGATCTGGGGAGGAATCTTAGCAAACCTCTGTGTGTGTGGTGGAGTGGGGAGCGGGCGGTGGGGGAAGGGTGGTGGTGTGGATAGGTGATCTTAAGAAAGTCACTTTCTTTTTTAAATTTCTTATTTTGTATTGGGTTTTGTTGTTGTTGTTGTTGTTTTCGTTTTTGTTTCGCTCAGTCATGTCTGACTCCGTGACCCTTATGGACTATATAGCCCGTCAGGCTTCTCTGTCCATGGGATTTTTCAGGCAAGAATACTGGAGTGGGTTGCCATTTTCTCCTCCACAGGGTCTTCCTGACACAGAGATCAAACCCACATCTCCTGTTTGTGTCCTGTATTGCTGGCAGATTCTTTACAGGCTGAAACATCCAGGTAGAACCGATTAACAATGTTATGACAGTTTCCAGTGAACAGAGAAGGGACTCAGCCATACATACATATACATGTGTCCATTCTCCCCCAGAGGCCCCTGCCATCCAGGCTGCCACATAACATTTAGCCGAGTTCCATATGCTACACAGTAGGTCTTTGTTGGTTATCCATTTTAAATATAGCGGTGTGTACATATCCATGCCAAATTCCCTAAACATCCCTTCCCCCCAAATTTCCCCCCAGCAATTCTCTAAGTCTGTGAGTCTGAAAATCACTTTTCTTGAGACATAGTTACACATGGATAATAAAGAACCTTTGACAAATGTTTGATAAACTGGAAGACAGTAGGCAAAGTCTACCTCAGACATTTATAATGTGCAAGCACTGTTGGAGCCTTCTAGGTGCTAAAATAGATAACCAACAGGGACCCATTGTATAGCACAAAGAACAATATTCAATATTTTGTAATAACCTATAAGGAGAAAGAACCAGAAAAGAATATAGATAAAACTGAATCACTTTGCTGTACATCTGAAACTAATATAATATTTAAATCAACTATATTTCAATTAAAAAATGTCATCAGAAACAGCAGTAAAAGAGTAGACACAATCCATTATTTCAAGGAACTAACCAATTGAAAATAGGAATATGCAGGCATCATTTTAATGAAATATGGCTCAGCTAAGGTAGAGCTTTGCACAGTGGAGAGTCGGCTCAATCTGAGAATTCCTGAAAAAGCTGGTGCCCAAGATGAATCTTGCCAAGATTTATGGAGATGAGAAAGGGATTCCAGACAGTCAAGAGCCTGAGTTGTAATTACTGGAGAATAAAGTGCATCACACAGAGTGGCTGGAAATAAGGCTACATTAATAACTATGGAGAAATATTTGTTATAATTTTACTACAAGCACTGTTGTGTGGGTGCTTGGTCCCTTAGTCCTGTCCAGCTCTTTGAGACCCCCATGGATGCCTCTTCTATGAGACTGTCCAGGCTAGAATACTGGAGTCGGTTGCCATTTCCTCTTCCAGAGAATCTTCCTGACTCAGGGATTGAACCGGCATTTCCCAAGTCTCCTCCATTGGCAGGTGGACCCTTTACCACTGTGCCACCTGGGAAGCCCACAAGCACTGGTGGTTTTTGAAAATCAAGGGAGGAATTTCTGGGAGAGCCCTCAAGGTGTGGTAGTGCCTTTCCTCACATCCACGGCAACACTTGGGCTCATCTTCATGGGAAGTAGTTTGCTGTAAAGTGCTGATCTTAGAATTAAAGGAAAGGAACTATCCTAATCCATTGTTGTCTGAATGAAATTGCATTTTCTCATCAGGCATTCAGGACTGTGACAAGAACAGAACAGAGGAGAAAGGAGAAGGAATGGTCCTTCCCCCTGGGGAGCTCTGGATCCATTGAGAAAAGTCATGCTCACCTCATATAATTAAGGCAGATTGATCTGAATTCATTGTACAATCATCGTCCCATGTTTCCATGCCCATCAGGAAAGGATAGAACCCAGGTCTCCTGCATTGAATGCAGATTCTTTATAGTCCGAGCTACCAGGGAAGCCCCCTCTAAATCAGAAGAAGGAGGGCTTGGGAGTCATTCAACCTGTGTTTATTACGTATCATCTGACAGTAGGAATTATTTTGCTCCTCTGGGAAAGACTTTCTAGAGGAGCTGCCTAGCTGACCCAGAAAGATGACTATACTACCTCGTTCCAATTTTCTATTATATTACTGAGCAAAAAACTGACCTGATACTTAATGGTGGAAAACCACCACCACATTATTACATTATGATTTTGTGTGGCAGTAATTTGGGCAGCTGGCATAACTGTGTTCATTCAGTGGTATTCTGTTGGCTACTGGTCTTGTCTGGAGGGATCAAGATGGCTTTCATTCTCCTGCCTGGAGCTTTGTTAAGATTTGGCTACACTGAGCCCCTCTCCCTTTCCATGTCATCATGCAAGCCTTTCTGTGGGTTTTCTCCAGGAGGGTAGTTGATTGGATTTATTATACGCAGCTCAGACCACCAAGAGACTAAGAAAGAAGCTTTCAGTCTTCTCAAAGGAAAGACCTAAAACTGAGTCTGCATCACGTGAACAATTCTTTATTAATCCAAACAATCTCACACAAGTTTATAATCAACGGCAGGGCACTGGAACCCACCTCTTATTGGGAGGAGTGTCAAGACTCTGTAGCAGTAGCAGTGTTAGTAACTCAGTCGTGTCCAACTCTTTGTGACCCCATGGACTGTAGACCGCCAGGCTCCTCTGTCCGTGGAATTCTCCAGGCGGGAATACTGGTGTGGGTTGCCATATCCTTCTCCAGGGGAATCTTCCCAACCCAGGGATCGAACCCAGGTCTCCTGCATTGAAGGCAGATTCTTTACCATCTGAGCTACCAGGGAAGCCCCCTCTACAAGACTCTCTGTCCATCTTTAGTTTGGTACATTTATCCCTCGCTGAGGTCACTTCATGTGTGTAATGCAATCTTGGTGATTTATGACCCAAGTTGCCTGGAAAATCCCATGGACAGAGGAGCCTGGTAGGCTGCAGCCCATGGGGTCGCTAAGAGTCGAACACGACTGAGCAACTCACTTTCACTTTTCACTTTCATGCATTGGAGAAGGAAATGGCAACCCACTTCTGTGTTCTTGCCTGGAGAATCCCAGGGACGGGGGAGCCTGATGGGCTGCCGTCTATCGCATCACACAGAGTTGGACATGACTGAAGCTACTTAGCAGCAGCAGCAAACATGAGATAGGAAAAGAAAAGCAACCTCAGATGAGGAAATAAGTCTGTCTATGAGAGACATCTGTCATTATACTATGAGTTCCTATATGATCAACTATGCTCTGCTCCAGACCTAGTATGGTGCTAGAAACATGGAGAGTGATCTATCAATAGAACTCAGCTAACTGACAAGCAATTTTTTTTTTTTTTTACTACATTTCTAGTTATGTGAGTGACTTTCTCACACTGAACCTTCCAGGAAAGGTGCCAGGGGAATCTTATTGCAAAACTAGCAGTTTATTGGGTTGACAAAGAGAACATTCAATTAAGGAGATTTTGCAGAATACAATGGGATAGTTCTAGTTGTGAAATGTGGGCTTAAAAAGGAATCATTTAGAAACATCCAAGAAGCATTTGAAGATTGGATGACAAGATGTAGCCTCTTCAAATCAAACAAAGACTGAGGGTCAAGGGTGGGCACAGAAGTCCAGGCAGATGTGGGACAGTTTCAGGTCTCCCTGCCCGATTCCAAAGGTCCATTACACCAGGCTTCCAAGAGACTGATCCAGGAAACAGTGGTAACAACCACCGTGCATCCATCACTGTCCTAGCACTGTGGTTATAGTTCAGTTCAGTTTAGTCACTTAGTCTTGTCCAATTTTTTGCAACCCCGTGGACTGCAGCATGCCAGGCCTCCCTGTTCATCACCAGCACATGGAGCTTACTGAAACTCATGTCCATCGAGTTGGTGAAGTCATCCAATCATCTCATCCTCTGTCATCCCCTTCTCCTCCTGCCCTCACTCTTTCCCAGCATTAGGGTCTTTTCCAGTGAGTCAGCTCTTCACATAAGGTGGCCAAAGTATTGAAGTTTCAGCTTCAGCATAGTCCTTCCAATGAATATTCACGACTGATTTCCTTTAGGATGGATTGGTTGGATCTCCTTGCCATCCAAGGGACTCTCAAGAGTCTTCTCCAACACCATAGTTCAAAAGCATCAGTTCTTCAGCGCTCACCTTTCTTTATAGTCTAACTCTCAAATCCATAAATGACTACTGGAAAAACCATAGCCTTGACTAGATGGACTTTTGTTGGCAAAGTAATGTCTCTGCATTTTAATATGCTGTCTAGGTTGATCATAACTTTTCTTCCAAGGAGGAAGTGCCTTTTAATTACATGGCTGCAGTTATCATCTGCAGTGATTTTGGAGCCCAAGAAAATAAAGTCTCTCACTGTTTCCATTTTTTCCCCATTTGCCATGAAGTGATGGGACCAGATGTCATGATCTTCGTTTTCTGGATGTTGAGCTTTAAGCCAACTTTTTCACTGTCCTTTTTCACTTTCATCAAGAGGCTCTTTAGTTCTTCACTTTCTGCCATAAGGGTGGTGTCATCTGCATGTCTGAGGTTATTGATATTTCTCCCAGAAATCTTGATTCCAGCTTGTGCTTCATCCAGCCTGGCATTTCTCATGATGTACTCTGCATAGAAGTTAAATAGGCAGGGTGACAGTATATAGCCTTGATGTACTCCTTTCCAGATTTGGAACCAGTCTGTTGTTCCATGTCCAGTTCTAACTGTTGGTTCCTGACCTGCATACAGGTTTCTCAAGAGGCAGGTCAGGTGGTCTGGTATTCCCATCTCGTTAAGAATTTTCCACTGTTTGTTTTATTCCACACAGTCAAAGGCTTTAGCGTAGTAACTGTGGTTATAGAGGGAAATTAAAACATGGTGCTATATCTCCAAGGCCTCCAAGTCTCCAGATGGAAGCATTCTCTGTCCATCCATAGATTCAAGGGGAATGTTTGGGCATCTCGAGGTAGATCAAGATGGCAGAGGGCAGAAAGGCTGAGATTGCCATTGCCTAGCCCTGGATCCACCATGCCAGAGGGAAGAATTCTTGAAGAAACCAGAAGTTGTACATATTCTCTCAATGTAGGCCAGCAGCTGCTGGCTTCCACCCCTTCCTGCTAAACAGAATCATATTTACCCCAAGAATCTGGCATCCTGCCCTAGAGAACAGAAAGGCAGACAGCTTCTAAGAAGTCTCCTAATAATTCCTGGTCTTCACACCTGGTGGAATCCTCTCTTGTTCTGTGGGATGGCCTTGGCGACTTGCTCTTAACAAGCAGACTATGGCAAAATGATGTCACTTCTAGGATTAGGCTACAAAAGACTTGGACATTTGTCTGGCTTGTCTTCCCTCTGGGTCTTCTCCAGTGTTTGCTCTAATCAAGCAAGATGCCATGTTGTCGGCTGCCCTTTGGAGAAGCTCATGTGATTCAGACTGGAGGGTGGGTTCCAGTCAACATCCAGGGAGGAAATGAGACCCTCAGCCCAACAGCATTCACGGACTTGAATCCTATCAATACCTAAAGGAGTGACCTTGGAAGCTGAAGCTTTGGGGGGCAATTTGTTATGCAGCAATGGTTGAATAATACAAGTATATAAAAGAAGAAAACATAACTAACTCAGCTCATGATCTAGTGCTCTTCCTATTACACCATGCGATTTCTGGCTAATGAGGATCATTCATCTTGAGGCTAGGGCAACATCTGGTCAGTGGCGTGAAGTCTTAGCATTTAGCTCAGCAGTCACATTCCCCCACTGTCTGACAGTGACCTTGTCTCCCAGTTGTCCTCTGTATCCATAGGGGATTGGTTCCAAGACACCTCCCCAACTGCCCTTCAGATACCACAATCCACAGATGCTCTCTCTATATATAGTTATTTAAAATTTGCATATAACCTATGAACATCTTCCTGTATACTTTAAATCATCTTTAGATTACTCTAAATACCTAATACAATGCAAATGCTATGGAAATAGTTGCTGATGCAGGCAAATTCAAATTTTGCATATTGGAAATTTCTGTTTTTTTTTTTTTCCTCAATTATTTTTGATCCACAGGTGATTGAATCCATGCATGTGAACCTGTGGATATGGAAGGCTAACTGTACTGTGGTCAGCGCTAGTCCTCACTACCTCCAGGCCCTACACAGAGCTTCATTCACCTGTCCACAGTTCTCACCACACCCTACAAGGTCTGTACTATGATGGTGCCATTTTAAGGAAGAGAATCTGTGGTTTAGGGATATTCTGGAATTGACTGAAGGTCACAGAACTACTGAACTTCAGAAAAAGTGCACCATATATACTTTCCTGACCTCTTGAGTGATGATTGGTTGACTTTTGTATCTCACTCTTTTCTAGATGCAGTTCCAGTGTCTGCCATTGTCAAGGGCTATGGTCACTGAACAACTGTGCGGTTTAGAAAGCAGCTTACTTCCCTGTAGCAAAATACCCTAAAATCATATTTGCTAGCAGACTCTTTTGTTATGCAAATGAAGATAATGAAGCCTGAGGCTTGATGCTTACCTCATATTTAGAACAAGGGACTGTATTTCTTCAACCTTCCTTCAGTTTACACCCCACCCAGGATCATACACCACCCCTCAGGTCCACAAGTACAGATGGACCCATTTTCTAAAGTGTTGGGTTCATGGCTAGGAATGAAGAACAGGTCTTCCAATGAAGAACAAGTCTCAACCTTTCTGAGTTCTGGAACAAAATGCAAAAGATATAAAACTTCATGTTTTCTTAAGGGATACAAATTAGATATATGGGAAAAATACTATGAAATCAGTTATTTGTTCACAGTTTTAACACTCAAAGCACTCTTGTATATTTGAATATGAATTACACAGATATGAATGGGACATAGCATTCATTCCATCTATAGCTCACTGAACAGACTGCCCACATAGCACTGAGTTTCCATACTGCACATGCTCTGCTCTAAGCCCACCTGAGGATCCAAGGCTCACAAGGTGGAAACCACTATCATATAGATACTGCTTTTTTATTAAAATGCACTTTCCTGGTTTGCAACCATCCAGTGAAACCATCAAACAAAATTCTAGGTAAGGACCCTCAAGTTGTTTTAAATTTAAACAATATTTGGACACAGAAGGAAATTGAGGAGAGAGGAAAGGAAAGGATGCCAGGACAAGGCAGAGGAGAAGGCAGTGGCAGGAAAGAGAGCTGTGCTCTAAAATATCAGAAGTACTGGGTTTGTGGAATTTCACTGATGGACCAGTGGTTAAGAACACCTGCCTTGCAATGTAGAGGACATGGGTTCGATCCCTGGTCTGGGAACTAAGATCCCACATGCTGTGGAGCAACTAAGTCTGCTTGCCTCAACTACTGAGCGCGTGTGCCACAGCTAGAGAGTCTGGGCGCCACAGTGAACAGTCCCACAATGAAGATCTTGTGTGCCACAACTAAAAGACCTGGCACAAATAGACAGTACTGGGTTTGTGCTCATGAGCTAATTTCCTTGAGACTCAGTTTCTTCTGCTGAGGTTTGTAATGAAATCCTCTTTATGGAGCTATTGTGAGGATTAAATGGCACAAAATACACAAGAATGCTTTGCAAATTGGTGAGGCTATGGCACATGTTAATTCTTAATAGACCTTAATCTGAGCAACCAGGGCTGTCCAAGGTTATGTGACTAATTAGCCAAGTTGGGGCCCAAATGGTATAAAAGCTCAATGTGTCCTTGTTCAGTCCCTGGTCTACTGGTGACCAGCTTGTTTTTCCCAAACTGAAGGTGGGCTCTTAAAAGCTGAAGAGGGATGTAAATGATCATTTCAGTTCAGCCTATTCCCTTTGTAAGGAGGGTATCGGTTACCTCCACTCCACGAATGGTAGGGGATTGAAGTGTCATTCAAAGGCCTAAAACTCAGAAACGGAGCAGAGTGCAGGGGGGGCAGAGGGTGGGAAATTGTCTCCCTCGACATTTGTCTGTGTGCCAGGTATGGAAACACACACTATACTTACCAGAACACCTTTCAAACTGAATCTATTTTTACTGTAACCTAGCACTGTAGATAAATGTAAATTTGTAGCACTTGCTGGACTAGCTGGATTATTTTTACCAGTTTTCACTTTGTTTTATTAGCTGCTCCACATATACAACAGAATGGAAGACAATTTGCAATATTCAGAAAATTCCCGTATACTAGGTATCCCATCCTCCTCTAATTTAATTTAAAAGCAACAATAGCAACAAAATTCTCCTATATTCATTTCACTTGTAAGCAGTCAAGAGCTATTCCCTTGGATGGGAAGAAAAACAACAGAACCAGGGCATGGGGGAAAAATTGTTTCAACATGCCAATTTATTTTGTATTTATACACTGGACTTCTGCTAGTAGATCATTTATCCAAAGAGAAAAACAGACCCCTTACCTTGCCATGGTAAAACAAACAAATACAAAGTCACTTTTTAATAGGTCCTGCTAGGAATCACCTTGGACATAAACAACCATTTTTCAAAGACAAACTGTTTAGAACAGATTGAGAAAATAATCACTATTATGGAAGGATTACAAGTGAGCCATTCAAGCCAAAGGTTTAGACATCTAAAACAGCCTGATGACAGGCAACGTGATGTACATGAACCTTATTCATTTCCCTGCCCCCTTCTCTCACACACACAGACACACAGACACACACACACACACGTGAGCAGCACAGCCATTGAGTAATGGGCCACCATGGGAAAAGTTAATGAGTTTTGCTGGGTCTTGGTCCTGGTTCCTTCATCTGAAAAGTGGGGGTAATAATATCTATTTTGATGGATTTTGTATAAGAAGCAGAGAGAAAGAAAGTGGCTGGCGTAGTGCTCAGAAGGCATAATTGAAGTATAATTATTATTAAAGTTAGTAAAAGAGAAGACTCTCAAAGTAATGGGGCAATTTACGACATGAAGCTTGGAAGCAAGCCACAGGCTTCATACCACTGGAAATGCATCTCTCCATCATGCTGGTGCTGCTACTAAGTCACTTCAGTTATGTCCAACTCTGTGCAACCCCACAGACGGCAGCCCACCAGGCTCTCCCATCCCTGGGATTCTCCAGGCAAGAACATTGCCATTTCTTTCTCCAATGCATAAAAGTGAAAAGTGAAACTGAAGTCACTCAGTCGCGTCAACTCTGTGCAACCCCATAGACGGCAGCCCACCAGGCTCTCCCATCCCTGGGATTCTCCAGGCAAGAACATTGCCATTTCTTTCTCCAATGCATAAAAGTGAAAAGTGAAACTGAAGTCGCTCAGTCGCGTCCAACTCTGTGCAACCCCATAGACGGCAGCCCACCAGGCTCTCCCATCCCTGGGATTCTCCAGGCAAGAACACTGGAGTGGGTTGCCATTTCCTTCTCCAATGCATAAAAGTGAAAAGTGAAACTGAAGTCGCTCAGTCGTGTCCGACCCTCAGCGACACCATGGACTGCAGCCTTCCAGGCTCCTCCATCCATGAGATTTTCCAGGGAAGAGTACTGGAGTTGGGTACCATTGCCCTCTCCATCATGACTGTATCCAAAGCCCAGGGTCACAGTGAAATTAGCCAAATATATCTCTGAGGACCGCAGCAGTGAAACTGTGTACCCTCTCCCCTGGATCTCTCCCTTCCTCCTTGCACAAAGGAATGATGGAATCTCCTTTCTAGAGTTAACTTGGAGGAGTAATTAGGGGCACTTACCTTCCTGGTGACTGGTACTGACAGTGATGCTAAGTGATCTGGAGATACTGTCATCAGGAATATCTAGATTGCAACTCATGTCTTTACACCACAAACCTCCTCATTCTTGACCAACCATATCCACGCCACCTTGAGTTTGAACATACCATTTGTAAAACCTGAGGCAGCCGTAAAACCAGATAAGAGAAGTAGGGAACATGATATGAACAAGCTAGAAGGAACACCTTGGAAAGGAGTAACTCCAGGGAAATACAGAGGTCCTAGTCATCAAGCAGGTGTCATAGACACCTATGTCAAGTCATAGACATAGAGGCAGAGTCCACAGAGTGTTGTGAGTGGCCAGTGGGCATGTAACCAAGAGGAATGGGAGACAAAGTTGCTGGGAATTTCTTAAATTCCAACTCCCTTTATCTATGCCCAGATTTCCAAGTATGGCCAAGAAGATCGTGTTTTGCACAGTTCCAAGGGTGACATCACAAAGACCTCAGAAGGGAATGGAACATTCTGCATTTGTGCACATCAGCATATGGTAGCCATATCTACAATTTGTCCGGGAAGCTTGTCACAGATTTTTGAGCCTAGGTATGATGTGAGAGTTAAGAAAGAAGACTATCATCATCCATGGTATATATCAGCCTTCAAGTAACATAGTAGTCTCAAGAGTTGTCATCTGATCAACAAACACATCACTTAGTTTAGGGCTTCACACTTAGCAGGTACCTACTGAATATTTACTAGATGAATGAACTAATGAGTGATGAAGTGAATTAAGGAGCAGTTACATGCATTTCAAGATGGAGGACATTCTGGAAAACATGCACAGCAGATTAGCAACCTATGGCAGCTGGATCTGACTGTTCTAGCATGGACTGGTTAATGTGTGCTGTGCTTAGTCACTAAGTCATGTCCAGCTCTTTCCAACCCCATGGACTGTAGCCCGCCAGGCAAGAAGAATACAGGAGTGGGTTGCCATTTACTCCTCTAGAGGATCTTCCTGACCCAGGGACTGAACCTGTATCTCCTGCATTGGTAGGCAGATTCTTTACCACTGCGCCACATGGGAAGCCCAGGGACTGGTTACTATTCCTCTGTAATTATATAATCCCTAGTTTAATTGCCATATCATCTTTTATCATAGCTACATAATTTATATTTAACCATATCTACAACTGTTATTTTAACAACTCCTATCATTTTATTGATATTTTAGGCATTTTCTCTATTATTTATTATTATTCTCATTGCATGTTGAATTGCTTTCTGTGGACATATTCAAATAATGACAATAGTAATATTTATATTATATGCAAGACATTATGCTAGTTGCCTTATGTGCCGCTGTTCAGTTGCTAAGTTGTGACTCTTTGCAACCCCAGGGACCGCAGCCTGCCAGGTTTCTCTGTCCATAAGAATACTGGAGTGGGTTACCATTTCCTTCTCCAAGAGATCTTCCCCACCCAGGGATCAAACTTCCATCTTCTGCATTGCAGGTGGATCTTTACCACTGAGCCACCAGGGAAGACCATTTTATAATCAAAGTATTTCAAATTCACCTAAGGTCATATACCTAAAAAGTGAATGAATGAAGATTCCCACAAAGATCTTCTTACTACATGTTTTTTGTTTTTTTTTTTTTCCCAATCTAAGAAGAATTACTATGAATTTGGATAAAAAGATTTAAGGCACTAGGTATAAATTATGTAATTTACCCTGCACTACAGTAGTTTCCAAAGATCATGAATTTGGCCTTTAAGAATGGGCAGGACTGTGGCCACCATATAATTTCATCAGAAGTCATGAATGTACCATCAGTCAAGCATAGCGTCCATTGCTGTGCTGTGCCTAAGTCACTCAGTCATGTGTGACTCTCTGTGACCCCATGGACTGTAGCTTGCTAGGCTCCTCTGTCCATGGGATTCTCCAGGCAAGAACACTGGAGTGGGTGGCCTCTCCCTTCTCTGGTTCATCTTCCTGACCCAGGAATCCAACAAGGGTCTGCTGAATTGCAGGCGAATTCTTTATCAGCTGAGCTACCAGGGAAGCGCACAGCATCTATTAGGTACCACTATGTTGACCATTTTCTCAGTCTCTCCAGGTAACAGGGCTTTCTCTCTCCTTGGAAGCCCACTGACATTTACTTCGTATGACCTTCAGTATGATCCTTCTAGAGCCCCAATCAACCATGTCTAGTCCCCGTTTAATGGCAGCTTTCACTCTGCATCTCTTCTACTTTGGCTGGTCTGTCTGTCCCTTTTCATTCTAATCCCAGTTCATTCTGTCTGCCACATGCCTGGCTGCTGCTCCTAGGCTGCCAGTACCAGAGCCATGGAGAGTTACTAGAAATTTCAGAACATCCCACTTCTTTGCTCTGTACATTCTTTCTCTCCACCAGAAATGCCAACGACAATCTTATTTATCTTATTGTATGATTCATAGAACTTTTTCAAGATCCATGAGGATAGGAAATAAATTCTTTAAAATCATTGTATCTCGAAACTCAGTATCTGGTACATAGTGGTTTCAATTAAATATCTGCTTTGGATAAATTCAGGGTGAAAATCACTTTTTCTGGAAAACTCCCTGAAGCCCTGGAAAAATGAATGCCGTGATATCTAATAGCCACACTGTTATACAATGAAATGATGAATTTCCAGGTATTTCTCTGAAGCTGGACTCCGAGCTCCTGGGTGGCAGAGAGCAAATCTTACTCATATTTGGATCCTTAACACCCATCCTAGGCCAGGCTTATAGTAAACCACCATAGATTTCCTGGAATTGAAAAATATAATTCTAAAGCAGTCACGTGAGCTGAGCTGGACGGTTGTTAGGCTTCTCATTTTACAGCTGAAAAAAGAGGTAGCCAGGGAGGAGAAAAAAAAAATGTCTTGACTCAATTTTCATTGGAAATCAGAGGCCCAGACAGGGCAGGAACAGGGTCTCCTAAACTCCTAGTTATAAAGCACTGTTGGTGGCCACTGACAAGGGAGGCTGGTGCCTTTCTTTCTGACTTGTCAGTGGAGGAACAGAGGCCTGTTCTCGAGATGAGCACCAGCAGAGGAGCCTCGATGGGCTGAGATTCATGAATGGATCCTGCTCACCGCTCGTGGTGACAGCCTGGGGGAACACACAAGTCGCCCTAGTGTGGAGGACTGAGTGCCAGGAAGGTCTTCCAGAAGTCACTTGGCAAGAGGGAGTCAGGAGACACGGGAGCACTTTCTTGACCCTTTTTTCAAACCCAGTGGCCCTGTGGTGGCCTGTCATACAGTCTGTGTTCTCTTCTGCCAACCTCCCAGGAATGGCTTATCTCTGGAGTTTGTGTATAATCATAAATTGCAAATATGCTCCAGTGGGCATAATCCTACAGAGCTCTCTTTTTTTGACTCAAAAGTGTCCTACCAAGGACTTCCCTGGTGGTTCAGTGGTTAAGAATCCGCCTTCCAATGCAGGGGATGGGTGGAGGGAATTGATCCTTGGTTGGATGAGTGGGGAGGACTAAGATCCCACACGGTGCCACAACTAAGATCGGACACAGCCAAGTAATAAATATTTTTTAAAGTGTCCTGCCATGGGCAATACATGATATAGTCTGCTTTTCCTTCCAAACTAGAAAATATGCATGTGCCTCTCAGTTGTGTCCAACTCTGTGCGACCCTATGGACTGCAGCCCACCAGACTTCTCTGTCCATGGGATTCTCCAGACAAGAATACTGGAGTGGGTTGCCATGTCCTCCTCCAGGGCATCTTCCCAGCCCAGGGATGGAACACAAGCCTCTTAAGTCTAACCTGCATGGCGGGTTCTTTACCACTAGTGCCCACTGGGAAGCCTGAAAATACGCATGCTGCTGCTGCTGCTGCTAAGTCACTTAGTCGTGTCCGACTCTGCGACCCCACAGATGGCAGCCCACCAGGTTCCTGCATCCCTGGGATTTTCCAGGCAAGAACACTGGAGTGGGTTGCCATTTTCTTTTGCAGAAGATATGCATACATGGGTATAAAAGTTCAGAGTAAAGTGAACTTGCTCAGTTGTGTCCGACCTTCATGGACCCCATGGACTGCAGCCTTCCAGACTCCTCCGTCCATGGGATTTTCCAGGGACAAGTACTGGAGTGGGGTGCCCTTGCCTTCTCCAGAAGATATGCATACATGGGTACCAAAGTTCAGAGTATTCTAAACTCCCCTTTCTCAGCCCCTTGGGTTTTTTTTTTGGTCCCCAGTCAGATTGCTTGGTTTACCGGGATACATTAGATTAAGGCCTGGCAAGTTCTGTCCAAGTTCTAGCCTAAATAGGAGGACTGGCTCCTTTTGCGGAAATTGGGAATAACTGGAGTGAACCTGCAGCCCTCACCTGATTCCCAGTGCCTAGTGCCTCTGTGGTCCACGTGTGTTGAGGGAGGAAACATAAAGAGAACAAGAGAAAGGGACTCGCACTGAAGGGGCCCCAGGCTTCGCAGGAGGTGTGCGCCAGCATTGTTTGCCTGGGCCAAAGCCCTCTGGGCATGTCTTGGAGCGGAAGAATTAGTGATTACCTGCGGTCTGAGTTAAAAGATGTCGTTGAGCTGGTTTCGGCAGGCAGAAAAATACCAAAAGCCTGATGGTAGGTGGGGGTGGAGGGGGACACCAACTAAAAGCAAGCAATCCGTTTTTTCTTATATGGGGAGGAGAGTGTTGGAAAAAGATAATGAAACTGATTTTTGAAACTCGGTGCGGCACCCCGGATGTCAAGCGCATCTTCCAAGGACGAGAGCTATGTGAGCAGCGGTGTCCGAACGCTCAGAGGATGCCCAGCTTGCTGGGGAGGAGGGCCCGGGAAGATGAACGAGTTAGGAAGTCCACTCGTCACTGATGGAGCTTCTTAGGGACTTGGCGGCGGGGCAGGAGTCGCCCCGCCGCCTGCAGCAGGGTGCGCAGTCAGCCGGTGGCGGCGCCGGGACCGTCCCTCCCTGGTCGGGTGCACTACCTCCCCGGCTCCCGGTCCCGGTTGGATAAAGCACTTTGTTTACCTCACCAGGGCTGAGCCATCCTGGGGGGGGCGGGAAGGGGGAAGGCGAGCGCCCGCGCTCGGAGCCGGGAGCTGCAATGGCAGTGGCAGCCGCCTGCGGGCGCGGGGAGCTGCCAGAGGACTGGCAGCGGAGAGGCTGATTGATGGGCCTCCGGCTCAATGAGGGGGGGCCCCGGGCGGGGGCGGGGCGGGGCCGACGCTGCGCTCAGCCAGTCGCCGGTGCCGCCGGGTGGTGGTGGTAAGGGGGGAAGGGGGGCGGAGGCTCAGTGGAAATGTGTCGGTGACATTGAATGGGGAGACCGAGCGCGAGCGAGGCGCGCGCGCGCACACACACAGCCCCGCTCTCGCAGAGATCCCCGGCCACGTAAGTAACTATTAATACCGCCTCGCCGAGAGATGCGGGCGTGCTGAGCTCGGGGATTGGCCTCGGGCACCGTCGGCCGTCCCCTTCCATTTCCAATACTCGTTTCTCTTACCTCCGGGTGGGGGGAAGAACAAAAATCAAAGAAGAAGAGAAGCCGTCAGTTTTCTCCAAAACAACCCCGCCAGGCAGTTTGGGTTGAAGGCAGGGGGTGACGGACCGGGGCAAATTATTCCAAGGCGCGATCCAGTGAAAAGAGCGAAAGAGGAGACGGTGTGGGTTGACGGCTAGGGGTGCGTCCCTTTCCTGCGCCGGGAGGACCCCCGGAAGCTCGCGTCGGGGACACCGGAGACCATTGATCTACCCTCGTCCTCCCTGCGCGCACTTCTCGCTTTCTCCGGAGGCCGATCCAGAGCGCGAGGGAGCGGCGACGGCATGAGCCGGTGCTGACCTCCGCCCGGCAGGCCAAGCCCTGGGCTTTGTCGCGTACCTGCGCCCGGCCCGCAACTCCGTGCCCGGCTTTTGCAATCTTTTGTTGGCAGCGCTGACCGCTCTAAGTTAAATGCTCCCTTGCTATTTTTTTTTTTTTTTCCTTTTTGTCTGTTTGTTTAAATTTCGGAGAGCTCTAGCGATCTTGGAAAAGCCTCAGACGCCATCTACAGTTAAAACGTAGGTAATTACCCTCTCCGGACCCTCTCCGGCAACCTCCCCCCCTCCCCGCCTTCCACGCCCCCCACCCTTTCCACCAAAAAAGGGGGTGCAGCGCGGATTCAGTCTGCGGTGCGGCGCGAGCCGGTACCCGGGCTTGTTTCCCTTTTCTTTTTGTTTGGTTTCTAACGCGCCGAGACCAAGCAGCGGCCGTGTGCGCTCCCCGAGGACTGCACAAACTACAGCGAGGCTCCTCCGCCCCGTCTGCTTCGGGAGCCTGCGTGGGGACTGCTTCGGGAGCCCCAGGGCTGCAGCTCCTCACCTTAGCAATCCAGTTACAAGTCCAGATCCACGTTGGAAAAGGAGCGAGAGAGAGAGAGAAACTAAAAGTGAGAAGATTCTGCAAATCGCTGGCGGCTTTGGGGGTCACAAAAGGACCCGAGTTGCCGCCGACCGAGGACCCCCCGGGAGTCGGGCTCGGAGCAGACGAGGTGCCCGGCGGCTGCCGTTTGGGGGGTGCTTCTAACTCTTTCTCCACGTAGCCCCCTTCCCGACCCCCCCCCCTCGATCCCTTTTAACATCCGTGGCACGGAGGCGCTGCAGCCGCACTCGCCCGCGACTCATCTCTCCAGCGGTTTTTTTTTGTTTGTCGAGTGCGATCCCCACACTCATGAACATACACAGGTCTACCCCCATCACAATAGCAAGATATGGGAGATCGCGGAACAAAACCCAGGATTTCGAGGAGTTGTCGTCTATAAGGTCCGCCGAACCCAGCCAGAGTTTCAGTCCGAACCTCGGCTCCCCGAGCCCGCCTGAGACTCCGAACTTGTCGCATTGCGTTTCTTGCATTGGGAAATACTTATTGTTGGAACCCCTGGAGGGAGACCACGTTTTTCGGGCCGTGCATCTGCACAGTGGAGAGGAGCTGGTGTGCAAGGTAAAGAGCCTGGGGTTTGCTTTTGGCTGTTTTGTCTTTTGAAAAGATGCCCCGGCCTTTGGGAGGGGGCGGGAGGTTGCGGAGCCCTGCGGTCCGGGGGAGGGAGATTCGCCTGATTAATTATCCGTGGGCTCGTTAAATGGGGTTCTGAATTTATTTCTTCGCGTTCGACTAGTCGCGAAGTTTTTAGAGCGTTGCAGACAATGGGGCGGGCTGCGGCGGGGGCGTTCTGGGGAGAGCCCGCCGCGGAGAAGGCGGCGGGACTGAGCGGGGGCCACGGCCACGCGTGGTCCCTTCGGCTCGTGGAGCCCCTCTGCGTTGCGCCGGGTCCCGCGGCCTGGGGATTTCTCCCTGGGTCCAGCCCCCTCCCTTTCCAACACCGTGTAGGGAATCCCCCCCGCTTAATTTCTAGGCGCTGATGGCTCGGTTCCTTTCGCAGCCATTGTTCTCGGCAGCGTGCAGGTGTGGAACCTTTGTTCCGTAGGTGCCCTTTAAAAGAGACGCACAAAGGTGTCCCCCCTGGCTGAGCCCCGGAGTCCAGCGCGGGGAAGGAGTTTACAAAGAGCCTCCTTCTGCCTGCAGCTTGAAAGGAAGGTTGGGGGCGGAAATCAAAGCCACCAGCGCACCTCTGGGTATTGGAAATTGTGAATCCTTTGGGTCTTTTTCTCTTGTCTCTGTTCTTCTCATCTCCAGCTTTCCATGCCTGAACCTCCACCCCCTATTTGCCCCCACTACCTACCCCCCAACCCGCCCAACATACACCTTTGCCTGTAGGGTTTAGAGGCCAGCATTTGGAGCCTCGGGGATTCACAGTGCTAATACAGAGACGGGTACTTCGGTTTCCTTTTCGTCTTTGACCCTGAACTGGTTTGTCTCTCTGTGTCTTTGTGTGCGTTCCACAGGGCTCCAAGACAAGGGGATGAGCAGGGGAATAGTTGCAAAAGAGAAAAAAAAAAAAAAAAAAAAGACGGTAGAGCAGGCTACCCAGGAATGGGACATAGATGAAGAATTCATTGTCACTTAATTTTAGCTTATCTCATTGTCGGTGTTGTTTGGGGAGGGGTTAAGGAGATAGTTAGAAGTGGGAATACCCCCCACCCCTCTTTGAAATGGGTACTCTGCATAACTGTGCTACCAATAATGCATCCCACTTTTACCATCAACCATAGGCTGCTTTGTGAACTTGCTTTCTTTCACGGGGGACTGAAGTATTTCATTGTGAAAAATGGGTTTGGTGGAGGGTCTCCAGTCTGTTGTGCAGTTGTTCAGTTGAGACCTCAGGGGGAAATCAGAGACTTTAAATACTGCTCTCTGCTTGGACTGAGCATTTGGTATTTTGCACCTTCTCCAAGTTATTGAGACTCAGAGCAGCTATTCCCACTTAACCAAAATTCAGTAAGCTATTCAGAGCTGGGTTGAATTCTCAGAAGACCTACAACATTGTACAATAGGGTAGTCATCCTCTGAAATGAATGAATTCCACAGAGCTGCCACTCTCATATGAAATATGCACAATCACCCAGCAGTGTGTTTTCACTCCTTTTGCTCAACTTCAGTAGAGCATTTTAATATTTTTCAAAGGCTGGAGATGCTTTTAAGTAAAAGGAGTCTGCCGCCAAATTCTGCAGGAACATCTTGCCCTGTTATTTCTTTGTTTAAAGACAGAGGTGACTCTGGCCCCTGCTGTTTCTTTCTCCCTTCGATTTTTTCAAGACACATTTCACTTTAGACTGACCTTACAGTGTCATTCGTAGACTTGCTCTCTGGCCTGAAACTGTACTTAATCTGCTGGTTTAGTTATGGCAAAGATTGAATCAGCCCTTCACCAATTACTGTGCTGCTGCAAGTGGATTTAAGTGCAGTATCATTGTTCTGCTTGACAGAGGTCATCCCTTTAAGACACAGCAGCTCTGTTTGCCTGCCTTTTCACCAGAGGTGATGTGGGTGACTTCTTATGCAAGCTTAGTTGCATAGTTGTATATATCCTAGGAAGCTCCAAGTGGTTTTTATAAGGCTGTTTCTATGAGCTACCCTCATAGATACACTGTGGACTCTTGGCTTACTGCAGGCTCAGTGAAGTCTACACATTGAATCCAGTTCCTTTTGACATCTTAGAATGTAGAGTTCTTGTCTCCTAGCTCTGTGTTGACCCAGGAAAGTCTTTGTAACAATAGATCCAGTGCAAAGATGTTACTCACAGGAACTCTATAGGACACTATTTTGGGAGAGAGACTGGAGCTTCATTTAACCAAAATAATCATGCCTGTTTATTGTCTTCCTGTGTCTGTGTTAAGCTAGGCAGATGAAAGAAGGGGACTTTAGGGTGTCTTCAGCTTATCGTTTTCATGGAAATGCTTGTAGTCACTGTGCAGATTGACATAATCACTATCTTGGCAAAATAGGCACTTTTTTTTTTTTTTTTTTAATACTATGAATGATGGCCTAATCTCACTGCCTTATCTGATCTGTCACATTATATAACTAAGGATCTAAATTAAACATTTAAAAGAGGCTGGCACTGAGGCTTATGGCTTGATTTTGCACTTGAAGGTGATGGTTTAAATACCAGTCCAAGCTCATAAATGCCTGTTACAGCTAGTAATAAAAGTTTGGTTTCTACCCATTTGGGAAAACATAAGTACTTGCTTTATTTTGCATATTATGTCCACCATCTTGGAATTTGGTCTCTCCTACAAAGGGTATGGCTACATTTTGAAGGTGCCTGAATATGTTTGACTTTTAATTTTAATGTTCATTTGGTTTTTCAGTGGGACAGGATAATAGACTTAAGGGTACTGAGCCAAAAAAAAAAAATCACCTTTTATTTTTCTAAAAATGCAACTCAAAGCAGAAAATATGTTATAAATAATCATTACCCCATGAGCATTGGCTACAGAACCTGCAGCCTGGTGCTTCAGATCCCAGCGTCCTCCTTATATAACGCAATGTTTACATTAGTCACTGCAAAGCCTTTATTACTCTGGGAAATTTCTGAGGCTTTCCTGGGTTTCTGCAGTCTGGGTGTTAAAGTTGACTCAAGCATTTCAAATGCCTAATTGAACGGACCTCTGAGGTCACTGCTGGCAGGTCATCATTTGACAGTATCAGGGTGTGATTTGTGGTCTCTGGGGACACGGAAGTATTCATTCTTAAATTTTAGGTTATAGTGGCAGCAGCTGCGCTGCTTTCCTGAGATGCCTCATTATGGTTCATTCACAACGTTACTTTGCTTCCTCGCCCGCGTTCGCACCAGCCCTCCCGAGGTTCTTACAGGGCCGTTTGACTCACAGATTTGGGGGTTTTGTTTTTTGAAATGAAGAGAGGCTTCACTCAGGGATTCTTAAATAGCAGCCTATGTCCCTGGCTGGGTTATGGAAAGCCTGTAAGTCCTCTTAAGACAAATCTATTATTATTGTATGAGATTTTGAGAATGGGCATCAGTCAGCTAAGAGGGGCCAGAGCTTTCATCAGATTCTCAGGTAGGGTCCGGACCCATAAAGGTCAACAGTGTTTCCAATCAGTGCCTTCAGTTTATGAAAAGGAGGGCAGCCGAGTGATCCTGAATGCTTTATCCGCCTCCTCCAGATTATCGGTGGTCAAGCCAGGATTATATTCTCAAATTAGATGGTTTCTAGGCCAGGGTTTTTCATTCCCCCCCTACACACCACAAAATGATGATCAAGAAGAGTGTGTTCTAACTAATGAAAAAGAGACCGAAGAAGCTAAATGATGGTGAACTGTTAACTTCAGCGTATTGTTGTTAGAGCAATGTTGGCTCTCCATGCTTCCCAGCAAGGAACACCCACACCCGCCCCTCACTCTTGCAGACACGGAATAGACTCATCATAGCCACATTCCCCGGGCAGATAGGAAAACCAAACCCAGAGATTTGTATCCCTGATTTAGTGGAGGTCTTGAAATGAATGAAAACGTTTTTTTTTTTTTTAACCTGAGAAAATCTCTATTGTGTTAATTCTTATTAGATCTGTTCCCAAAAGGTATTGAGGGTGGATTTGCTTTCGAAATAATCCCACATTGAGGTGGCATTTCACAGGCTCATTTTGATTCATAGAAAATCATTGCATAACTAATTCATTGAGCTAGATATGTGTGGAGGGAAGAGAGAAAGGAGCGTGGCTGCTTTCTTAATCAGGACTGTGTCCTTTCTTAGCTCTGCCACTGGGGGCTTGATTTGACTTGTTATCCAAGCCTCGATTTCCACATCTGGGAGATGAAGGTACTGAATTAACGTAACCTTCAGTCCACACATTTAATCTATTAATTGCTATTATGTTGTATACTGCTATACAATCCAATTCTCTAGCAAAAAATATTTCATATGTGGTTGTTAGAGCTGTGTAGTATTGGTGTATGGATGCTTTTTTTTTTCTTTGAAGGTAAATAAGGTGTTGTCTGTGCAGCTTGGGATGTCTCAAATTTTGCCTTAATTTTTCTATAAACAGAGGCGATTAGGATAGAGAGAAACAAAACTTACTATTTGTGTATTGCATTACATCTTGCTAAGCATTCTGACCTTCATTTTCTCATACAATCCTCCCAACACTGTGAGTCAATCACTTGGCCTTTTGTACATGAGGATTTGGAGGCTCAGAGAGGTCAAGCGACTTATTCAATGCTGCACAGCTGGGAGGCAGGGCCAGTGTGATCAGGGGTTCAAGCTCAACCCGTGTCTATGGGAGGCATCCACATTCTGTGATCTGGTTGTATAGGAGGCATCTCTGACTCTTGATATTGTTCATCCTGCCCAGGTGTTTGATATCAGCTGCTACCAGGAGTCCCTGGCCCCCTGCTTTTGCCTGTCTGCCCACAGCAACATCAACCAAATCACCGAAATTATCCTGGGGGAGACCAAAGCCTATGTGTTCTTTGAGCGGAGCTATGGGGACATGCATTCCTTCGTCCGCACCTGCAAGAAGCTGAGGGAGGAGGAGGCAGCCAAGCTCTTCTACCAGATTGCCTCGGCTGTGGCCCACTGCCACGACGGGGGGCTGGTGCTCCGGGACCTCAAGCTGCGGAAATTCATCTTTAAGGACGAAGAAAGGTGAGTCTCCTTCCTGTCCAGGCCCGTGTGTTATGCCAGGCTGCTCAGAGCAGCTTGCCATAGAGGTTGGAATGGACATTCTTGGGCTGCCTGTCGTCCAGGTGAGGAGGAAGGACTGTGAAAGGACAAAGGGAGAAATATTGCAATGTTTTAAGTGCCCCTGAGAAGCAGTTTGCTGCTCCTCTAAGAGACGGTTATCAGAGGCTCACAAGTGCCAGGATATTCTGTGATCCCGTAATTAATTTTGTTTCGGTGTCATGAACTCTGAAGGTGGCTGCCAGCCTCTGTGGCACTTTCAGCGTGAATAAGGCATACTTTTGAAAATTCTGCCTTCGGTAGTGTCCATGCCTGGCATCAGTTGTTTATCATTCATTCATTCAAGAGATATTGCCTAAATCTGTTCCTAAGTTTGAATCACAAGTCTCAGGAGTATGAATATCAAGATGCCTTAGCTAGTCAGTGACCTAATACAGAAAGTGTTACTGGCCCACATACAGGTATGTGCTGGGTCAGATGGGAACTGGGGGCTGGGGTGTCAGTTCTAACGAGGACTTGAAGAGTCAGGAAAGTTTTTATAGGAGAGGTGAATTTGGAGCCAAGCTGAATGTGTTGTAGGTGATGTGGGAAGGACCGGTGTTCCAGGTGAGGAACCTGCCTGGGCACGTGCCTGGCTATATGAAAGTCTTGGTTGTTTTAAGAGACAGCTGGACAGGAGGCTGGGCATCTGGCTTCATTCATGGTCCTTCCATTAACTCATTACATCATGTTTAGCAGACCCCCACTGGGACCCTGCTTTCTGCTCCAGCTGACTTTGATTGTAAAAACTCTTTCAAGTTCCTTTTTTTTTTCTTTTTAATAATGTGCTTTTTTAGAGGAATGGAAGCAACTGATGCATATTCATTGCTGACTATTCCAAGAATTACTGCAGGGGCTCTACATACGTGATGTCATGGAATTCTTGTGACTGCCTTGGGCTTTCCTGTCTCCTATTAGCAAAGTGTTTAGTGAAGTGAAGGTTCCATTGTCACAGTCCTATTCAGGATCATCTGACTATAGAGCTGGTGGGCGTCATTCATTCACTTGCTCAGCAAACATTCTGCAAGTACCTTTTATGTGTCTGGTACAGATTTGCTGTCAAACCTTTCCACCTTCCAGTTAGATTAGCCCATCTATCCCAGTGGCCTCTGATGTTTTTAGGTGATTGCTTATGGAAGCCTGATGGCATCCAAATGAGAGAGATCTAATGATGTGTCCTCTGGTTTTTCTATCTTTGTGGTCCGAGCTAATCTGGCAGTAAATGTCTAGGAAGCATTTGGGGATTAGCACAGGTCAAAGGGCCTGTGGTTACTTAGTCCAAATGGAAGAATTTAATGAACATTTATAATCCAGCAGAGTAGACAAAGTACAGAGGGCCATTGGATTTCCCAGACCCACAGAAGTTGGTTATTGTTCCATATTTTTACCCATAAGGGAGTCCCATGGGCCTCTGTGGTGATTAATAGCCTGGTCTCTGACAGTGGATGGCTTTTACCTTCATTAACAAGCTAAAGAAGGTGGGGGCACTATTTGAAGACCTAGAGTGTGGGAGTGATGGTTATTTTTCTCTTTCTGCTTACTTCCATCTGCCCTTGGATCCTGGAGGCCCAGGTCCTCATCCTATATTTGCCCTAACTCCTCTCTGTGACCTTAGATTGGTCCCTTCCCCTTGGCCTCACGTTCCTCATCCTTTTCTTGCCCTGACTCTGTTGCCTGGCTCTAAGGTCTTCCTGAGTTCAAACACTCAAGGTTGTGCCACTTGGAATATCCTCATATACACCTGACTGAAAGATATACACCTGACTCCAACAAGATACTGACAGAGATATCCTTTTTGCCCTTCAGTGTTCTATCCTCCTTGAAGATCTAATAACTAACTGAAAAAATAAGAGGTATTATTTAGTGACTTATTTAAGAACCTTCCGGGGTGGCTCAGTGGTAAAGAATCCACCTGCAATGCAGGAGACAAGGGAGACACAGGTTTGATCTGTGGGTCAAGAAGATCCCCTGGAGGAGGAAATGGCAACCCACTCCAGTATTCGTGCCTGGGAAATCCCATGGACAAAGGAATCTGGTGGGCTACAGTCTGTGGGGTCACAAAGAGTTGGACACCACTGAGCGACTGAACGCGTACACGCGGAAGAGCCTACTATAAGGTTGTCTTTCAACACTTAATTCTCTCTGCAGGTTGGAGAGGTGAGTATTAACGTGTCATTGGGTAGATGAGGGGTCCGAAGTGTAGCTGGAGAAGTCTCAAAGTTACAGACACAAAAGAACAGAAGACCCATTCTCTGTTAAGTCAACTCTCAAGAAATTCATTTGGCCACCACAGGGATTCAGGACAATCAATGCCCTCTCTCATGGGGATCCTCAATTTTAAGCATCATCTTTGATGCTTTGTCTCTGTAGAGAGGAATTGCAGGCATGTTGGCTAGGATGTGGGGTGGTAGCCCGTCAGGTCCTAGCACAGCCGTGGTAGATATAGTTGCGCCATGTGGGTCCGAGGAGACTGGATGTTCCCGGGTCACAGGCTATGGGAGCAGAAGTCTGCGTTAGAGATTCTGTGCTTCAACCTGTTCGTTTTGCCATCAGCGAGCAGAGCCCCAGAGGTGAGGATGCTTGTCCAAGAGCCCACAGCTGTTCTGGAAGCAAATATGGGCTGAGTCTGTTGGGAAGATCCCCTGGAGAAGGGAAAGGCTACCGACTCCAGTCTTCTAGCCCGGAGAATTCCATGGCTGTATAGTCCATGGGGTTGCAAAGAGTCGGACACGACTCAGCAACTTTCACTTTCACTGACCTCACGTTTGATGGTGTGAACTTCTCCCCCAGGACTGCTTGTCCTTTATGGGGATATGTGTAAGATAATTCGTGTGTGACGGCAAAGTCCTTGATGTCACAGGGGCCGAGGAAGAAATGGTCACACACAGGAAACTTCTAACATGAGCCCTGCAGGGCTCTGATGCTTGGTCTAGAGTATGCAGAAGAGTGTGACCCTTTCTAGAAAGAACTAGAAAGAAGTATCTGGTGTGAATGTGAAGCTAGGACACCAAAGAAGCCGGTGGTGTCACGCTCAAAGGTGGTGTCAATGTTGAGTAATGGTGGGGGCAGGGGGATGAATTGAGCCATTGGGATTGATATGTATATACATTGTTGCTACTATGTATAAAATAGATAACTGATGTGAGCCATTGTATAGCACATGGAACTCTGAATGGAAAGGAAATCCAAGGAGGGGATATGTGCATGTGTATAGCTGACTCACTTTGCTGCACAGCAGAAACTAATCCAACACTGTAAAGCAACTCTACTCCAACAAAAATTAATTTTAGAAAAAGCTCAATCCTTTTTAACTTTGAAGAGTATTTTCCTTCTGAAAAAGACAGTGTAAGTGGCAGGTAAGAAGCTGGCCATCCTGTTGCCACCATATCTGAGAACCTGAGTCAGAGCCCCCCTGCCCCCCAAGGAGCTGTAGAGAAAGGAGAGCCTCTTGCCCCAGGCCATAGGGGAGGCAATAGTCTGCACAACAGGTGACCTTGCTCAAGGTCCCACAGTCAGTCTGATGATGGAGGCAGCCTAGAAATCCTGTCATTTCCTACCAGAGCTCTTTCTCTGCCCTGATCCCCGGGGACGCCCCAGTGGATTTGCTTTGAGAAGTTGCTTTCCTTTTCAAGGACATCTTATATGTTTTCATCAGTAGGCGATAGGACCTTTCTCATTATCACCCAACCATCAACTTTTGGTAAAAGATGAATAATGCTAGCAGCCTTCTTTCATCTTCTTTGGGCTTTAACCTCTCCATTTTGGACTGTAAGGCTGATTTTGTCACTCAGGATATTCTAGTTCCCAGGGGCCACTGAGTTTCACGGTAGTCTCTTCGTTGGCCTGCACGGTGGCTGTATGGCGACCACTCCTGTATTTCTGAGAGGGACAGGAGCCAGGGGCTCTGGGATCTCTTCTGGGCCTTGCTGCTTGCAGCTTTCACTTTTGGTCCCAATCAATAGGACCTAATGAATAGGTTATTTCAATAGAATGAAAACTTCCTCCTCTCATGACAGTGTGGAGGTATGAGAAACAACGAGTTGGATTTGAAAGGCTTTGAAAAGTTAAAACAGTGGAATCTGGATCTGTTTTCTGATTATTAAGGCATTGGTTCTGTGATGCCCGGGGTGGGGGTTGCATAGAAGAGACCTTAGGAAGCGCTGATTCTTTTAAGCTTCAAGCCACCAGACATCTCTTTTGCACTCGTCTGCATCAGTCTCTCTCTCTCTCTCAAGGATGTGCTTCTTGTTCTTTGACGATCTTGAAAGTGATTAAGGGGAAAGCATTACATAGTGAAATTGGCTGATGCAAAGAGCCGACTCATTGGAAAAGACCCTGATGCTGGGAAAGACTGAGGGAAGGAGAAGGGGATGACAGGATGAGAGGTTGAATGGCATCACTGACTCTATGAACATGAGTTTGAGCAAACTCCAGGAGATAGTGAAGGACAGGGAAGGCGCATGCTGCAGTCCGTGGGGTCGCAAAGAGTGACCAACAGGTGGTTCAGAGAGAGACCTGACTCTGGGTTGACTTATGCACAGATTTTCCATTCTAAACCATCTGTAACTCTCAAGCCCATGGCCATCCATGGAAACATCCTTAATAGAACTTCATCACCCTTAAGTCCAGCTTCCTACAAGTGGTTTTGCACACATTATACATGGATGACACCTGATGTTCTATGAAGACTTAATGCTAGGGTGCCTTCTGCCTCTGTGTTGAATCTGCAGCACCTCAGATCTTCTGCTCCTGTTTTATTTGTTTACTCTTACTTTATTTACTTATTGGCTGCTCTGGGTCTTTGTTGCTGCTGGGCTGCTCTTTTGTTTGTTTCTTTTTGCAATTTACAGGCTTCTCATTGCAATGACTTCTCTTGTTGCAGAGCATGGCCTCTAGGCTCATGGCTACAGTAATTGCAGCATGCAGGTTCGGTAGTTGTGGTGCTGAGCTTGGTTGCTTCTCGGCAAGTGGAATATTCCCAGACCAGGGATCGAACCCATGTCCTCTGCATTGGCAGGCAGATTTTTATACACTGTACCACCAGGGAAGTCCTACTTATTCTATTTATTTGAACTAGATTCAAATTCTGACTCTACCACTTGTTAACTACCTGATTAAGTCATTTCATACTTCTGTGCTGCACTTTCTTCAAAGCAGAAATAATAGTTGCATCCCTAGAGGGTGGTTATGAGAGTTAGATGATCCTGTGACTCACAGGCAGGGCAGGAGCTCACAGTCAGTAGCTGGTCCAAGAGTCATCCATGGGGCTTCCCAGGTGGCGCTAGTGGTAAAGAACCTACCTACCAATGCAGGAGATGTAAGAGATGTGGGTTCAGTCCCTGGGTTGGGAAGATCCCCTGGGGAAGGAGATGGCAGCCTGCTCCACTATTCTTGCCTGGAAGATTCCATGGACAGAGGAGCCTGGAGGGCTACAGTCCGTGGGGTCACAAAGAGTCAGACACGATTGAGCACACCAACTACTTAGAGTCATTGATAACATGATACCCTTCTGGGAGAGCTTCCCTGGTAGCTCAGTTGGTAAAGAATCTGCCTGCAATGCAGGAGACCCCAGTTTGATTCCTGGCTCAGGAAGATCCGATAGAGAAGGGATAGGCTACCCACTCCAGTGTTCTTGGGTTTCCTTGGTGGCTCAGCTGATAAAGAATCTGCCTGCAATTCTTTGGGGCTCTGCATGCAATTGAACCCAGGAGACCTGGATTCAATCCCCTGGGTTGGGAAGATTCCCAAGGAGAAGGGAATGGTACCCACTCCAGTATTGTGACCTGGAGAATTCCATGGACTGTATAGTCCATGGAGTTGTAAAAAGTTGGACATGACTGAGCAACTTTCACTCACTTTATGGGAGAGCAGTTCCCAGAGAATGGAAAATGTAGTAACCATGTCCTTGACGGTTGAGCCCTTGGGATAGAAAGGTTAGATTTAAGCCATATCCTCCCCTCTTCTTTGTTTAATTATAGTCGTTGGATGCGTATTAGGAGGGCAACTGACAGGTCAAGTACATATGGTGTGGAACCTGCTGCTCAGAAGGGCTAGGCGGTTCCCAAGCAGTCAGAAAGGGAAGGTGGACGAGAGCACTGGCCAGGTGGGAGAGAAGGGCGGATTCCCCCTCTCCAGGCCCGGACCGGCCACAGTGCTCCCACCCCTGTTTTGCTGCCTCTCCTCTGGGCCGGGATGTTTCTTTAGGGCTGAGCCTCAGCCACACTGTTTGTGTTTTGAGGAAGTTAAAGACCTGCCTTAACTGAACTTGGCCCTGGACACCCCCTTTGCATCCCCAGTTCCCGTAGTAAAATCTGAGACGGTCTGTGTGTAGTAAAATGTAGTAAATGTGATACAATCTGAGTAGGATTGAGGCCTCTAATCCGAGAAAGGGCAGTGCCTGAACCCCCAGAGGCTGCACCCGTGTTCTCCAGCCCCTCTCATCCTGCTCTGGGATTAAAGGGGTCTCCTGGTCAGGTCTTCTCCTTGAGGCCCCGTGTTTCAATCTCAGCCTCTAAGGGACAAGACTGATTGCTCCACTGGAGTCCATCCTTCTCTGGATTCCAGTAGGTTTCTCTTGCACTTCTTCATCAGTTTAACGTTGACAAGTTACCTAACCTCTTCTGCCCCACGGCTCATCATAACGGGAAGACTTTGCTCACAAAATTAAATGAATTAACGAAAGTGAACCTGTTCCTTGGCCCACAGTCGGCCATCAGCTGCTCTTAACCTCTCCTGGACTTCATTCATGTCTGGGCCTCTGGGTGACAGCTGGCCAGCCTGCTGACTAGAACTTGAAGAGCACTTTAAGCTGCTGCAAGCTGTGGCTGCAGGGCACCCCCCCCCCCCCCAAGCACATAGGGAGGTGGGGGAACATGGTGCCTGCAACAGTCTCCATTTGGGGACAGCCGAATCTTGCCTGTCCCTTGGAACAGGGCTCCTTGCCACCCTCCCTCCCCAACCCCAGCTCCCTGCCCCCAACCACAATTCGGTGTTGACATTTTTTGCCCAGAAATACCCCCATGTGAACCAGACGGCTTCTGAACATGTTTCTTCTTTGGTTTGAAGATCTTTATCTCTTGACGTCACAGGTCTCATTTCCTCTGCTTTGTGGAAGCTGATCAGCGCCTGCTTCTGCCGGAGGGGAACTAGGACCCTGTGTAAGAACCCGGGGGATGGGGGGCGGTGTTTCCCTAGAACAAAAGCCCTCTTCAGGGGCTCAGAGGGACTTGCACCTCCCTGCAGGGGAGGTCAGTGCTCCCTTCCCCAGGCAGGTGTTAGTATGTGTATTAGTTTTCCCTTTAGATGTTTAAGGTTTTTCTTGCCTCCAGAGATGCTTGCATATCTAAGTACAGAGGGCAAGGCATTGGAGTCCTGGAGACCAGACTCTGCTTTCTTTCATTAATAGCAATATATATTAAGCTGTGGGCTTCCCTGACGACTCATGTGGTAAAGAATCTGCATGCAATGCAGGAGACTCAGGTTTGATCCATGGGTCGGGAAGATCCCCTGGAGGAGGAAATGGCAGCCCACTCCAGTATTCTTGCCTGGAGAATTTCACAGACAGAGGAGCCTGGAGGGATACAGTCCATGGGGCTGCAAAAGAGTCGGACACAACTGAGCTTGTACTCTCACGCATCCATTGAGTTGTAGGTTTGTTGAATTTTAGGAAAATTGCCATTCTGCTTTAAAGGTGGTGGTGCTCCTGGAATTCTCGTGTTCGTGTTGACCCCTTGGATGTAATCAGGCACTGTCCATCTTTTGGGAAAGCTCCTCCCCCTTCACTCTTCTCAGGGCATGTCAGGAGCGTCACATTTGGATCTGTTACAGCGTATTGCCTGCTCTCCTCTTACTATCCGTGAGCATCTCCAGACTGTCCTCATCTCCTAGCCTGGGAGCTCATTGAGGTCGGAGGCGGTCTCTTGTGCACTGTTCCTGGAGCCTGGTGGGCATTAGGTGAATGAGAATTCCTTGTATGGACCAGGAGCAGCTCGGATTGGATTCTCATGTCAGAGCGAGAGAGGCAAGGAGTGTATTCATTTAATGATCATCTCAGTCATTGCCCAGATGGGAGCCCAGAAAGACTGAGACTTATGAATCTCCCTTGTAGACACCTTTTTAAAAAACTTTATTTTTTATTGAAATACAGTTGAATTATAATGTTGTATCATTGTAGACGGGCTTCCGTGGTAGCTCAGATAGTAAAGAATATGCCTGCATTGCAGGAGAACTGGGTTCCATTCCTGGGTTGGGAAGATCCTTTGGAGAAGGGAATGGCTACCCACTCCACTACTCTTGCCTGGAGAATCCCATGGACAGAGGAGCCTGGCGAGCTACTATGGACTGGACCATGGCTACAGTCCATGGTCACAAAGAGTCGGACACGACCGAGCGACTAACACTTTTTCTTTCATCATCATAGACACCTTTTAAAGAGAACTGTTTTCAAAGGTCCACGTCAAGTAACAGATAAACCCATCATTCCCATTTTGATTTAATGATTTATGCAAAAGTGACATTTACTTAAGACACCATTATTTATGTCTGTGGTGGGTGTCTTTTTATTTATGAAGGGCTTCAGGTCATGATTAGAGGGGAGGACTTCCTCAAGGTTTTATGCTTAGAGATAGACTAAATAGTAGGTATTCTTCAGCAGGGTTTCTGGCTAGGGTATTGGGGCTTAATAAATTAGCTGACCGGCTAGACTGGGAACCACAGGCAAGTGGAGCAGAGAGCGCAGTGGTGAGATTTATTTGATTCCTTCACTTGGTCTTTTGCGCCTGGCCTGCCTTCTCTGACATGGGTTGGGGATAATGAACGCAGAGTATCCACACAGATACACTTCAGGGACTTAGGCTGCCTGTCATTACTGCTCTCCATAATCCTCTGTAGCTTTGAGCCTCATATTCAACCTGAAGATCTGTTTATTTGTTTAACAAATATTTATGGAAGACAAAGTGTTATACGTGCCTGGCACTAGTCTAGGTGCTGGAGATACTGAAATACTGGATGAAACAGAAGCCCTGCTCTCATGGGACTTACATTTTAGTGAAATAATATCTAGGATCCACCAGGTACCAGGCCCTGTTCTAACCAAAACACATAAATGAATGAATTTTATCCAAATTAATTACTATAATTATTTATTGATTTACTTTTTTATTGGAAGATAACTGCTCTACAGTGCTGTGGTGGTGTCTGCCATACATCAACTCAAATGAGTATAATGTTTTATATATATATATATATATATATATACACCCCCTCCCTGCAGAGCCCCCCTCCCTCTGGGGGAAGGAGAGGGTAGAACAAATTAAGAGAGTAACATTGACATAATATACACTATCCTTGTAAAATAGGTAACTAGCAGGAAGCTGCTGTATATCACAGGAAGCCCGTTCTGGTCCTCTGTGATGACCTAGAGGGGTAGAATTACTATATTTAAATCAAGTTATTTGATTTCAATCAATCTATTTGATTTGAGGTCCTGCTATGTTTATCACCATTATACAGATGAGGAAATTGCAGCCTGGGGTTGTATAGCCAATCAGTACAAATCTGGGGGTGGTACCCAGAGAGAGAGAGAGACTTGGCTCCCAAGCTTAGGTTCTCAAATGCCACATTAGCTACAGAAGCTAAATGCCAGGTAAAGTGCCACCCTTGTACTGGACCCATAGAAGGAATTTTCTTATGCAATTAGGCAACAAGTGAACCCACAAGGACTTGGCTGACTGGAGGACTGAAGCTCAGTCCTCGGTTTTCTCGGAGCGGTCTTGGCAGTGGTAGACTCGGCCACCAGTTAAGCAAACCTCACAGGCAGTCCTTGTACATCCTGCTGTTCCACTTTATGAAAGGGTTTAGGTTCCTCTGCAGGACTCTAAGCTGGGGTCCATTTATCTTTTCATCCCTCATCTCTAGCCCAGGACTTAGCATTATACATACTTAGTGAATGCGTGACAGTTGACTCAGTGGGGATATGACTAGCCCCATATATCCTGGAGTCATAAATATTATAAGAAAACCCCCCTAAATACACTGATGGTAGAAGAGAGTGGATGGAAACACATTTCAAGCATCCCTCAGCCAGTGCTCTTGGGAATTTCTCTAAACCATGGACGAATCCAGTCTCTCTGAAATTTCTATGGATTCTAGATATTGCAGTTGTTAAGCAGAGTCATGCCTAGATGCCCTGAGTGCGAGACAACATGTTGGAGCTGAGAGCATTGGACACATGGGGATCATAGTATCTTGCACACGTGTATTAAGCACCTGTCATGGCACTACTTGCAGTGCTCAGTATTGGGATGCAAGACTTAATAGCAGAGAGTTCTCGCCTAGTGGAAGACACAGTGCAGTGGTTATTTTTAACACCACATCTGAGAGGAAGGGTGTGCATTAGAGAGCTATCTGGGAGCAGGAAGAGGATATTCCAACAATGGAGTGGGCTGTAGAGAAGGACTGTGTCTGGGAGGAGCTGGGCTCCTCACAGGGTAGTTCTGAGAGATGCAGGAGGGAAGGGTAAGGGTCCAGAAAGTGCCAGCAGTGGGTAAGGAGGGACTGTTTGGGAGGGTATTGTGAGATGGGGCTGGAGATGAAGGTGAAGAGAGGTCTAGGGCTTGGCCTCACGTCTGGGACCTTGAGGGCTTTCCAGGTGGCACAGTGGTAGAGAATCTGCCTGCCAATGCAGGAGACTTGGGTTCGATCACTGGGTCAGAAAGATCTCCTGGAGAAGGAAGAGACAACACACTCTTGCTGGAGAATTCCATGGACAGAGGAGCCTGGTGGGCTACAGTTCATTGATTCTCAAAGAGTTCGATAGGAGCACACACAGACAGGCTGGGACCTTGAACTTGATTTCAAACTCAGCAGGAGAGTTCAGGTGGAAAACCTCCGTTTAAGGTTTTCTTTAGACAGGGCAGGGACTGGTCAGGTTGTGATTCTGGACGTGCGTGTGAAAGACAGACTGGGGACGGACATGGACTACAGGATGCTGAAGCTGAATCATGACCCAGGCCGTGGGATTGAGAGGGAGGGCAGAGAGGGGATTTAAATCCAGCCCTCTTACCTTCACAGATAAAGAAATCAGGAAGGGAAGCCCCTTCCCCAAAGTTCTATAAGGTGTAAGTGACACAACCAAAGAGCAGAACTCAGACTTCTGACTCCACAAATTTGTTCAGTCTCTGCTTAGACCACAAGTCAAACCCCCAACCTGGGTGGCCCAGTGTGTGAACCAGCTGGGCCAGGTTCACAGTGCTGCTGGGGGTGGGGATGGGGGCGATGGAGGGACTGGCCTGAACCTTGCCCTGCCCCACCAATGAGGCATGGAGAGGAATATTCTGGGTCCTGAATCATCCTGGGCAAAAAAGGCAGGAGCAGCACCTAGAGGTGCCTGGCTCTCCCTGGAAGGATCTGGGCTGGGTGAGCAAACGGGGCAGTGTGGTCCAGCATGGAGTGAGATGGCCACCTGGGAAGCTTTCCTGAGAGGTACAGTTGATTGACTTGGGTTTGAGGGAACCTCAGGGATCCAGGTCTCGTTGCAGAGCAGTGAGAGGTGGATAGAGTTTCGACAAGGAGTCCCAGCTGAGCCACCTCCCTTGGAGTTCCTGGCTGTTCTTATGACAGTGGAAGGCAGGCTGCCTGGGTGTGGGGTCCTCCTGCAGGGTAGGGGTGGGGTTGCGGGAAGGTCTTGGAGGTGGAATGGCTTCCCTGTTCCCACCAATGGCCCTGACGAGTCAGGCACGGACGTGCACCTGCATATAGGTTTCAAGGGTTTTTGCATCCTGGCTGGGTAGCCGGTGCTGTGGAAACACCTGTCTGCTAGAGTCGGCTTGGGTTCCTCCTCCCAACTGTGCTGTTTCTCAGCAGGTGGCTTTATCTTTCCAACTGTATATTTCTCTTATAACCAGTGCAGAGTGTGGGATGGTGTTGTAAGGCAATCGGAGGATATACTGCCTTCTGGAACTTACCAGACCTCCCCTGGGTCCCCTTTGCCTTTGACTTCTCTTACCCCATCCTGAGTGGCTCCCTTACTGTTTGCCTGCTGTTCTCTGGCTAATTTGTGAGCAGCTCGACCTAAAGTGCTGGGTCTGTTCCCTGAGTCAGCAGGACCTGCGGCATCAGTGGCACTCAGAGGTGACTGCTGGAAAGATCCATACACACAGGAAGCAGAGGCTCTGAGCAGTGATGATTTATTGGGCAGTTTAGTGGCCTATGGAGTCCCCGTGGTGCCTGCCAGGCTAGCACAATGCAGCTCATGCTGCTGGGGTGGGTCGGTGGGTGGAGCCTTCCTCCGGCCTCCCAGCAGTAATTCCAGCTGGGACCTGGCCTGACACTTGGACTGGCAGCCAAGGGTAGCTTTGCAGCAGCGACCAGAGCAAGATTAGACCTGGCTACAGCTAACCTTTCTCCCTTGATCCTTCTCCTGTTTGGACCCACCCCACAGAATGGCCTTTGGTGACTTCTGGATTCCACTGACCTCAGGCCCCCGGACTTCCCGTCCAGGCCAAGCCCACTTGGTCTGGCTGAACTCCCAGCCTGACCCCACCCTGGCCCACCCTGTCCTGATCTCTTCCTGTTGGGAGCCCAGGGTGGGGTTCAGGGTTTAAAAGCCAAGCCTGATTGGCTTGTGTATGCCTTTTTTTCATATTTTGGGTGAAGCACCGAACTTGGAGGTTGAAAACCTGGGTTTAAATCCCAGCTCAGTCACTCACTAACCAGGTGGTCTTGGTCAAGTCACATCTGCTTTCTGTACCTCAGCTTTTCGTCTAGTAAATGGGCAGTTCTCGCCATCACCGTCCACTTCATGAGCTATAGCACTTAGGTCGTGTATTGTAATGGTTTTGTACCTGATCCAGTGCTAAATAAACCTGGGGCCATATCTGTCTCCATAAACCCTTTAAAAGTTATTTAGTCTTTTGTTTTCAGTCTGACTCTCTGTGACCCCACGGACTGCAGCATGCCGTTTCCCTCTTCTTTATCATCTCCTGGAGCTTGCTCAAACTCATGTCCATTGAGTCAGTGATGCCATCCAACCAACTCGTCCTCTCTCGTCCCTTTCTCCTGTCATCAATGTTTCTTGGCATCAGGGTTTTTTCCAATGAGTTAGTTCTTCCCATCAGGTGGCCAAAGTATTGGAGCTTCAGCCTTAGCATCGGTCCTGCCAGTGAATATTCAGAGTTGATTTCCTTTAGGATTGACTGGTTGGACCTCCTCGCTGTCCAAGGGACTCTCAAGAGTCTTCTCCAATGCCACAGTTTGAAAGCATCAATTCTACTATGCTTAGCCTTCTTTACACTGAGTAAATCTGTGATATTGGCACCAGGGTGTCTTTTGGAGGGGTGCTGGCATTAGAATCCTCGTGACGTGACTCAGAGCTCAGTTGTTTCAGTACTCCGTGTATGACCTAAAGCATTTCATTCTCTGTGCCTCAGTTTCCTTAATCCTTGGGAAGTTGGCACATATCATAATATTTGCCTTTCAGTTTTGTTATGAAAAATAGACATGTAGACCGAAAATAATCTCAGTTTTTTGTAGCTGTTTAATTCGTGGTTGCTATTGTTGTTACTAGTATATAAATACTACATTAGTGTCAGGATGTTAGATAGGAAGAGTTGCAGTCCCTGTAGCTTAAGAGTTGAAGGAAAGTTAAAAAATCAGGAAATTTGAAGCCAGAAGAGCCCTTTGCGGGCCTTGTACGATTGATTCTCAGGCTTCTCAGGTGGCACAGTGGTAAGGAACTCACCTGCCACTTCAGGAGACACAGGTTTGATCCCTGGGTTGGGAAGACCCCCTGGAAGAGGAAGTGGCAACCCACTTCCATGGACAGAGGAGCCTGGCGGGCTGCAGTCCATGGGGTCACAAGAGTGAGACATGACTGAGCTCGCACACACACACGGATGCACGCACGCACACACACGACTGGTTCTCATTTTTAGAAGAGAACTGAAGCTGAGGTCGATTTAGTAACCCAGAGAGAGCCACTCAAGCCTCCGGGGAGCGTGGGTAGGACATCGGGTCAGAGCTTTCAAGGCTGGTGCGGCTGCTCCGTGGGGTTGGGGAGTGGAACCTCATGCACCCTGCTGGTTCTTGGCTTCCTCACCTGGCTCAGCATCTGAGGACGTAGCTCTGGTGCTGGGCTGGGTCTGCTCCTTCAACACAGGCTGCCCGCCACCCCCCGTAAGCCTTGTTCATTCAGAGGTTGCAAGCAAAGCAGGCTTTCCCCGCCTACGCCATGGACAGGTTGCCGAATGCACACAGAGATGGCAGCTTGTCGCCAGATCAACCCTCTCTGGGGCCTGTGACTCAGGGCTCCCTCCTCCAAGAAGCTGCAGGAGATAACCACTCTCATTAGCAGCTCTTTGGTCACACAGATCTCTACCATTCTCCGTATTCTCCGTGTGCCGTCTCTAGTCTTAACCACCTCCACGAAGCCCATTCTGATCAACTTGGTACTGAATAATGTGAGCAGGAGTGAGCTGGGCACATATTTGTGGGAAGAACATTCTAGACAAGAGGGAGAAAAAAGCGCAAAGGCCCAGGAAGGAAAGGGGCACAGAATTCACATCCATTTCCTTCTGCCTGTGGCTTATTCATCTATCTTCCCTCTAGGCTTTGGGGCTGAAGGGGGCGGGGCAGAGCTTATAAGAAGGTCAGTTAGAGTTTCCACCATTTTTTTGCAGATTTACTGTGCTAGGTTCTTTGATAGATACTGTACTTGCACTGTTATTTACAATCTTCACAAAAACTGAGACTATGGGTGTGACTTGTCTGAATCTACACTGCGTAGTTTCATTTGAATAACTCCGACTGTCACCGATGTTCCTGCTGAGTTTCATGAAAATTGATTTCTCTGCCTGGAATTCCTAAAGCCCAGATTGATCAAGGGACCTCAGAAGCTGAATGACTGTTTTCATTCACTTCCTCCCACTCTGACAGGTGCCGGCGCTCTGCCAAGCCTTCCCGCACATTCCTGAGAGGAGAGGGTGAGGCCCGACCCCCATGCCCAGGGGTGGGGAAGCTGAGCCCCAGAGACCTTCTGAGGGGTCCTGTAGTTGTGTCGTGCCTCGGTGGGGACCAGAGTTGGAAATCTAGCCCAGCTCGGGCCCGCGACCTGGGGGCACCCCGGAAGGTCCTTGTGTACAGATGTAATCCAGACTTCTTGCCTCGACCCTTGCCTGGGAGTGATGTAAACAAGTTCAGGATGTTCCCAGAGGCAGGCAAGGTCAGAAGAATGCCTGGACGGCTGCATTTCCTCCCCATCCTTTCCTAGGCAGATTCTTCCTACCCCTGGGGGATTCCTGCACGCTTGCGCAGAAGCCGGCTGCCTGACCCTGGGGCGCATGCGTGCTGCCCGCCCTGACAGCCCCTCACTGACCCAGCCAGTCTTGGTGGGTTTCCTCCTCCAGGTGCTCAGGTGATAGCGGCTGACGCGAGCTCCCAGCCCAGCGAGAGGCGAGCACTCGGCCTTCAGCTAGCCTTCCCGCCAGAGGAGCTGACCTACCCTCTCTGAGCATGAGGTTCAGTGTCAACGCAAAGGAAGAATAATTCTTGCCTTGGAAACTGACTTTATATATTTTGAAGAGAAAATATATGTAGATACCCACTCACGCTTCAATGCATAGACGTGTTTGGTATTTTGCACTTAGTATTTTTGCCTAAGTCAGAATTCGAACCCAGGTCTCTGGCTTTAAGACCCTGAACTGGCCTGGCTTCCTTGTGGCTGCGTCACCACAGGCCACACTGAACCCGGCGTGACCGCAGCTCCAGACCCTCCCGCCAGAGGCTCAGCCTCTGAAGGCAGGGGGATGAAGCGGCCCGTGGATCAGCTTAGGGGCAGCAGAAAGGCAGCAGCACGTGGGTGCCTTTTTATTTCTATATTAATAGCACTCACATTCATGAGGTGTTTGCATGGCTTCCAAGCCCTCTTTTTGAGTCAGGGGAAGAGAGACGTGAACTCCGGGAAAGGGGTTAATTGGCAAGATGGAGACTTAGGCATGGGTCTTGTCTGTGATGTGGAGGAGTGTTCTAGAAGAGGGACGAGGATGAAAGTGGGGTCGCTGCTGCCTGTAGGAGGGGGTGTGGGGATGATGGGGTGAAGGAGAAAGTCAGACCTGGGAAGGAATGAGAATGAAAAATGGCTTTAGGATTGGCGTAGCATGAACTGCTTGAGACAGTTAAGTCTGTCTTCGGAAAGAAGCCACAGCTCCCTCCCAGTCTTACTCCAAAGGCACCTGAGATTTTGTACCAATAATTTATAAAGCCGGCCCTCCATATAGTCTTCACTTTTCCTCCACTTACTCCTAGGAAAGTTTTCCTCCTTTACCCAGAGCAGGGGCCATTGTTCCTTTAAAGGTAGCACACAGATACTCCTGGGGTCTACAGCTTGACGATCCCTTTCATTCTTGGATTGAGGGACTGAATGTCTGTTGGGTGCCAGGTACCAAAAAAAAAAAAAAAAAAAAAATTTCTAGGGGCTGAAGTTACCTCAGGAAGCACAGGTGGTGTTTTTTATACTCAGAGTGACCAGCCACCTGCCCAAGGGCCCGTGGAGGTGGGGGATGAGGTGATGACCCTGAAATGACCACTGGAATCATAACATATAGAGTGGCACGCAGAACTGTAGACATGTAAATACTTACAGTTCCAGGTGGTAGCGAAGGGGATATGGCATTGTGGTGTGGGAGTCCTCCTTTGAAACAGGAGGGTCAGGCAAGGTCTCTTTAATAAAGTGCATTTGAAGGAAATGGCAACCCACTCCAGTACTCTTGCCTGGAAAATCCCATGGACGGAGAGCCTGGTGGGCTACAGTCCATGGGGTCGCAAAGATCTGGACACGACTGAGAGACTTTACCACCAAGCAAAGACCTGCAAAAACTGAGTTTTGTAGAAGACCATTCTGGACAAGGGGCTGGAGGTGGGGGGTGTGTGCAGAGGCCCCAGGAAGGACTGTCGTTGGTTGGTAAATGTGAAGAATGGTGCAGGGGCTGGAAGGGAGAGAGGCCACTCGGCGAAGCCTTGGCAAAGATGGGCACCCACTTGAATGAGCTGAGATGGCATTGGAGGGTTTTGGCAGAGAAACCGAGCTCCAAACCCAAATCTGATTCCAAGTCTCATTCCACTGGACCATCACTCCTTGTCATACAGATGCAAGGGCTTATTATTATTATTTCCACTGGGATGATTATCCCCACAGCTACTCTGCTGCCCAGGCTGGGAACTTGAAGGTGGAGAGCCTGGTGGGTCTCGAAGCTGGGCAGGAGCAGCTGCTGGTGAGGGTGGGGCAGGGGAACCTGTGGAGAGAACCCACCGGGGCCTGTGGTTTGTGCCCCATCCTCTCCACCCCATGGGTTTTACCAGCTCACCTCCAGTCTTCAACCATCTAGTGGGGCTGGTGTGAGTCAGCGCCACCTGCCACCTTAGATTAGAAGAAGCAAAAGGAAGAAGAGATTTGCTTTTAATCCACTCAATTCCGGATCAACACATCCAGACCCTTCCTATTTTTACAGATCGACTAAAGGGGGAATAGAAGGGCACATACACTGCAGATTATAAATAGAATATGGGTGAGCAGATAAAGAAGATGTGTTGCAATGTACTACGTAGAAGCCCAGAATGTTAAAACTGGCAGAGACTTCAAGACTGTCTTGTCCAGATGGATACACAACTGTGTGCATATATCAATACTTAATGCTACTGAACTGTAAACTTAAAATGGTTAAAATAGTAAATTGTATCTTATATATATTCAGTCAGTTCAGTTCAGTCACTCAGTCATGTCCGGCTCTTTGCAACCCCATGGACTGCAGCACACCAGGCCTCCCTGTCCCATCACCAACTCTCAGAGCTTGCTCAAACTCATGTCCGTTGAGTCAGTGATGCCATCCAACCATCTCATCCTCTTTCATCTAACCATCTTTATCCTTTGTCATCCCCTTCTCCTCCACCTTCAATCTTTCCCAGCATCAGAGTCTTTTCTAGTGAGTCAGTTCTTTGAATCAGGTGGCCAAAGTATTGGAGTTTCAGCTTCAGCACAGTCCTTCCAGTGAATATTCAGGATTGATTTCCTCCAGCATGGACTGGTTGGATCTGCTTGCAGTCCAAGGGACTCTCAAGAGTCTTCTCCAACACCACAGTTCAAAAGCATCAATTCTTTGGTGCTCAGTTTTATTACATACATTATACCACAATTTTAAAAATTAAAATAATAACAATTTAAAAGGACTGTCCCGTTCAACAGTCTGCTTTAAGGTTGAGAACAGAGAAGTTTAGTAACTCACTCACAGCCACACAGCAGGAAGAGATGTAGTTTGGCCTGGACTCTGTCCCCCTAGCTCCTAGTCTAGTACCTTTTCCAGTGATCACAACTATGTTTTCCTTGTTGATAGAAATGAGAACAGGGAAGAAGTCAGTCACCCTTTGGGCTTGGAAACTCCTGGACCTCAAATATGGTGTCTGAGAATCTGTGCAGGGTTTTAGCCGACCTTTTGTTCTATGCAGCTCCCAACAGTTGTCCTTGGATTAATTTGAGCCTCACCTCCCTTCTGTGGCTCTCTGAGGAGCTGCGGTGACTGTCCTGCAAGGCTAAGACCTATAGTTGGAGAAAGAAAGAGAAACAGTAGTGGATGGACCTGGTCATAAATGCTGATTTAGGACTGAAGCCTTATTGTGGTTTCTCCAGTTCTATTCTCTCCTCATTTGTGCCTCATGACACCTTAGGGCAACAGGGGCGATGCTTTGGTGGGCACTTTAGAGATGAGAGAAACAACGGATAGGAATGCCACTGACCTCCTAGGTGCTCGTCAGCGCCATCCGTGTGGTCCCAACCCCTAACTCCAGCCCCTCCTCCCTGCCTCAAGTTCCATGCATGGCGTCATCTGTGTGATGGAATGGGATTAACTGAGTCGATGGGGCCTGAGAACTGCGGGAACTTTGCAGTGGTGGTGTTCTGGCCAGGAGAATGGAGGAGGGTGTTGGTTTTAGGCACTGCAAGGTAATAATACCTAACTTTGAACTCAGAGAGCAATGAGGCAGGGGCACAGGGATTCTTCAGAGGCTCTGGGATGAGGAAGGAATGCAAAGCTAGGAGCTTGGGGGTACTGAGCATATATTTATTTGATACTTAATGGTGATATCAAGCTCTTCTGTATAACCCTGAGTGCTAGGCTCCGGAGACTGTGTTTAATGTGTGATTTCTATACCTCTGTTCTTCCCCATCATACCCAAGAGGGTCCTGCATTCATCAGTGAGCTTGGTGGTCCTTAACCGATGGGGAGATTCACACACACACACACTCAATGTACTCATGTGAGGCAGAATCACATATGTGTGGCCCAAGTGGAGAATCCAGGTAACCCAAGTCGCATGCAGACTAGATCCAGGACCAGACCCTAGGAGTGTGATGGGCGGGACAGGACCCAGCTTCAACAGGAAATCTTGGGAAGAGGGTGGGCTTGGAAAGATGAGAATGTTGGCTTTGGAAGGACAAAGTGATGGAATGGATTTCTAGGGAACATTTTCTGGCTTTGCCTGTGTCCTAAGAGAGGCGTTTTGGTGTGGAGAGAGCACCAGGTTGACTTAGGAAGACATGAGGTCAACTTTTCTCTGTTTTCCAACCAGATGGCTTTGGCTAAGTTGCTTAAATTCTCTGAGCATCCGTGTTCTTCTCTGTAAAATGGGTTAGGAAAATCCTCTACGTCTAAGTAAAGGAGTGTTGGAAGGAAGCAAAACTGTTGAATGAAAGATCCTGGCTCTTGTCGGAAGCTATGGACAGAGATTGTGTGAGTTTCCCAGCTGGCTGGGTCTGAGTTCAAATCTTGTGACTCCTCATCATTACCTCTGTGTGACTTTTAAGCTCTTGTTCTTTCCTGACTAAGTTGAGGCAGTAATAATCTATTTGTGATTTGTCTACCTGCTGAAGGTTTCAATCCCCTAGTGGATTGAAAGTTTCAGGCCAATTCTTTGCCTCCTGGCTCCCCAGCTCTGGAACAGGGTCTCACCACCTAGAAGGTGCCCAGTAAACAGTGTTTGGCTGGTCCAATGAATGAATATGAGTCTTTGGAAACTTTCAAATGGAAGTGTGACATAATGGTGGTTTTCCTGGGGCTTAGAGCATCCTTACAGGCTCATGTTTTGCTCCCTTTCTTGCAGGACTCGGGTCAAGCTGGAAAGCCTGGAAGACGCCTATATTCTGCGGGGAGATGACGACTCGCTCTCCGACAAGCACGGCTGCCCAGCGTATGTCAGCCCGGAGATCTTGAACACCAATGGCAGCTACTCAGGCAAAGCAGCTGACGTGTGGAGCCTGGGAGTGATGCTCTACACCATGCTGGTTGGGCGGTACCCTTTCCATGACATTGAGCCCAGTTCCCTCTTCAGCAAGATCCGGCGTGGCCAGTTCAACATTCCAGAGACTCTGTCGCCCAAGGCCAAGTGCCTCATCCGGAGCATCCTGCGGCGGGAGCCCTCGGAGCGGCTGACCTCCCAGGAGATTCTGGACCATCCTTGGTTTTCTACAGATTTTAGCGTCTCGAATTCAGGATATGGTGCTAAGGAAGTGTCTGATCAGCTGGTGCCGGATGTCAACATGGAGGAGACCTTGGACCCTTTCTTTAACTGAGCTCATGCCCCACGGGGACTTAGCAGGTACCAGAAGCGAGAGAGAGGGCAGCGGAGAGGAGTTCTTCCAGGGAACACGTATCGCCTGGCTTGGTAGCAAGAGGGACACGGACACTCAAGCTTCTTGGTTCAAAGAAGGAAAACCGTCAAGGAGCTGACTGAACATGTAGCATGGGGGCCGGAGACGTGGGATGCAGGCGGGCTCCAGGGTCCTGTCGGGTGGGCAGGAGCCCCCTGGAGCTTCTCTCGCCCGACGGAGCCCCCCGGGAGACCACCCCTGTCAGCTGGGCTGCTTCCGCCTACCCCCCTTTCCATTTTGTTCCAAATAGTTGCAAATCTTGATAGAATCAAAACTCTGCCTCAAACACACATCTTGGCATCGCACTGTTAGCATTTAACTTCTTGTCATGATTCAGGGAAGGTACCATTGGCCAAGGGTTTTTTTTTTGTTTGTTTTTAATTTTATTTTTAAACAAGCCAGCACCTATCTGACAATTCACGGAGTTCATTAAAAAAAAAAATTCGGTGCACACAGACTTATGTGAAACCTGGGTGCTAAAACTAAGAGAAAATAAAAGTTTGTGTCTCCTAATTGCGCTCTTCAACTCATTTCTTCTAAATAAACTATAGAATATCCGGGTCAGGAAATGACACGTTTAGTGCTTTGCTCCCTGAAGTGGGGGGGAAAAAAACCAAACCTGTCCTTTAACCCAGTATTCTGTTTTCTGTCAATTGGTTTGTGGCAGGAAGCTCTTAGAAGTCAAACTTCCAGATGCATCATTGCTATTATAGTTTAAAGAAAGAAAAATGAAAGGAAAAGAAAAATTCAACTCTTTAATTTTATTATTTTTTTTTTTTCTGGTGAATGACGAGGGCTGCGGCACAGGCACGCCTGTTTGCTGAGATGTTAATGATGGAGTGAGATTCCAGATGCTGTTGGAGTCTGAAGCTCTTGTAACACTCTGATCTCAACTAAACATTTTGTCTTTGCTTTATTGGCAACTCATGAAATGAAGCAGGTTGTCCCACATGTATGAAATACAGGGCAGCTATTGCATTTTCTTTATGGAATATGATCCTTGTAGCTTGGGAGGCCCTCTGGTTTGGACAAAAACCCTCAGTTGAGACAAGCAGGAAGGAAAATAAGCTGAAAGCTGGGATGATATTAAAAAAAAAAAAATACAGCTCTCTATCCCCATATGCACCTTTGTATTTTTCAAGAACTCTTCTATTTATTAAGGAAAATGTCACATTGTGATGTATTAAGCCAGTACTTCAATTACGGGTTAACTTGGGTAACATGTTACATGCTGTAGTTAACATTTATATATATATATTTTTTTCTTTGTTTGAGTATTTCTGTCCCTGAAATAACCTTTTATTTGGCTTTTCTAGATAGCTTTACTTGATTTCGAGTGGCAAATGTTTTTCTTTTCTCTTTTTTTTTTTCTGTTATGGCTTTTCTCTATTGCTGTATGATACAGAACTCTTTTGGCATCAATATTGTGTTTCCAGTACCTCAGTTGTTTGGATTTTACTGCCTGTATATGTTTTGTGAAATGGTCATGTTTTTGGGTAGGTGACACGTGGACTCTAGTATGTAAATGTTACTTGAATCTGTGCTTCATTATAGTATGTGGCATGTATGTGCAGACCTTGGATGCTCTATTCCTACTTAGCAGGAGCCCGGCCTCATTCCCAGGAGGGCGGCTTAACCATTCATCGTCAGGAGACAAGGAGGCCATGGATTTGCTCTGGATTCTATTTTGATAATAGGAGATAAAAAAGGAGAGAGGGTTTTTTACATTCGGAAGATGGGGCTGAGTCAAGAAGGACCTGCTTTTCTTCCCTCTCCCCTATTTTTTAAGGACCTTGCTGGAGGAAAGATTGGAGACATGCATGGTGGGGATCTACGGCCTCTGGTGCTTTGTCCTGTATTCGGTTTAATGTTTTTGTCCTAATCTCTTCACTCAATAAAATTGTGCGTATTTAACTAAACTCGTGGGGTCTGGCAAATGATGATTTTTCTGCTGTCCGGGATTTGAGGCCCACCAGCCTCAAACTCAAACCTCCCACCAGCCAGGACTCACCCATTCTCTTAGGTCAACACTCCTTTGTGAATGAATCACTATCACAAAGCAATATACATGGTGTGGGCATGTGCTGGCTGATTTAGATGGGATATCGCACTGATTCACACGGAGGTATGCATTATGTTCTTATTACAGGTGAGGAAATCAGCCCAGACAGTTTATAACCCGACGTGAAACCACCTTTAGGTGAGTGAGGGGTGAACCCCAAGTCCAGTGAATCGCAAGCTGGCTATGCTTTCTAAGATTTTAAAGCCCAGAGGTTCTTAGGGCAACTGTAAAAGTAACCGGAGGAGTGAGGCTTACCTCGGTCTCAAATAATGCAGGATTCCACATGATTCCCCAAGAAAAACAGTTTCCCCTGCAAACCTGATTGGAAATCATCAAGGAGGAGACCACCTGGCTCCCAGAAGTGAATGTCCTGCCAGCAGCCTTTTCTAGGTCAAAGATCCATGTGTTAGGGTTATCAGAGATAGGTGGGCTCTCTCAGCAATCCTATGCACTGGAGACCTGATTTAAGAGACGTACCTCCAGCCCAGAGAGGGTCAATTCAATCCTGAAGCGTTTAGTCAGTGCCTCCTCTCATTTCAGTGCAGGCTGGGGAAACAGACAAAGACAGTAGGCAGCATCGCGTCGGGGGTAAACAGGTTCATGGCAGCCCACAGGTTGGGCCCCTCACCTGACTAAGGCTGTCAGTTTGTGTCCTGGAAGGGGTGGCCGCTGAATCAGTCCAGAAGGACATGGCTTTGGGTATTGAAGGAAGAGAAACAGCACTACTCTAACCAGAGGGAACTGTGTGAGAGAAGAATCTAGTCCTCAGTGCCAAGCTATGGATGGAGTTTATCAAAGTCCTTGCAAAGGTGTGGTTTTGTGGCGTTTGGAAGGACATATGGCAGAAGAGGAGGCTTTCTAGTTGGCTGGACCCATCTTCTAAATTCACAAAGTGCTTATCTTCCAGTGACATCACCTCTGTATCCCCAGGAGCACCTGGCCCTGTGCCTGGCACATGGTAAGTGTTCAGTAAACAATGGTTCATGATGTTTAATTTGATCTTCCCGAGCCAGGGATCGAACTGGTGTCTCTTGTGTCTCCTGCATTGGCAGGGGGATTCTTTACCACTAGTGCCACCTGGGAAGCCCATGCTGAGGGCCTCTATATGCTGCTAAATTTTTTTCCAGCCCTTCTAAGGGGTGTATCATTAGAAAACAGCCTTTGCAAGGACTGGAGCCCACCAGAAGTGGCTTTTGCTAGGACCCAGAAAGGCTGATCCAAATTCTTTGCTCTTTCACTGCCTGTGATTAAGCAGAAGTGGGCCTGCTGCCTAATGAGTGCCTGTTTGAATTGCGTTCTGTCAAACCTTCCCATGCGTGGTTGCTGGGGGGAGAGAGTTGTTGGCACACACACTTTCAGCCTCTAGATGAAACCTTCCATCGTGGTAGGGACCCAGAATCAGCAAGCTCCTTTTCTTAACATTTCAAGCCATAGCCAGCAGAAATCTTTATTTGAGCTTGCCTTTGGGGATAGATACTTCATGCCTTTGCTACTTAACCTAGTCCTGGGGCAGGGCCAGGGCCCAGGCCACTGGGAGTGAAGGCAGAGGCTGGGGGGTGGGGGTGGTAGTGAAACAGGCTCTGTGTCCTCACCCTCCCATTAGCCATGACCGGGTAAATCACTTTTATAAGGACCAAGGGTGTTGTCAAGATTAACTGAGATGAGGTGCGGCAGGTCAGAGGCTTAGTCCTGAGACAGGCTGACTTGGAGACTGTGGTAATAGCAGCCGAGAGCATAATGAGGTGGAGTTCTTACAAATGGGGATAGCCCTGGAGTCAAGAATTTATCAAGTGCCATCACAAATAGGTGACAGGGACCCACTGAGCCCCCTCCTCTGCCACAACCGAAGCAGCTCCAGCTTTCACAGTCTTACACGTATCTAGTTCTCGTAGACGTACAGGGAGGAGGATGAAGTTTTGGCTTCCAGATGTGCTTGAGAATTATTGTCAAGTCTAGCCCTTGATTAAAAGTTGCCAACACAGCTTTGGTAAAGCAACCAAAGTCCAGAGAAGTCAAAGGCATTCCCAGAGCCCACACTGAGAGTGGGTAATGGACTCTGAACTGGAGGACCAAGGTATGAATGAGCTGGGTCTGTGGGTCATCCCTTACAAACTTCAAGGGTTTATTATTCCCCCAGCTCTGTTCACTTTGACCTTAGGTCCTTCACAGTGGCCTTTCCCCCTAACTCAGTCCATTCTCCTCTGTGATTAAACTAGTGACCATTATTTAATGAGTATCAGATGATCCTATGAAATAGTTATGAATTATATGTATATCAATATATCAAATGTCTAAGCCAAAGTTTTGTTACTCATCTGCCTTTAGATACTTCCATATTTACAAGTCAAGTAATTGTCCAGTGTTGTAACAGCAGATAAAGGCCAGGTAACTCCCAGGTAAATGATTCTCAGACAGTAAAGAATCTGCCTCAATGCAGAAGACCCAGGTTTAATCCTTGGGTCAGGAAGATCCTCTGGAGAAGGGAATGGCTACCCACTCCAGTATTCTTGCCTGGAGAATTCCATGGACAGAGGAGCTTGGCAGGCTACAGTCTATTGGATCGCAAAGAGTCTGGCACAACTGAAGTGACTGAGCACACACACATACAGCTCAGCTTTGGAGATGGTGTCCCTTGCTAAGCCCATGGATGATTCCTGTTGGGTCTGTTGTTTCTGTGACCTTGAGTCCTTGGGTGTGTATGTCTATAATCTGTTAATCTATATCTATACCAACACTACCAGAAACCAAACTTTGAAACAAATTAGAGACAAAGGAAGGAGGAAATAGGAACCCACACCACCTATTCATTCTATTGATGAGCCTTTCAAGATAGGCAGCAAGTTTTACAAATGAGTAAAGTGAGCCTCTAAGAGATTAACTGAATGATGCCATCGAGTAAATGTCAAGTCTTCTGTTTGAACCCGGGTTTTACAGTCTCCAAAGCCACTCCATGCTCTCAGAGGAAACCTTGAAGGCTTTCAGCTCAGAGACCTGAATATTAAAGCCTGGGAGTTGTGACCAGCAGCCCCCTCTCCTATCCCACTCGCTGGAGAATGTTTTTTGGCAGCTCTCAGAGGTAAGGGGCTAGAGAAGGGTTGAGAGTATCACTGAGGCTAAATGAAGTTTTCACCTTTCCCTGAACTTAACATAGTATATCAAAAGCAGAGACATTACTTTGCCAACTAAGGTCCGTCTAGTCAAGGCTATGGTTTTTCCGGTGGTCATGTATGGATGTGAGAGTTGGACTGTGAAGAAGGCTGAGCGTCAAAGAATTGATGCGTTTGAATTGTGGTGTTGAAGACTCTTGAGAGTCCCTTGGACTGCAAGGAAATCCAACCAGTCCATTCTGAAGGAGATCAACCCTGGATTTCTTTGGAAGGAATGATGCTAAAGCTGAAGCTCCAGTACTTTGGCCACACGTGAAGAGTTGACTCATTGGAAAAGACTCTGAGCTGGGAGGGATTGGGGGCAGGAGAAGGGGATGACTGAGGATGAGATGGCTGGATGGCATCATGGACTCGATGGACGTGAGTCTGAGTGAGCTCTGGGAGATAGTGATGGACAGGGAGGCCTGGCATGCTGCGATTCATGGGGTTGCAAAGAGTTGGACATGACTGAGCGACTGAGCTGAACTGAATCATGATTCAACCAAATATGGACAGAAAACTTTCAAGGGAATATCTTTCATTTCTAAAAAAGAAACTTCTAGGGGGAGGGAGGAGGGATAAATTAGGAGTTTGGGATTAACAGATATACAATACTATGCATAGTACTATGTGTAAAATAGATAGGAACATGGAACGACAAGGAGCTATAGCACAGAGAACTATATTAATTATTTTGTCATAACCTATAATGAGGGTCTTCCCAGGTGGCACTAGTGGTAAAGAACCCTCCTGCCAATGCAGGAAACATAAGAGACACAGGTTCAATTCCTGGGTTGGAAAGACCGCCTAGAGGAGATGATGGCAACCCACTCCAGTATTCTTGCCTGGAGAATCTCGTGGACAGAGGACCCTGGATTGCTACAGTCCATAGAATTGCACAGAGTCAGACAGGACTGAAGTGACTTAGCATGCAGGCAGGCAACCTCTAATAGAAAGGAATCTGAAAAAGAGTGTGTGTGTGTGTGTGTGTATAATTGGATGTCTTTTTTGTACACTTGAAGACAGCACAACATTGTTAATCAACTATACGTCAGTTAAAAGAAAGGGAAAGAAACTTCTACTCACCAAGACTGTGGAAGGTTTTGAATTACGGACATCTAGATGAAATGGAAGGACTGATGCTGAAGGACTGATGCAGAAGCTGAAGCTCCAATACTTTGGTCATCTGATGTGAAGAGCTGACTCATTGGAAAAGACCCTGATGCTGGGAAAGATTGAACGCAGGAGGAGAAGGGTATGACAGAGGACAAGATGGTTGGATGGCATCATTGACTCCATGGACACGAGTTTGAGCAAGCTCTGGGAGTGGTGAAGGACAGGGAGGTCTGGCATACTGCAGTCCATGCAGTCCCAAAGAATCAGACATGACTGAGCAACTGAACAACAAACAACAGATGAGAAGATGGTTCTGGGTTGGGAAAATCTCTTGGAGGAGGAAATGGCAATGCACTCCAGTATGCTTGCCTGGAGAATCCCATGGACAGAGAAGCATTGTGAGCTACTGCACTCCATAGGATCACACAGAGTCAGACACAACTGAAATGACTTAGCATGCACAGATGTAATAAAACAAAACAACAGAGTTTGGGGTTAGAAGATTTTGGTTCACAAAATATGTCCCTTGTCTCCTGTGTGATCTATGACAAGTCACTTATTGAATCTCAGTCTTTTCATATGTGAAGTAGGAACAAAGGATTATTGTGAGGATAACTAATCTCTCATTAGTTTTCATGCTGTATAAGCTGTGAAGTAGTCTACACGTGCTTTTATAAGGACAGATGGCCTGAGCAATACTACTCCTTGTAGGTACTAAAATTAACATTCTAAGGTGGCTTTAAGTTTGAAGGCAAAATAGGAGTCAACTAGGTGAGTCAGCAGCAGTAGAGGGTGGCCCCTGGGGTTTCCAACCCAAGGCACAGCTGCTCTATCAATGAGGCGACTCCTCCGAGGTCCTCTCATAGCTCTTGATCCAAGAACCTATGTTCTGAGACCTCAGCTGAAGCTGAGAAGCAGGTAGAGATTGAGGGAGAAAGAAGAAAGGAGGCTGAACCGTCAGGCTGAGCCTCCTCAATTACATTCTTAAGGCCTTAATCTCATACACCCTTAGCCCAGACCATGCCTGCAAGATCCTCGCAGACATCATCATAACTCTTCTTAATTCATCCCATGACGAGTTGTCAACACCTTACCTCTACATGAAGACCTAGAAGACACTATGCTTTCTTCTCCTAAGTACAGGATGAATGATGGAGCCAATGGTAATTTTTCTTTGAAGACGTTCCTAACCATTGGATCTTTGAAAACTTGGTGATGTGACAGGGCCCTAAACTTCATAAGGTTTATCTCCTACCCTTTAAAATTACAAGCACCTTAATAAGGCTAGCCAACTCTTGCTCATCCTTCCTGATCATAATGCTATCTAGGTAATGGATGAACAAGATGCCCTGTGGGAGGTCTAGATGGCTCTGCTCTCCTCAGACTATTTTCTGAAAGAAGGCAGTAGCGTTAATATGACTCTGGATCAACTGTGATTATATACTGCTGTCCATTTTACCTCAGGGCCAACTGTTTTCTCTGTCTTTCATGATTTGGATGAAAAAGATTGCATTTATCAAATCAATGGCCATGTAGTATACCTCCAACACCATTTGAATCTGCTCTTGCAGCAATGTGACAACTGGTAAAGCATCTTTGATTTAGGCTCATGATTGGTTGAGCTTGTGGTGGTCTGTAGGCATTCCCCAGGGTCCCTCTGGTTCTGTAGGAAGCAGACGGCCATACTAAATGGAAATATGAGTGGGACCATCGGACTCTGTTCGGTGGCACTATTACCCCCTCTGCCCATTGTTATTTTATTCTCCAGACAGGAGTGGGATAGGTGGGAAACCAGTTTCAGAAGATCCCTTTGCTTCCTCCCTGCTGGTTCTTAGCCCATATGTCGAGACCCAGTGTGGGAGTTATTATATGTGCTTAGTCCAACTCAGTTATACCTTTGTGGGATGGGGATATGATGGCCAGGTATGCCTGCAAACCCAATGGACCTAACGTGAAGTGGGCAAGGACTCCGTTCATTACTTGACCCCTAGGTCTCCAGTCTAATGTGGAGCCATCATGACCTTCTGGGTTTCTGGGTCTCAGTGTCAGTCCTATCTTGTGTTCAAAGGTCTTTGAAATGGCCAGGTATTCCTGTCTCCTCAGCAACAGCCACCTAAGTAAGTGACTGCAGGCCCCGTTAGGAAATGATTCCTGGGGAATCATTATAGACATTTCTTGGAGATAGTATGTGGTCTGTTCCAGACCACCACAATTAAGTAAATGTCACAATAAACTGAGTCACTCACATTTTTTGGTTTCCAGTACATGTAACAGTTATGTTTACACTATGTGCTATGCAAAATATCACGTCCGACTCTTTGTGACCTCATGGGCTGTAGCCTGCCACGCTCCTCTCTCCATAGGATTCTGCAGGCAAGAATACTAGAGTGGGGTGCCATTCCCAGCCCAGGGATGGAACCCAGTTCTCCTGCATTGGCAGGTGGGTTCTTTACCATCTGAGCCACCAGGGAAGTATATTTACACTCTACTGCAGTCTATTAAGTATGCAATAGTGTTATGTCAAAAAATATATATGGTACCTTAATTTAAAAAGGCTTTATTGCTAAACTATGCTAAGTATCATCTGAGCCTTCAGCAAGCTGTAGTAGCAACATCAAAGATCACTGATCACAGATCACTGCAACAAATACGTGCTGTGCTTGGTCTCTCAGTTGTGTCCGACTCTTTGTGACCCCATGGACTGAGCCCGCCAGGCTCCTCTGTCTATGAGATTCTCCAGGCAAGAATACTGGAGTGGGTTGCTGTGTGCTCCTCCAGGGGATCCTCCCAATTCAGGGATCAAACCCAGGTCTCCTGCATTGCAGGCAGATTCTTTACTGTCTGAGCCACCAGGAAAGTCCAACAAGAAATATAACAATAATTTTTAAAAGTTTGAAATATTGTGAGAATTACCAAAATGAGACACAGAGATATGAAGGGGGCAAATGCTCTGATAGATTCGCTTGACTCAGGGCCACTGCAAAGCTTCAATTGATTAAAAAAAAAAAAAGTGCAATATTTGTGAAGCATGATAACACAAAGCACAAAAAAAATGAAGTTTGCCTCTATAATATACACTTGTTTTGCTGCCCCAAGGTCCTTTCTCCTGAGAAATCAGCTCCCTTAATTGCCAAAAAGCCCGAATCTGAAAACTTCCTTCCAGTTTCCTTACCTTATCTGAAACTGGACAAAGCATATGACACTTTATTTTAGTCATTTTATTACCGTTAGTCTCCTGATCATTCTTAACTTCCTTTCTGATGCACTGAGGACTCCAGGTAATTCCGGCCTTTTGATTTTGGCAATTAGTTGTTAACACTTTACCTTTACTGTTTCAGGGCCTCATCATCCCATTGCTACCTGCAAGCCGTCTCCATAGCAACCCCTCTTCCTTAGCTGTGACCTCTGCCAAGAGCCAGCACTGAACTTCTTGGTGCTGTCTCTCACCAGTACATTCCTGATGGCCTTGGTGATCTTTAAGCTACCATGAAACATAATCCTTGGGTGGGTCTCCTGACCTCACATAATACATCTGTTCCAGCATGTTGTCGTCCCTGCAATTTTAATCCCTTTCTCTGCTGTTTCTTCACTAAATTCAGGCATTTAGCCTGGTTTAGTGATGGCCGTTGCTTTCTCCAGTTTTCTGGGAAATCTCCTAAAGGCATATGAATATCATCCCCAGGATCCTTCCTGTAGTGGTGTCAGAGTTCTCCATCTGCTGTAAGAAATTATCATAAGCTTAGAGTTTTAAAACAATACAAATGTATCATCTATCTCATAGTTCTGTGGGTTAGCTGTCAAACATAGGCCTCACTAGGTTAAAACCAAGGTGATGGAGTGCTCCTTTCTTTTCTGGAGGCTTTGAGAGAATCCACTTCATTGCCTTTTCTAGCTTTTAGAGCCTCAGCTGGTAGCTCTCCTCCCTCAGGATCACAAGGTTTCTCTGCCCCCATCATCACATCTCTTTCTCTGACCTTTCTCTGCCTCCCTCAATTTCTACTTTTAAGGACCTCCATAATTACACTGAACCCACTTGGATAATCCAGGATAATCACCACATTTCAAGGTCAGCTGATTAGCAATTCTAATTCCATCTGCAACCTTAATTCCCTTTTGCCTTGTGAACTGAGAAGTTCACCAAATTCTAAGGATTAGGACTTGGACACCTTGGGGGTGGGGACCACTATTCTGCCCACTGCTGCTGCTGCTGCTAAGTCGCTTCAGTCGTGTCTGACTCTGTGCGACCCCATAGATGGCAACCCACCAGGCTCCCTCGTCCTTGGGATTCTCCAGGCAAGACACTGATGTGAGTTGCCATTTCCTTCTCCAATGCATGAAAGTGAAAAGTGAAGTCTCTCAGCTGTGTCCGACTTAGTGACCCCATGGACTGCAGCCCACCAGGCTCCTCTGTCCATAGTATTTTCCAGGCAAAAGCACTGGAGTGGGGTGCCATTGCCTTCTCCATACAACAGATAGTAAATCATTTAACCAAGAAGCATGTCCCCAAGTCAATAAAGTCTTTCTTATGTAATTTTGTGCTCTAATCCGCTGATCAAGAATCTTTAAAATTTAAGACTGCAAATACCTATTCCCACTAAGACCTTCTGGCTGATTATCAGGGCTGTTTTGGAATGTAGGTCCATTTCTTTCTTATCAGATACTATATGGAGCCAGGATGGCACTTTGAGTTTCTGGATTCTGTGTTAATTTTATCATGTGAACAAAGATCTTTGAAATATTTAGGAAATCATTGTAGTATATACTTATATGGGTTACAGGTCATGCAAATACTTAACTCAAATTATTGACTTGGGATCCGGAAGTGGACTCTGTTGTCTTGCAGTGTCTTCCCACATAGGATCAGTGTTAGCTCTTAATAGGAGTGAGTGCTTTCAGATTCTGAGGCATCAGATTCCTGGGGAGCCAAAATCTTTGGGAGGATTCACCAAGGTATATAAGGGAATCCAGATTTTCCCAACCAAGGCCTTGACTTTGGTATAACAGGGCTGTCTTGGCTATATATTCAGTTGTCTGAAGCTCTACCATAAGTATTACATCCTGAGTGTTGAGCCTTTCCTGTTTTCCCACTGAAAGCATAATCTTCTTTGTAAGCTACCAAAGAGGCTCTCTGGTCTTCACACTCAGTTTTAAATTGTTAACTACCCTCAACTTTCCATTGTCCCTCTGAATTGCAGCACAATCCCACTGTCCTTCCTATGCAAGGATGCTAATCAGTGTCCCAGAACTGACCTCATCCCCCATCTCAGCTTCCTAGGGCACCCTCGGGACAGTAGTGCTGGGGACAGAAGCTGAGTATCAACATGCTCCTAAGGAGGTAGTGGGGCTCCTCTTCAAGCACTTCTCTCAGGTCCCCCGACCCCAGAAGTCCTCCCAGACCACTTTTCCAGATTCCTCTAGAGCCCCAAGCCTCTGCCTCCACAGCCAGGGTGGAAGGGAATCCAGAGCTTCAGAGCCTGTCTAGCCCCACAGATTACTGCTTCCTTCCCAGAGGAGGAGAAGCTGGCCTAAGGATCTAATCCTCTGTTTCTCCATACTCTGGATGGCATGTTCCAGGGAGGATGTGCCCTTCACTTGGAAGTCAGAATTTATTTCTTCTTAGTGAGGAATGATCAGAGAACTGGAAAGCCTCTTGGCTCTGAAAATGTAATACATTAAAGGCATACTTAAAATATAAGTTCCTTATTAATTATTAACACGAACACATTTCTTTTATATGCCTTCCACTGTACAAGTTCTATCTTTACATATTGCTACTTGGTGGGCAAAGAAACTTAAGAATCATCCAGTTTGGTTCCCCATTTGTATGGGTGAGGAAGGCCACTGAAGGTCAAGGAGGGACTGAAACATTTTAGCTGTTCTCACGACATCATCCTTCAAGACACAGCCCTGGGGTCCCCTCTTTCAGAGAGCAGTGCTTGAGCACCCACCCTGCCCAGGAGCCCTGCTCTACTCTGGAGTGTGGTCTCTGGGAGGGCAGGGTTCCTTCTAATGTGTCTCTTTACTCCCAGTGGCCCACATGGGTCCAAGAACAGCCAGTAGTCATCAAATGTGTGTTGAATGAAAGAAGGCAGGTCAAAGATGCTCTCAGGGCCAAATCAGAGAGACGTGTCTCAGGTTCAGAGCACAGGAGTCTAATGTGAATCTCACAGGTGAGATGATTATGCCCAGGAGGGGAGGATAAGAAGGGGAGACGACAGCAAGAAATAACCAGCGAGCTCGAGAAAGCATCCTTTCTAAAAATTATGATTTTCTTTATTACATAGGAGGCTTTGTAATATATTGAATCCAGCTGGCAGCTGGGCTAGAAGGCGAAGTCCTACATCCTGATCTGACTGAATATTTAAACTCTTTACACCAGTGAATGGAGAAGGAAATGGCAACCCACTTATTCTTGCCTGAAGAATTCCATGGACAGAGGAGCCTGGCAGGGTATAGTCCATGGGGTCGCAAGAGTCGGACACGGCTTAGTGTCTAAACCACCACCACCACCATACCACTGAAGGGATGGAAATCTAGAATACAAGGCTTCCTGAGCAGCACTGCTTCCTTATCCCATACCGTGCTGGTGTGTTCAGTCATTCAGTCATGTCCCACTCTGTGTGACCCCAGGGACTGTCACCTGCCAGGCTCCTCTATCCATGGGATTTTCCAGGCAAGAATACTGGAGTGGATTGCCATTTCCTCCTCCAGAGGAACTTGCTGACCCAAGAATCAAATCTGAGTTTCCTGTGTCATTGGCAGGTAGATTCTTTACCACTGAGCCACCTGGGAAGCTCATTACATATTAATATGGGGCCTCTTAAAGGCATCAGGCTTCCCTGGTGGCTTAGAGGATAAAGCATCTGCCCACAATGTGGGAGACCTGGGTTCGATCCCTGGGTAGGGAAGATCCCCTGGAGAAGGAAATGGCAACCCACTCCAGTACTCTTGCCTGGAAAATCCCAGGGATGGAGGAGCTTGGCAGGCTACAGTCCATAGGGCGGCAAAAGAGTCAGACATGACTTAGCGACTAAACACCAACAATTATATCTACACATGTAGAAATATCCTGTGGTATACTTCTGACTGCTACTGTCCAAAGCTAAACACAATTAATTATAAAACGTGTCGTGTCTGAGTAAATTAATATGTATTCATGTGTGTGTGCTCAGTAGCTCAGTGGTGTCTGACTCTTTGTGACCCCACGGATCATAGCCCACCAGGCTCCTCTGTCCATGGGATTCTCCAGACAAGAATACTGGAGTGGGTTGCCATTTCCTTCTCCAGGGGATCTTCCCAACCCAGGGACTGAACCTGCATCTCTTACCTCTCCTGCATTGGCAGGCAGGTTCTTTATCACTAGTGCAACCTGGGAAGCCCTATTCATTAGTCAGCAAAAACACACTTTTTCTGCTATCAAACTCTGAAGATAATTTTTTCCCTCACGTTATAAAGTGATGTAAGCAATATTTTTTGGATCAATTTTTGCCACAGACATAGATACAGATTTTGCTCAGTTCCATCTCAAGCCACTAAAAGTTCCATGGAGCGTGTACTGGGCACTGACATGGTCGCATAACTTACAATGAAGGGATTTCCATGGGCCTGAGGCCATCTGAGAAGACTCACCAAAAGAAAAAAAAAAAAGACAGAAACCTTTAGATGTAAGCTTTGATTGATTTCCTAGGATTAAAGCTTCTGCCAGATGGGGTTATGAATGACTCTTGCTATTGGATTTGCAGAGAGCTGGGCCTCCACCTCTAGTATTGTAAGGCTCCTATTGCAGAAGAACCAGAAAGGACAGCCCTGATTGGGTTGAATCAGCTCAGGAGTGTCTACAGCAGGTCCCATCCCAGACCATCTGCTCAGAGGGTGAAACAGAACTTCATGCACTGGGGCCCTTTTTCCTTCTGGCTCCCAGGTCTCACCCCATGAATGACCTGTTTTCACCAAGACTCACAGTTTTCACATTCAGTTCTATACCAGTTGGAGAAAACAGTTTCATCTTGGTTTTCAAAAAGCTTACTTGCTCACATTTACTAAAGGAAAACAATTTCACGTGCCTATAGACATAACAGGAGTTGAAAACACAGAAGTGTAGTAAGAAGCTCTGTGCTTGAATCTGGTTTCACCCTTTTGAAGCAGTGATAGCAGGCGAGTTACTTAATCTGTGTTTCAGTTTCTTCATCTGTAACTGGAGGCTGATATTACCTACTTCATACCTCTACAGTGATCGCCACAGGGGTAGTACCCTCCAAAGATGCAGGATGGCTTCTTTTTACCATCAGATGGCCAGTTTGGGACTCCCTATCTTAATTCTCTTCCTATGAACCCTAGGAACCTCAGGGATCAACATTTGCTTAGAGAGAGAGAAAGGAAGTGTGATGCCAACTGGCAGCTAATGAGTCCACCCATGGACTCCCTGGGAGGCCTTGGAATTGAGTCTGTGTGTTCCTTTTTGCGGCTCAGTGCAAAGGGTGTGCTGGGCTGGGTGGGGTGGGGCCAGGCTGGAGGTGACCTCAGGTGTCCCCAGGCACGGCAACTGAATCGCTCAGGAGAGACCCTATGGAAACAGGGATGGGAGCGCCAAGAGGTGTTGCAATCTTATTTTGAGGTTTCATCTGCTTAGTATTATAGTTCCCCTCATTTAACCCTCAGAGGTTTTGGACTCTGTCTGGTGTGAAAATTTTTTTCGGTTTAGAAAGAGTTCCGCACATTGCTCATTACTTTAGCAGACTGCACATTGCGAGAGCTTGTTTATCCAGCTAAGTGAGTCATCAATATCCTGCTCCACACTCGGCTGTGGAATGGGAGACTTGAAAGGGAGCTGAGGGCTCAGCTAACTCAGCCCCCTCATTTGACGGAAGGCTCCAAGAGGAGAGGGGCTTGCATACATACCGTAATAGACCTAAAATACAGGGCTCCTGATTCCAAGTCTGGCATGCATTCCACTAAATGCATTTAGTGGAATGCTCAGAGAGTTTTGGAGGAAATCGGTGGAAGAAGGAATCTTGTTAGGTACTCTGCATATTGTGTTCCAATTGAACCTCTCAGCAGCTCTGGAAGAAATTTGTACGGAAGAAGGGTATTATAGCAGTTAACGGAGGAGACACAAATAGAAAATAACTACATCATTTATTCTACATAAAAAATATTCTGCATAGAAAATATTTGTGTACTGATTCTGCAGTCACTGTACTAGACACTGAGATATGGAAGAGAATAAGACAAACACCATCCCTGTGGTCACTGAGTTTATTATCTCATGAGCTCTGGGGTCTAAGCTACACAGGTAGTTTTACAATTGGTTACTTGGTGTGTTCAGATGTCACAGAGATGGCTCAAGGTTTCCTTGAGGCTGCAGGTAGGATCCTGCTGAAGTCACATCTCTGCTCTTCCCCATCCTGTCTCAGCTACAGACGTGTCTCTACAAGCCACGTCCTCTCTACATTGGGGCTTCTGGTTAAGATTTCACTTGAAGACAGGATTCTTTTGATTCTTCCACTAAGCTGATTCATGCTGCCTCCTTCTCTTATACAAAATTCTTCAGCTGTAAGTGAAAAAGCTCAACTGAAATTATCTCGAGAACAGAAACAATAGAATGTATTGGAAATCTTTGGACATCAAGCTTGAGGTTCAGCTGGTCGGGTAACTCAAACATTGGCAGGGCGAGCCCTTCTCTGTTTGGCTTCCAATCAGTTCAGATCCAAGAACTTGAATAAGAACATCAGAGCTTGCTCTCTCTTCCTCTCTTTCCTTATCTCTCCACACAGCTTATCTCTGCTTGGCCTTTTAAAAAGTTTTTCTTAAACTCTTTGTTGAATTTGCTATTGCTTCTGTTGTTTATGTTCTGTTTTTTTGGCTTTGAGGTATGTGAGATCTTAGCTCCCCAACCAGTCATTGAACCCACTCCCTCTCCCTTGAAAGGCAAAGTCTTAACCACTGGGCCATTAGGGAAGTCCTTCTGTTTGGCTTCATTAGTTATAAGCTACCTCCATAAATAGCAGATAATATGGCCTTTGGAAGCTCGTGATTTATAGGGAGGAAAAATGTCCTTTCTAAATATCCACATAGCCATCTCTGAGAAGCATAATTTTGGATCTGTCTAGGTTCAACAAATCAGTGGAGCTGGGGCATAAGGATACTCTTGATTGTTCATGGATACTCAGGTGCTGACCCTGAGGAGAGGGTTGGAACTATGATTGACAGTTCCACCAGCATCAAAGAGAACAGCAGAATAGTTCACAGAAAGAAAGGAGAATATGCAGGTGGAGAGACCAAAGCAAAGGCAGCAGAGTCTATTAGACTCTTCCTTTCTCTTTAAGTTGATACAGATAAATTCTTTGTTAACTTATCACTTTCTCCTACTAATTATATTTTCTTTTTAATATTGCTCTGCTGCTGCTAAGTTGCTTCAGTCATGTCCGACTCGTGCGATCCCACAGATGGCAGCCCACCAGGCTCCCCCGTCCCTGGGATTCTCCAGGCAAGAACACTGGAGTGGGTTGCCATTTCCTTCTCCAATGCATGAAAGTGAGACGTGAAAGTGAAGTCGCTCAGTCGTGTCCGACTCTCAGTGACCCCATGGACTGCAGCCCACCAGGCTTCTCCGTCCATGGGATTCTCCAGGCAAGAGTACTGGAGTGGGTTGCCATTGCCTTCTCTGTTTTTAATATTGACTAATTACAAAAAGATGATTCTAGGCAACTCAAAGTATATATAAGAAAGATGAAACTCAAACCCTTGAACTCAAGACGAAAGGCAAAAGAGGGGTGATTGTAACACTATTTCTAGATGTCTTAGCTGGGAGAGGACATCCACAATTAAGAATAAAATGTTAGCTTTAAGTTTCTAGAGCTCTAGGCAAAGAAAAAAAAAAGGAAGAATGGGTGCATGATTCTCATTGTCTAATATGAGAATCTAGTTGCCAAAGGATAACAAACTTTCTTTTGTTACTGAAATCTGAGTTTAGTTTGTTATAGACACTTTTGTCTGCAAGGCATTCGTGTAGTTTAAACAATTAAAAAAAAATTATTTTGAGCCAGCAAATAATCCTCTTACCAAATCTCTACAGTCCTGATGTTTCTTTTTTAAGCCTTTTGTGGAAAATACATACAGTCAGCATCTTTTGAAGATGTCATTCAAATGATGGCATCATGCTGCTAAGAAAGCTAGAGGGCTGATGAAGGAAGGACATGCTCAGGATCAAATGATGCTTCTGAGCTAATAAAAAGGACCAGCTGTAATCATCTTCTCTTCAGAGGGAACTATTTCCTTCTGATATCAGTAAGAAGATGGGAACCATAAGAGCCAATGTAAATTAGGTCAGTTTCAGAAATTTTGATGTTAACAGTGGTGATGCTGGGTGCATTGTTACTGCCATTATTGTCTTATGAACAAGTGATGCAAATAAGCAGTCTATTTTCCAGGTAGGAGATTGCATGCAAATTCCAAAAAAGGCAAAAAGAGTTTGGTGCACCTGAAAATTAATGATCCGGAGAGGCAGGCAATCTAAGTTCAGTTTCTGACTCTGTCTTTATTTGCTCCATTTGCTCTTTATTTTGACCCCATCAAAATCCCTTATTAGACTTCATTCTCAAAATCTGCAAAGTATAAGAATGGATTTATGTGAATACCAAGATTTCTTCTGGCTCTAAATGTCCTTATCTAGATCATATTTTTAAAAATACAGATTCTAGAAAACTATGTCTGTTTGAAGATTGAGTGACAATATTGTTTTCCACATGTAGCTTTTGGAAATAGATCCTATTAATTGGCAGGAAACTCTCATATTGCCAGAACACCGTTGCTTTTCTGAACAAAACTTACATTTTGCTGAGAAAGATTTTGAATAATTTCTTGCTCTTAGCAGTTTTCTTTTTATGAATAATCCTCCTCCACATTACACAGAAAGCAATGAAAGATCCTAAGTTTCCTTGAAGTTCTTTTTTCTCATTGCTTCCCTGTATGACATACACCAGCTTCTGTCAGTTACCAAAGAGACTTGTTTCCCCGACCCCACCTTGTAAGAGGACATCCCAAAGTCAAGGTTGGTTTTTCCTGCCCCTGGAGAAAGGGCTGGAGATTTCTATCGTGAGAAAATAACCATTGGAAAACTGGTTCTTCTTCCCTAAATAAGGGTAGATTATTTAGAAAACTGGAGAAGGCAATGGCATCCCACTCCAGTACTCTTGCCTGGAAAATTCCATGGACGGAGGAGCCTGGTGGGCTGCAGTCCATGGGGTCGCTAAGAGTCGGACACGACTGAGCGACTTCACTTTGACTTTTCACTTTCATACACTGGAGAAGGAAATGGCAACCCACTCCAGTGTTCTTGCCTGGAGAATCCCGGGGACGGGGGAGCCTGGTGGGCTGCCGTCTGTGGGGTCGCACAGAGTCGGACACGACTGAAGTGACTTAGCAGCAGCAGCAGCATTTAGAAAACAGAGATGAAGATTCCATCTAAGATGACTGAATTCTTCTGGTTCTGCCAATAAGCTAAATATGTAAGAACTGCTAATACTTATATACCATTTGGCAGTTTTCAATACCCTTTCATACATATTATTTCATATGATCCTCACGAATAATCTTGCATAAAGTATATATTCATCGTGTTTCCTCAACGAGGCAATGGAGGCCCATATGGTTTTTAACTAAAGTGACAAGACAGCTGGTGGGGAAGGAGGAGACCACGCCTGCTTTCAGCTCTCATCCACCCAGGGCAAGGGCGTGGGCTGCTGCGTCACAGGCCTGGGACTCAGTCTCCCCACTGGTAAACCAGGAACCATAACCCCAGTCCACCTCATTCACCGGTCTGAGTGTGTTCTGAGAAAACATGAATGCCATTCAGTTCTTACTGACGAAAACCCAAGTCTATTTCAATAGCTCAGAAACACGGTCAAATATCAAAGACCTGAATTTAGCAGCTTCTAAAGTCCAAACAAACCAAGCAGCATACAAGTGCTGCCTTCTCCTTGGAACAAGGGAGTAGTATTAAGCCCAGAGCTGACCTGGGATTCTATCCAGCGGGGACCTGAGAGGAGAGAAACAAACTTTACATTTGCAGTTTTGGTGTGGTTTGAGACTGCATTTGCAAAAAGAAGTTACTTACGAAGGAGGAGAAATATTTTTGTGGATACAAAACCTGGAGACAAAACAGGAAAAAAAAAATCACAGATTTGAAAATCTTACAAAAATAACAAATGAATAATTTGCAGCTTTTCCTCCATTTATTGAAAAACATTGGAACATGTTCTTAACTCAGGGCAACTTGGGTTCTCTTCCTGCGGCTATTACTCACTTAGTCATCTTCACTTCTTTGCTTTTTTTTTTTTTTTAAGAAAGACATGTATTTGGTGACTTGCTCTTGGCTTTTCATAAGACACCATCTGAGCACCGTCTGTACGTTCTTGCCACCCCAGCTTTCAGCCTTCAGTGTCTATTTGTCTCTGCTGTCTCCCAGATGCCCCTCACACATCCCGCAGATATTACCTCCAGACCCAACCGCCACCCCCATGGGAAACTCGTGAGAATCTCTATTTTCAGATCACCATTCATTCACCTTTAATGTGACCTTCTGAAAATTCCAAAGTCTTACTCCTCTGACTCAGAATGTCTTCCATGTGACATCTGTTGATCCCTATTGTCTTCCTTAGGGTCGCCAGATTTAGCAAATAAAAATAAACGATACCCAGTTACATCTGAATTTCAGATAAATAAAAAAAAATTAAGCATAAACATGCCCTGTATATACTTAGGATGTTACATTTGCAGGAGAAGCAGAACCGGAATCACTGTGTCCATTCTACAGAGAAGAAAACTGAGACTCACCAGGGTAAGAGAAGTTGTCCAAGGTTAAACATGATATCACTGGAGTTTGAGCCAGCGGGCTGACCTCTGGGCTGAATAGTGTGTCTATGGTACTTGACAGTTTCCAAAACACTTTCAGTTGCATGATCTTAATTAATCTTTGCAGAAACTCTTCTGAGTTAGGTGCTACATTTTGTTTGTTCTAGGACACTTCCCCCCATCCCCACCCCCAACACTTTAACATCTCTGAATCCAGGACATATTTCATTGTCAATAGTGTGTCAGTCTAATTGGCAGCATTTTTTTTTTCTTAGAAGGGCTTACATAAAGGCATCTTGGATTCAATTAAATGCAACATTATTATGTATTTCCTTAGGGAAGTCTGGTCTTTAGCCTAAGGTGGCAGACATGGTAATTAGAACTGTCTTCCTGACCTTCTACTACCCTCCTGTCAAAAAGAAATTGCACAGACTTTCTCCCCAAGACACACAAGGAAGCCAGGATGAGTTCAGTGAACTCTAGCTGATACCAGACTTCTAGCAGGGAGATGGAGGTATGTGCTCAGAACTTAAAGACTAGGCAGGTGAGATGAAGAATCTGGCAAGAATAGGGCTTCCTATCTTTTGTCTAAGTCTTCCAGGGGGACCGCGCCGAGAAAAACAGAGCTCCCTACGATGCCACACAAATGAAAAATTTGAAGAAACTAAGACAGAAGCCGGCCTCGGTCAAGTCATCCGGCTCAGGGTTCCGCCAGCTGGAGATCACTGCCGACAACATGCTTGCTGCCTGCTCCAAGCCTGGGTCCCGGCCCAAGAGCTTAATGAGTCAGGCAGCATCTCTACCACTGCTTCCCCTTGGAGCCTCGCTCTATAGTCTAGACTGAGCTGGAGGCACTCATTCTTGACACGGGGCCCACATTTCCCAGCATGGATTCACAGAATCGCATTCCAAGTGTTGTATTCTTGGGCTCTGAACAGCTAATATCAGGAGGGAAACTTCATTAGAAAAGAGAAACAAATTGTACAGGAAAAAGGAGGAGAAGGAGAAAAGTGATGGCTTGATTGCAAGCAGACAGGTCCGAGACTGAATTGATTTACACTTTCAGAGTTTAAGGGACAACAAGCATCTGCCTGAAAGATGATCATTTCCAAAGAGATGATTTGAAGGCTGCAGAATTGAAGTCATTTGACATGATTCTTTCTTTAAAGGAAAAGCGCCTGTAACTGGAGGTTTGAGAGGATCTAAGCTACAGCATGAAGGCTATCGTTAACAATACTGTATTGCATACTTCAAAGTTTCAAAAAAAGTAAAATGTAACAATTTTCCCCACACACACATAAATGATAACTATGTGAGCAATGGATGTTAACTAAATTTATTTATTTGCAATACATACACATATCAAAATCATTTTGTTGGACAGTTTAAACTCATACAGTGTTATACGTCAATTATGTCTCAATAAAGCTGGGGATATCAATATAACAAAGAAGCTAACTCTGCGTCAGAAGCCTATTTGCAGATTGCCCTCTATGCTGATAACAATCAAATGCATTTCACTTCCCTAGGCTCTCAGTAATAAATCACATCACTTAAGCTTCCATCAAGCTTGTAGGGTCAATGTCAGCATTCTCATTTTAGACACAAAGAAACAGAGGCTCAAAGACCTCTATGACCGTGCTCAAGTTCACAGACTATTCATGGCAGAGTTGGGAGCTGAGCCCGGATCTGTGACTCCAAAGGCTGTGTCCTTTTTACTCCCTGCCCCCATCGCTACTGGCATCTCAGCGAATAAGACTAGAGATCAAATTTGCTTGGGTGAACTTTGGACAAAGCAGAGGAAAGTTAGATAGAATGAAATGAAAGTGATAGATTCTACGAGGGGCTTAAGAATTTGCCGTGTGTCCTGGAGATACTGACCTGATGGAGTTGTTGTTCTTGTTTAGTCGCTAAGTCGTGTTTGACTCTTTTGCGACCCCATAGACTGTAGTCCACCAGCCTCTTCTATCCACGGGATTTCCCAGGCAAGAATACTGGAGTGGGCAGCCATTTCATTCTCCAGGGGATCTTCCCCACTTAGGGATCGAACCTGCATCTCCTCCCTTGCAGGCAGAATCTTTACCACTGAAGGTGAAGGTAAAGGTGAAGTCACTCAGTCGTGTCCAACTCTTTGCGACCCCATGGACTATAACGTACTAGGCTTCTCCGTCCATGGGATTCTCCAGGCAAGAATACTGGAGTGGATTGCCATTTCCTTCTCCAGAGGATCTTCCCAACCCAGGGATCGAACCTGGGTCTCCCACATTGGAGGCAGATGCTTAAACCTCTGAGCCACCAGGGAAGCCTTTACCACTGAGCCACCTGGGAAGTCCAGGAGCTGATAGAGTTGCAAGAATATTTAAATAGGAAAGAGGAGGGGTTAACATCAGAAAAATCATCTCAGTAATAGAGTCTCTTAATGTCAGAAAATAAAACCTTAGACTAGGGAGGTGGTTTTAGAATAAAGACCTTTCATGGTGAATTAGATTATTATTCCTTACTCCAAGAATCTTCATATTAGAAAAAAATATTTTTTCATGGCATCATACTTCCGCCAGTGCTGCCAAAGTTGCTCAGAATGGTATAATGAAAACAGAATGATCTTTGGAGCCATACACAATTGAGTTGAACCCAGGCTACACCACTTACTAAATTTTTTAAACTTAAAAAAATATTGTGGGGGCCACTCTGCAAGCATGCGGGACCCTAGTTCTTGACTAGGGATTGAACCCACACCCTCTGCATTGAGAGTGAGTAGTCCTAACTGCTCGCCTGCCAAGGAAGTTTCCACTTATTGATTTTTGACCTGAGGCAGGATATCCTAGCTTCCTGAGTATCAGCTTTCCCATCTGTAGAATAGAGGTTATATTATCTCCAAGTTCTTTTTTTGGTTCTGTCTCCTCTTATACTTTCTTGACTCTCTGGTGATTTCATCTCGTTGTATCTCTGGAATTTGTTTCTGGCAAAGGATCCACTCTCAGAGTCTCCTCAAAGAAAAATGCTGCAAGAGTAAGAAACAAAAAAGATGGGAAAGAAGGGATTTAGTTTAGCAAACTCCAAACATTTTGAAGTTGATTGGATGGCATCACTGACTCAGTGGGTATGAGTCTGAGCAAACTCCAGTAGATGGTGAAGGACAGGGAAGCCTGTTGTGCTGTAGTCCACGGAGGTGCAGAGAGTCAGACATGACTGAGAGAATGAACAACAAGAACAAACATTTTGAGTGAGACCCCTGTTTACTTTGAGATAAATCAACCCTCTCTTGTCTCCCAACTTCCCAAGCTCTTGTCGCAGTCCCTGCCTCTAATCCATAAGCAGGTGACATCTAAAAGGAACAGCTGTAGGACAAAAAAGATAGTATCTTTCACTAGGGGGTTAGCAAGTTTATGATAATTAAGCATTGGTTTATAGTTGACAATGCTCTTTCGCCTCTGTTATCACCTCTTTTGGAGAAGGAAATGGCAACCCACTCTAAGGATTCCTGCGGACAGAGGAGCCTGGCAGGCTACAGTCCATGGAGTTGCAAGAGTCGGACACGACTTAGTAACTAAACACCACCACCACCATCACCTCTTTTGAGCCTTCTTCGTTGAGATGAATACTTCCACAGTATTATAGAGGTAGTCCCTGACTGACATGGTTCAATTTAGTATTTTTAAATTTTACATGGTGCAAAGTGATGCATTCAGTCGAAACCGTACTTTGAATTTTGATCTTTCTTGGGCTAGCAGTATTAGTCTGATACTGTCTGGTGATGTTGGCAGTGGCAGTGAATGTTGGCTCCCAGTCACCACACAGTCATGAGCCTGGGCTTTGAGGTCAGCCCACCCCAACTGGTGACCACGTCCAACCATCTGGACCCAGAGAATCATTCTGTTTTTCACTTTTAGTACAGTAGTCATCAGGTGCAGGAGCTATTCAAACACTTCATTATAAACTAGGTTTGTGTTAGGAGAGTTGGGTCAACTGTAGGCAAATGGAAATCCGCCTGCAACGCAGGAGCCTGAGGTTCGATTCTTGGGTTGGGAAGATCCCCTGGAGATGAGAATGGCTACCCACTGCAGTATTCTTTTCTAGATAATTCCACAGACAGAGGAGCCTGGTGGGCTAAAGTCCATAGGGTTGCACAGAGTTGGACATGTCTGAGCGATTTACACTTTCATAGTTATGATATTTGCTAGGTCAGGTAGAGGAAATGCATTTATAATATTTTCTTATAATATTACTTATGATATTTTCAATTTATGATACACTTCTCAGGACAGGATGGAACACCATCATAAACTGAGAAAGATGTATATTTTGTGGTACCCGATGAGGAAACCGAGTCTTAGAAAGGTGAAAGTGAAGCCAGGTCACACATCTCCTGAGCGACAAAATCAGAATCAGGAGCCAAGCTGACTCCCTCTTTCTGTGTTTCTCTGTGCTTTGCCTCTCCAAGATAACGCAGAGCTAATAAGGCTAAAAATAATGATAGGAGAGAATTTTCCCTGACATCTCGGATGTGAGTAGGCTCTCCTGGAGCCTCAGACGGAGGTGCTATCCAGCCCACACTTCCTGCTCACTCATCAGACAGGCCATCCAGCCCTCAGAGCAGAGTGGATCCTGCAGAATTGAGGCAGAAGCTGAATCACCCAGAGCCCGACTGTTGGATGGGAAGAGATGGCGTGGGTGGTCGTGTCCCAGACAGAAAATGCTCCGCCAGATGGAGCCGCGCCTGGAGACTTGGAAGGGGCTCCGGTTGTTGCCAGATCCTGGTGCTGCTCTCTTTTGATTGAATAGATGGTAGAGGGGGCAGATGTCAAGAATCCACCCACTGCTCACAGGGTCCCTGGACCCACAGATGGGGACCTGTCCAATGGTAATCAGGGGCCACGCCAGCCAGGGGGAGAGGTTTGGGCACAGAGACGTGCAGACACAACCTAGTTCTTGGTAAGGGAATTTGGGCAGTAACAACAGCATGGCAAAGATGCTATTTATACAACACCCATCTGGTGAGCATTCTGGGTGCTTCCTTCCAGACACACAACTCAGATCCAGTAAGTTCTGAGGCTGAAGCTAAGGGATCACTCTGCCATTGCCGAGCTGCCTGTAAGAGTGTTTGACACAGAGGAATCCCACTTCAGTGGAGGAATATTTGAAGTGCCCCCACTTTCTCTTTGATAGTGATCAGAATAATAATCAGGACCTCTACAATGACTCTGTGCTGATCATTTCTAATCTTGATCACAGTTCTGCCAAGTAGGTGTCATCATACTCATTACACATGTCAGGAGATTTGCCGAGCTAAATAGCTTGCCCAAGGCCACTCAGTTGTGAGTAGTGGACCTGGGGCACTAAAGCCAGTTGACTGCCTAGGCTAGAGTTATTCAGCTGGAGGGTGACAGAACTGAATGGGACTTGAGGATCTCAGACCTCAAGGCTCTGTGTTTCTCACCCTGCACCTGCCACTTAACATCTCCTTTCTCCTCCCCTCCTCGAGTCCCCAGAAGAAAAGAGCCCCCTGAAATTCATCTCTGGAGGGAGGGGAGAAGACGATTGCTCTCTGGTCCAGCAGGGAGGTTTTATACAGCTTCGAGGCTGGAATTTGTAACAAACGTTACTTTTTTGTCTTTGGCAAATCCAATTGCACATTTCATATTCAGGAAGCTAGACTGAGCCATGAGGAAGGGGGACTGCTCTTCCTGCCACCTCCAACTGTCCCGGCTCTTATCTGCCTGTCCTGTGCTTTCCCAGGACCACATCCAGGCAATGCCAGCAGCATGGGAGTTGCAGCAGACCAGGAGGGTGCCTGCCTCCACCATTCTCCTTGCAGCTTGCAGGGAGCCCTGGGAAACTCACCAGGATTTGAAGAAACTTTAGGAAGTCGTTTGTTTAGGTTCTCCCCGACCCTGTCTGGGGAGGGCGGAAAAGAGGGACAAAGAAAGGATTCCAGAACCCCTTTGAGTGCATTTATAGACATAAATGAAAACAGAAAATTATAGATCTATAAATCCAACCAAATTTGGAAAAAATCCCAGGAAAAGAAGCACTGAGTGCTTATAAATTATTTTAATCTGATGAGAAGGAAGGAGATGGAGGAACAAGGGATGGAGAAGGGGGGAAAGAGGAAAGGAAACCAGCATTTACTGAGTACTCTTCTGTGTCTCACACAACGGTGGGCGCTCTGAGACTAGAATGAGACGAAGGTTTTGATTTTAGTCCAGATTTATAGGTAAATGATGTGTGACTTTTGGCAAGTCTTTTCCCTCTCTGGGCTTTGGTTTTCCGTTCAGAGAGCGGTTAGGGTGAAGAATCTCTAACTGGCATCCAGGCCTATCCATCTGGGGACGTAGAATCTTTATAGACTGATGCTGCCTCCTACGATCACTGTGAGTTACCAAGAACAGCATCCTATGTCTCATCACTTCCCAGAGTTCTGGTGGTAGTGTTTGTTCTGGAATTCCATGCTGGTGCCGACAGGGAATGCCTCCTGTCTCTTTGTTCTAGTGTATTCTTTCTTCTTCTCCAGGACAAGGATCTGGCCACAAGACCAGGAAGGCCACCATATGTCACTGGTATTTCTGAGTCATTAGCTAGGATAAGCATGGGGACTAAGTAGGTGATGGAGGTCAGGGAGAGACGAGGTGAGGATGGAGGAGAAGACAGGATGTATGATATAGCAGAGGAGAATTAGTGAGACCAGCTTGCTTTTTGTAGAGAGAGAAAGCTGAGTGCAATGGGCTAAGATAGCAATTATCATCAAAAGATTTGGGTTCTAGCCCTAGTTCTGGACTAATTGATGCATACGTTTATTGTTCGTTTCTCTAGAAGATGAGGGCTGTGCAAAGGCCTCCTCAGGGACTCTTCCACAGGAATGTCTTGCTCAAGTATCATGACACCCTACAGAAACCCAGCACCACTCAATATGCATAGCCCACTTGGCCACAATGATGTTCATATCTCAGTTTCTCTGAGGATTCAAGTCATTTCCAACAAAGGCTTCCCTTAGAGCTCACTGCTTTCAGTTGAGCCTCCACTCTTCCAGGATGACATGGGTGCTGTGCTAAGCTGCCCAGGCCCTTCATTTTCTCCATTCTTCTCCACAAGATAGGAGGTCCCGACAACTATTTGGAGAACACCTGTTGACTGCGTCACCCATGTGACTCCTGCATCCACTGGGTATTGAACTAGATGTTCTCTGAGATTTCCCCTAACTCTGAGATTTCCCCTAACTCTGAGATTGAGAGCCCTCAATCTTTTCCAGAATCAGAAGAGAGAGCAGGACACAGCTTCTAGGAAACCACGATCTTCAGGAAATCATATATATGTGTGTGTATATATATATATATATATGATTAAGTTTTATTTTATTTATTTTTGTATAACTATATAACATATTGTGCAGAATATTCTAGTTGTGGGGCATCAGAAGGCAAGAAGGCAAACAAAAAGATAGAAGAAAAGAAGGAAGAAAGGAAGGAAGGAAGTAGGGAGAAAGAACTTGTAGAGAAGGATATAAGGAAGCTGTAAATAAAAGATGCAAAGAAGAGACGGGGGAAGAGAAAATGAACAGAAAAAAAGGAAGAGAGAAGAGAGAGGAAAGGAGACCAGAGAGACGGACGAACTTCTTGCAGACAGATGCATTTCCAGGCTGGAGTCCTGCCGCCCCCCCACGCACAGGCATCCGCTCACCGCCTCCAGCACTGTGCCCCCCACGACTTCCTCTGAGCAGGGACTTCTGGAGCTGTGGAGCTGCTCAGGCTGCCCTGGCTGGTTTTCAGCCCAGTCCCTGCTGTTTCTGAAGGATGCTGGAGGTGGAGTAATTAGCACTTGTTCCCGTCCAGTGCTGTACCTGGAGAAATGGGCTGTTGGAACACACGGTTTGGCTGATGGATTGCTGACCTCTTGTACTGCCCTCATCAGAAGGCAAGAAGGCAAACAAAAAGATAGAAGAAAAGAAGGAAGAAAGGAAGGAAGGAAGTAGGGAGAAAGAACTTGTAGAGAAGGATATAAGGAAGCTGTAAATAAAAGATGCAAAGAAGAGACGGGGGAAGAGAAAATGAACAGAAAAAAAGGAAGAGAGAAGAGAGAGGAAAGGAGACCAGAGAGACGGACGAACTTCTTGCAGACAGATGCATTTCCAGGCTGGAGTCCTGCCGCCCCCCCACGCACAGGCATCCGCTCACCGCCTCCAGCACTGTGCCCCCCACGACTTCCTCTGAGCAGGGACTTCTGGAGCTGTGGAGCTGCTCAGGCTGCCCTGGCTGGTTTTCAGCCCAGTCCCTGCTGTTTCTGAAGGATGCTGGAGGTGGAGTAATTAGCACTTGTTCCCGTGCCAGTGCTGTACCTGGAGAAATGGGCTGTTGGAACACACGGTTTGGCTGATGGATTGCTGACCTCTTGTACTGCCCGAGGCTCGTCTGTGCACTTGAACTTCTCAGCGAACGTGGAGGTAACGTGGGAGGAGGATGCTGGAACAGAGCCCTCCAGGCAGACTTCCCACCGCTGTAAGGAGCTCAGAGAGACTAGCAAAATAAGGAAATGGGGGGGGGGGGGAGGGGCTGAGATAATTTTGAGAAGGATAGCAGAGCCCCGAGCAAAGTTCCTTCAGAATCATCTTTATCAATTTTGTGAAAATGATTAAACTGTCTTTTTAAATAAATGAATACTGAGCGTTGGCATCACATAACCCTGGAGGATATAAACTCTATTTCATCCCTTCATCTTGAGCAACCAACTGAACCTTTTGGAACCTCAATCTTCCCACCTGGACAATGCAGGTGATGCTGTAGAACTTGTAAGAATTAGAGGGTTTGAGAAGTTCTGGAGGCCCCCTGGCATGTTGCTTAGCATCTGGCAGGTGCTGGGCAAATGTTCACTCTCACACCCTTTAAACTTTTTTCTTCATATTCAATATTTCCCATATATTAGGGACACCAAAGCATAGGCATTGCTAGAAAAATTGATTTTGAACAACAAAACCAGATTTGATGTGGCAAATATACTCAGGAGAAACAGTGATAATCATGAACCGGGGAATCCCCGTCATGTTCATGCACCTGCGAAGAGGTTGATCATGTGTCTCCATCATGTACTAGCCATACTGCCAGATTTCTGGGCATTTCCTTAGCCTGCGGTTTTGCTTATCACTCATTCTGGTACCTCAGCATTGTCAATACAGCCTGTTCTGAATGCTCGTCCCCATCAAGTTGAATTCCAACAATTTGTTTTTGACTGCATAGTTGTTACTCTCTTCTGCACAATTTTTGTTTCCTCTCCTGAAAGTTAGACACTTATTTTTGTATTCTTCTATTTCTCTGCCTTTTCTTAACAATTTTTCTAAGGAGGTTCAGCTGTTCATACCATCTGGCCATAGTCTCAAGAACTAGAAAAGAGTGTTTTGTACTAAGCAAGCTCACTTGGCGTGCTTTAGATACGCAGGCTGGAATGGAGGTTCGGGGAATGTAGCATCATGACGTCAAGTTGTGTGAGGCTGTCATTTCATACAGGAGAGTTGTCTGAAGGTGATGTCACACAACGGCACACACAGATGTCGACATACATACACACACATACAGAGAACACACAACAGACCAGGAACGATGAGATCGCTCTTCTAAATCCACCTCTGACAGATGCTTACAACGCAACCTTAGAATCATCACCTAATCCTACAAAGCAGATCATATCATTCCCATGTTATAGATGAGAACACTGAGGCATACAGTTTTTAGTTTTTGCTGGATATCACACTTCGACTATAAAGCCTAGCAAGTATTCACATTTAGCTTTCTTGGACCCCAAACCAAGAGCTCAGAGTTTGTATTTGAAAGAAGGACTGTTTATACCTCTGTGTCTTAAATTCCATGTTTACGCTGGTTTGAGTCCTTTAGGCCATATTGCCCATTCTCTCGTGTGTTCAAAGCCACCAGCTTAGAAAAGTCTGGAGTATGATTGCATCCACGACTCCCCTCCCGGGCTCTCATCTCATCCTTCCTACACTAGAGAGTATTACCTTCTGACTAGAGACATCTACCTTCTGAGATTGCTCAGTGTCCATCTCAGGAACCTTTCCTTCTCTTTCTGAGCTTGCTGCCTTTTCCTCTTCCCTTCCTTCCTCCCTCCTTGAATTCCTTCTTCATTAAACTCTATGGTTTCAACTGATTGCTCAGAGCCATGTGTGAGATGAAGCACATTGATTAAATAAATTTGCCCTTCAGTGTTGGTGAGTGATGGCTTCCCTGGTGGTTCAGATGGTAAAGCAACTGCCTGCAATGCAGGAAGCTGCAGGATACATGGGTTCGATCCCTGGGTCAGGAAAATCCCTGGAGGAGGAAATGGCAACCCACTGCAGTATTCTTGCCTGGAGAATCCCATGGATGGAGGAGCCTGGTGGGCTACAGTCCATGGGGTCACCAAGAGTTGAACACGACTGAGGACATGGGTGTGTGCTGGTGAATGAAAGCCTCCTGTATGTTTCCTAGTTAGAATCTTAAAAAAGAGGCATAAGTAAACCAAACTGACATTCTAGTAAGTTATGGTTTATTCAGATACTGTGAAAGGTGCCACGAACCATCGTGGAATGGTGAAGTGATTTACAACCAGAGAACAGATAGAAACGGAGCTTACAGTTACCCCCAGGGGCAACTCCTCTGCTCTACCCTTTCTGAACCTGCGCCTGTCCATTTAAAATCTGTTTCTAGAGGGTCCTTCATTATAAAATGTGAGTGTCTTTAACACTGGATGAAGCTCCCTCAATATGTATCTTATCAAGGGCTCTAGATATTCTTTTTTTTTTTTTTTTTTGTATTCTTGAGGTGCTGGTAGAGGGTGCAAATGCAACGCTGGGAGGCTGAACATGACGAACAGGAGGATTCAATTAGGAAGAAAGACCGCGCATCACCGGCTGGGACCACACTGCCTCATTCCTGCGCCGGATTCCATCTTTGAAATGTCTTCCGCGCGGCGCTCCCGCCCCCGCTCGCCTCCTTGAAACTTCACAGCTGGGACACAGAGGGACTTTGAAGGGCGGAAGACAAGAGGGATTTTTCCTTCCTCCGTGGTCATATTTAACAGCCAGTTCCCGAATGGTATTAATAAACATTTCAACTTCAAAAACTGAACTTGACATTTCTACATCCTTTCCATTGTTGCTATGTTTTCGGCTTTACTGTTACACACGTGATGTCTATGGTACATGCAGGATTAAAGGGGCTCACAAGTCTCCGGGTTCAGAAATGTGCTCATTTGTTGAAGTGTCTATCGATCCCTGGGAAGCACTGGGGTGGTCACTGTTATCCTGGGGATAGAATAACATAGAAAGAGATGAGTCCAGATATTGAAAAACTTTGACATCAGTACTCAGGGCACAGAAAGGCAAAGTACAAATATTCTTTTGGCAAGAAAGCTAAGTGGAAGGTACGAGGTTACAGTGGGGGCCAGCTTTCAACCTTGCATTTGAATCCCAGCTATACTCCAGGCTACCCGAGTGATTATGAGCAAGTAATTGAATCATTCTGCTTCAGTTTTAACTTCTGTAAAATGAGGATAATAATGCTTTCTTGCAGACTGCCTTGAGATTTAAATTAAATGATAATGTTGTTAAATGACCCCAGCATAGGGAAGAAATAAGAAATATTTACATTGTTATCTGCCCCCCATTTCTGACACAGCTTCTAAAACCCTTATAAATAAGGCTGCTAGAAGAGTCTTTTATTCTTGCATTTTAGTTTTGGCCACAGTTTCCGACACAGAGCTCCTAAGACCTGTGTGATTTCCTGAGTGAGAGGAGAGTCTAACTGAGAGCTCCCAAGTGCTCTGGGCTTTCCTGGGTTAGTAGGAAAGTTTTTCACTCTCAAGAGGTGATTTTTAATGGGCTCCTGGGGCTGTTCACTAGCAGGACACAGCCATGTTTGGAAACTTGTAAGTTTTAACCTCTCCATTTTCTGGAGAGGGGAGTGAGGTTAAAGTTGCTCAGTCATGTCCAACTCTGACCCCATGGACTATACAGTCCATGGAATTCTCCAGACCAGAATCCTGGTCTGGGAGTGGGTAGCCTTTCCCTTCTCCAGGGGACCTTCCTAACCCAGGGATCGAACCCAGGCGAGGGGCTGGAATTGGAGTGAATAATGGGTCATACCTTGGTGATGAAGCCTTTACAAAGTCCCCATGGTGTGGAGTTTGAAGTTTTCAGTGTGTGCAGGTTGGTGACTATACCCACAAGCTGGGAGGTGATGGATCCCAGATTTGTGAGAACAGATGCCCCTGTGCTCAGAATTCTTCCAGACCTCTTTATCTAGCTGTTCATCTCGATCCTTTATTATTCCTTTATTATGTAATAAACTAGCAAATGTAAGTCAGTTTCCCCCTGAGTCCTGTGGGCTGTTCTAACAAAGGATCAAATCTAAGGAGGTGGGAATAAGAACCTCCAATTTGTAGCCACATCAGACAGAAGTTGGGAGCAACCCGATCTACTACTTGGGGATGGTGTCTGAAGTGGGAGGTAGTTTCATGGGCCTGACCCCGTCTCCTCTGGCATCCACACCAGCTCCCACTAGAGTCAGAGTTGAGTTGACTGTAAGAGCTCTTTTCAGAGGAATGCTTGCTGTAGAGAAAAAAACCCACTCATCTGGTATCTGTAGTATCCTGTTTGTGAGGAACTGAGAAACACCCCAAGCGCCTTTTCTCTGTGTCACAGACGTTGCCCCAATAAAGAATGATGGTCATGAATGCAGTATACTCAGCTTCAAGGCTGCAGGGAGAGAGGGAGGGGGCGCAAGTTATTGGAAGGGAAGTGGGCTGATGACAAACAGACGTAGAGGCACGCAGGCTGTGAGGGTCCAGGCTGGGAAGCTTTCTCAGTTTTCCAGGAAGGCTTGGACTTGGCATCAGAGAGCTCAGGCTCGGGGGGATGGGGAGGGGAGAAGAAAGCAGCAGTGGAGACGCTGGGATCTGCTTGCCTTTGGAGGCCCCTGGTCTGGAAGCAAACATGCTGAAAGGCCATGGGGTGACTGAAGCTGTGGCTGAGAAGCTTCCGTCAGGTGGCTGGGTGAGGGCTGGTCATGGGACCCTGTCTGCTGCTTATTGGCATTTGGTGCCAGACTCTCCTGGGAAGTGTTCTGTGAGTTGTTTTACTCAAATGGAAGTGTGGAGTCATGGTGACCTTGACAGCACGTGAGGGTGGTAGCTGGGGCTTGGGAAGACATTCCAAGGACTAAGGTGGGTCCAGGTCCTACATTTTCTAGGGAAAATGAGGCACAGGCAGGACTTTGGAGACATACCTAGTATATTTATACACGCACACGCTCATGTACACACACACATACACTTGTACACACATGCTGCTGCTGCTGCTAAGTCGCTTCAGTCGTGTCCGACTCTGTGCGACCCCATAGATAGCAGCCCGAGCACATGTTTAAGATGATGACTGGGAAATTGTTATAGAAAAGGCCTCTATATTGTGAGCATTGACGTCATTATGATTGATGACCAGATATCCAAGTGTATGGGCCTGACCATACTTCGTGCATGCATGCTAAGTTGCTTCAGTCGTGTCCGACTCTCTGTGACTCCATAAACTGTAGCCCGCCAGGCTCCTCTGTCGATGGGATTCTCCAGGCAAGAATACTGGAGTGGGGTGCCATTTCCTCCTTCAGGGGAATCTTCCCAACTTGGAGACTGAACCTGTGTCTCTGGCATCCCCTGCATTAGCAGGTGGGTTCATTATCGCTAGCATCACCTGGGAAGCCTGATCATACTTGGGTCAAAAATGCTCTAAGTAAGAGGTTCTGAGCTAGTAAGGGACTCAGAACTCGGGGGCACAGAGCCAAATGAAGGAGCTGGAGACACTTGGTTTTTCTAAAACTGAGCTTTAACGGTGCCATAGGATTGAGAAAAGCCTTTCCCTTGCTCCCGGTCACCTTCAGGATACACTCCCACCTTCCTCTCAGAGCCCACACTGATAGGACTAGTTCTCATTCAGTTCCAGCCTGGTTTCATCTCACAGGATCTCAGTATCCTGCACTTGCATATCCTTCCGGTTTTCGGGCTCCCTTTGTATCCTTGGCTTTGCAAGTTCTGTTCCCTCTGCCTAGAGTAACCTTCCTGCTTCAGGAACAGGAACCCACTTTTTCAAATGTGGGCTGTGTGGTTTGTGCCATAGCAAAGCCACCCTTGATGGGTTAAGAACCCTTTCATTTGCAAACTTATGTCTCTTAGCCTAGCCTTGATGATTGCTTGTAAGGATTGTCAGCTCACTAGACTGTAAACCCTCCAGGTAGAGAGGTCAGTGTGTCTCACCTCCATGTCTCAAAATTCATGCCTCGTCTGGGAAACATGTGCTAAATAGATTAATGATTGAGTAACTTGGTTTTCAGCCCACAGTCTAATATATTTTCAGTGTGATTCTCAGACCACCTGCATCAGCATATCCTTGGGGAGCCTGTTAAAATTGGGAGGTTCTAAGCCTCACCCCAGACCTACAGCATCTCTCAGGTGGGGTCCTGATATCAGCATGGCTAGCAAACTTCCCAGATAATTGCTGTCTCACTGATGCTGAGAATCATTGATAAAGCAGATGGAAGCAGGGGAAGGCTGCAAGAGACAAACACTGGCGAGAGCTGGGAGCCTGATGGGTGAATAGGGAGAGAGTGGGCGGCCAGAGCCATTTTATAATAGAGCTTTCTAAGTGATAGTCATAATAGTCTGATAGGTTGTTATAATAATGACACTGTATCATCACAAAAAGTTTAAACTTGTACTCAGTAATTGTTCTCAGGAAGGAACAGTAGTCTATCAATCATTTTAGTACTATTTCCATCTAAACTGGAAAAGCTACATTTGAGAAAACTAAAAAATAAGTAAACAAATGATTTGGGAAATAAACTCACATAGAACAGCTTATAAATGAACTTTTTAAGTGTGAATGCATGTGTGTATGCTAAGTCACTTCAATCGTGTCTGACTCTTTGCGACCCTACGGACAGTAGCCCACCAGGCTCCTCTGTCCATGGGGATTCTCCAGGCAAGAATACTGGAGTGGGTTGCCATGCCCTCCTCCAGGGGATCTTCCTGACCCAGGGGTCGAATCCTCATCTCTTCTGTCTCCTGTGTTGGCAGGAGGGTTCTTTACCACTAGCGCCACCTGGGAAGCCCGCAAGTGTAGATGAGTGTGTTTAATTCACAGTAGACAATGTAACAGGATGACAATAGGGTATTTGGAGCCTGGAAGACCTCGGTTCAAATCTCACATCTACGCTCTACTCACCTTGGGTCTTTGAGTGTCGTCTCTTCCCCTCTAGACGGCAGGTGATTATCTCGATCATGCAGTTAGTATGGGAATGATGTTTCATAGTATTTAAATGCCAGGCATTTTACATATATTATTATTGAGAAGTTGTTGTTATTCCTCAGATAGGAAAACTGGGATCTGAAAAGTTCCCTAGTGGCTCAGATGATAAAGCATCTGCCGACAAATGCAGGTGACCCAGTTTCAATCCCTGGGTCTGGAAGATCTCCTGGAGAAGGAAATGGCAACACACTCCAGTATTCTTGCCTGGAGAGTTCCATGGACAGAGGAGCCTGGTGGACTGCAGTCTATGGGATCACAAAGAGTCGGACACAACTGAGTAGGCAGGCATACACATGAAAATGATGTTCTGGAGTATTTCAATACCAGGCTTGTTACATATATTATTATTAAGAAATATTGTTATTCCTTAGATGGGCAAACTGGGATCTGCAAAGTGTAGGGACTTCCCACAGTTGCTTCAATAGCAAGTGTTTGGGCTCAGCTTGGACTCCAAGTTGATTGTGATAATGGGGGTAGCAATTCCCAGTGACTGGTAGGACATAAGAGCCTTTGCACCCTTCCTTTCCTATGGCTGAGAGGAATCCAAAGAAAAAGACAGAGTGTGGAGAGCATCTTGAGTCTCTTTCAAATTGCATTCTTGGCTTCACCACAAAAGCATCCAGTATCTCTCTCGGTCTCTCTCCATCTGGAAATATTAAATGCCTGTCTCAGGGCACAGGTGACTGACATGGTGGGAAGGGCAGCTGCTGACAGATTGACCCCGAAGGTGACCAGGATCAAAGTGGACATGGGCTTTGTAGATCAAAGGCGTTGCCTCCCCCATGGGGTGACCCTGAGAGCCGGAGTCAGGGCAGCGGCAAGCACAGGCTGCAGGAACATCGCTTTCTCATCAGTGCCTGTTGTAATTAGGCAGCCAAATGCATCAGCTAAGTCTCCTGGGTGGTCTGAGTGGGGCTCCCCAGTTGTCCACCATCGCTGAGCTCTGGGAGAGCTCTGAGCTCTGGGCAGCCGGCCCGGGAGGGAAGGATCTCACTAAGTAGAGGGAGCCATGTGCTGCAAGCCCCAGGGTCACTATGGTTGTGGGGATGTCTGTTGTCCGCAGGAGCCTGTTTTAAATTAGCTGGTGGTTTCACAAGTTGGCCTTAAAGAAGAGGTGCTCAGAGCCCCCGAACCGCTTTCACCTCATCATGCTGGTTTGCCAGCCTTAACAGAGAATGTGCCTTTTAAAAGTCTGTGCCGTCAGAATCATTGGATGCGGACTGTTGTGGAAGCAGGGGAAATACTAATTAAAGTTCCAGGTACCAAGTGCTTATTATATACCAGTGCTTTACTCATTGCTCAGATCATCACACAATTCTGCTCTTGGATGTGGTTCTTCCCATTTTACAGAGAGTACCGTGGGGGCTTAGAAAGATGCAATGCTTTTTTTACAAGAACATATATCTCACAAGTGGAGGTACCAGGTCTTAGATCATGTTTTTGGACTTCAAAGCCACATTCATTTTCTAGTGCCTCAAAGGCAATGCATGATAATCAACCACAAAACCTCAGGGACAAATATCCAGCAGTATTCATTTTTGCTTCCTAGTCAATGGGCAAGCTGGGAAATTCTACTGATTTGGACCAGGCTCTGTTGGTTGGGGCTGAGTTTACTTCTGGGTCATCGGTCAGCGGCTGGGTTGGCAGGGGCAGGCCTATTTTGGATGGTCGCAACTGGGAAGATCACCCCCATTACCATGTGGCCTGTGAGCCTTCAAGGAGCCAACCTGGGCTTGTTTCCAGGGTGTGGTGGGGGTCATCCAGGAATGTGAGCATATTGGCCTGGGTACCCAATTGCCCTGTAGATACACCTACCTCATCCTATTGGCCTACACACAGTAGACTATTCTGTTGGTATTTCTATTGAATATCGTGTTGAATCTGTTTGGTAGAATATTCAGGCATAGAAAGTAGACTCTCTGTAAACAAGAGGAGCTCTGGAATCATACTCAGGAATATATTGTTTGAATATTGAGAAACATTTCTTTGGGCCTTCATGCAATCATTTTACCAAAAGATGCAATCATATCACGACACTTGCATGCCACCCATGTAGAATTTGAGGGATTTGTGTAGATATCTCCTATTTTTAGTAAATAAACTGGAGCTCTAATACTGCCTTTGCTTTGGTTTAAGTAAGACATACATGTCAGTTGAAAGACACGTAGTAACATTTGCATCTAATCTGCTCCTACTCTAATTGATACCTAATGAGGAGTGGAAGATAATCACGTGTGCACTTTTTGAAGAGAGTTTTTGGAGTGTAGTTGACTGACAGAACTGTGTAAGGTATACAGCAAAGTGAATCAAATATATATATATATATATACACACACACACACACACACATCTCCTCCTGTTTAGATTCTTTTCCCACACAGGCCATTACAGAGTACTGAGTGGAGTTCCCTGCACTAAATAGTAGGCCCCTATTAGCTATCTATATATAGTATTATGTATATGTCAATTGTAGTCTCCCAATTTATCCCTCCCCCTTGGTAGCCATATGTTTGTTTTCTACATCTGTAGCTTGATTCTTGTTTTGTAAAGTTCATTTGTACCCCTTTTTTTAGATTCCACATATAGGCAATATCATACGATATAAGGTAGCACCTCACACCGGTCAGGACGGCCATCATAAAACAAATCTACAAACAATAAATGCTGGAGAGGGTGTGGAGGAAAGGGAACCCTCCTACACTGTTGGTGGGAATGTAAATCGGTACAACCTTATCGAGAACAGTATGGAGGTTCCTTAAAAAGCTAAAAATAGAGATATAATATGATTCAGCAATCCCTCTTCTGGGCATGTATCTGGAGAAAAATCATAATTGGAAAGATGCATGCACCCCTTGCAGCACAACTCACAATAGTCAGGATATGGAAGCAACCTAAAATGTCCATCAGCGGAGGAGTAGATGAAGAAGATGTGGTACATATTTATGACAGAATATTACTCAGTTATGAGAAAGAATGAAAACATGTCATTTGCATCAACATGGATGGACCTCGAGATGTCAAATTGAGTGCAGACTTTTTTAATGGTCACTGTGTCTTAGGATTACAGACTGAGGCCTAGAAGCTCACAGACACATTGCAGTGGCCTCTAGTGGAGTTTCAGATCCATGCAAAGTCCTCTGTTTGGTCTTCTGGGATGCTCCCTGTCTTGCCCTGTTTTCTTTCTGACCCCATCTCCTAACAAGTCCACTGTCCTCTCCAACTTCCTTCCTTCAGTCCTGAGGGATTTGTCTTCCCACAGTATTGCCTGACTCTTCTGGTCTCTGTGTTTCCGTGCATGCTGTTCCATAGGTCTTCCTGTGTCCTTCCTGTTTTCTTTCTTGGCTCACTCCTACTCATCCTTCACCTCTCAAGGGGCCCCCTTCCTGAGTATGGCACTCAGGTTAGCACAGACACCGTGAGTTCCTTGGAAATGGCTTTCATCTCTCTACTTGCAGTGTCTAGCATAGTCACAGTAGGTGGACAGGATTTGTCAAGTAAATATATTTGTACATAAACCATCCACGTGCTTTGAATGTTATTTATCCTTGGAAGAAATGACTTCTATAACGAAATAGTTTTTAATTTCATAAATCTTCATGCATGTTTGCAATTCAGATTTTCCTTAACTTTTCCTTCATGCCATGGGTCAAAGGGGCCTTTTTTTTTTTAAAGTCACACATGTTGGGTTGGCTGAAAAGCCCTGTAGGCCGAATGGAGATACCTCATTTGAAGAAACAGAGCCTCAGGCCGTGTGAGCTCCAAGTGTACAAGCTCTGCCAGAGCTCAGTGGGACATTTTTATGAGCTGTTTCTAGAATTCTTTCCAGCCCAGACTTTATCCTGTTTGTCCCAGTTCTTGGGTCTATCTGAGCACTTGGTTATTGGCCTTCCGCTCTGGAACACAGCCAGCACCCAAACAGGGCCTGCGGTTTGAAGAATGAGGGTGTGTGCAGGAATCTTAATAAATAGCCTCCTCATCTTGGAGGGTTTGCTGATGAAGTTGGGTGGGGTGAAGGATGTTAAGGATATAAGGAAGACACCAAATGAACAAGTAGTGAATTTTCAAATAATTCATGTCGATTATATGTAGATTTATGCACACATATTATTATCTAAGTGTACCATAAATGTATGCATGTACATATTTTATGTATTTAACATGTAAGTATATATTTAAATTGTGCATTTGTCTCTCTGCTTTGTGTGTGTGTGTGTGTGTGTGTGTGTGTGCGCGTGCTTGGTCGCTCAGTTCAACTCCAACTCTTTGTGATGCTGTGGACTGCAACCCGCCAGATTCCTCTGTCCATGGGATTTCCCAGGCAAGAATACTGGAGTTGGTTGTCATGCCCTCCCCCAGGGGATAATCCCAAACCAGCAATTGAACCCGTGTCTCTTATGTCTCCTGCATTGGCAGGCAGATTCTTTTACCACTGAGCCACCTGGGAAACCCTTGTATATGTACAGGCATGCATATTTGCACACCTCTGTATATATGCATGCATCTGAACATGTGCATTAATGCATACTGATGTGTATATTTGACATTCATATCACATAATATCACCCACTCTGCATACATGTTTCTGATTAATTTTCTATATAGAGTATAGTAGGGCTCACTCATATGCAAACATGTAAATGTCTGGATGTGTAAATGTGTAATGCTATACATTATAGTTACTGTGTGTATATAATTGTGTATATACTATCTCTGTTCACCTAAGTATGCCCAAATGTTTTTCTGCATTTGCAAATATATAAGCATACACGCCTGGTGTGCTGCGATTCATGGGGTCGCAAAGAGTCAGACACGACTGAGCGACTGAACTGAACTGAAGCGAAGCATACACTTCCACATAGCTTTATCAAGTCCTAGATTTAACATGTATAATAGAGATATTTTTATACAAGAAACATATTATGGAGGAAATTCAAGATTGTGTTTAATAATTTTTTATTTGCAAAACTGTCTGTGAAAATACTTTGCACAGAGTAGGCGCTCATGACTATCCTTGTTGATTATATCATTCCAAATGAATTACATTTGGGAAAGTAATGCTGTTACTGGAACAAATAAACTTCCAATCTCAGTGGGACCCCTATGACCTAGGTCTTCTCCTGCTTCTTGACTATGTTCATTTCCTTCTCTTGGATTTTGTTTCTTCCTCTTTAACCTGAGGATGTTGCACGAAATGGCTCCAGATTCTTTGTTAGTGATTACATGCTTTGGCTTTTCCTTTTGGCAGTTCTTAACTGGACAGCCAGTCTTGCAACAGGATTAGAACTAGAGAATGATCTCTTCAACTGCAGAAGACTTCAAAGAATCAGCCACTGACATGCACTAACCTCCTGTGATGGCCAAACTCTGAGATGTTGGAGGGGAGACAGATGTGAAGACAGATAGGAGAAAAGGGATTCCATTTTGATATGGTTGCTGGGTTTTCCTCTTATGTTGTTGTTCAGTTGCTAAGTCATATCCAACTCTTTGCTACTCCATAGATTGCAGCATGCCAGGCTTCCCTGTCCTTCACTATCTCCCAGAGTTCTCACATATGTAAGATAAAGATTATGTCTGGGTTGTACCTACCCACAGAGATCTAATCACAAGAAACAAACAAGATGTCCTCTAAGCTTTATAAAATGCAAAGTAATTTTGTTGAGATGATAATGATAATTGACATCCACAATTTAAGCTGATAAAATATAGTAGCAAGGCAAGGCAAACACTTTGGGGCAGTGACTAGAACAAGAGTTAACAGGTGACTCTAGCCTTCTGTAATAACAAAAACTCTGGGCAGATGAATTAGAGCCATGGCTTGAGAAAACACATTCATGGGATTCCATGGTCAAGCAAGTCTTTCCCAAGGAAGCCTGGGTTAATCAGCCTTGAAACATGGAGACTTTCATTTATAGTGAAGAGATGCTACAGTGATCTCCAAAGAAAGGGTCGCCAGGCACTCAGAACATCTGGTTTCCATGCAGATATCCGGAGGAAGCTTATGAGAGATGCTGGCTTCAGGAATCTCTGCAAAATGCTGGGCTAGAGCAAGGCTCTTACTTTTTGGTCCATGAGCCCTCCAAGGGTCTGTGGATAAAATTTCGAAGACTTTAACTGTGGATAAAATTTCAAAGATTTTAACCACGGGTAAAATATTACATCTTCATTTTTACTACTTTTCAACTGAAATTTAGCATGTACTTCATTTATGCATTTTCTTGGCAAAACTCTATTATTCTTTGCCCTGCTTCATTCCGTATTCCAAGGCCAAATTTGCCTGTTACTCCAGGTGTTTCTTGACTTCCTACTTTTGCATTCCAGTCCCCTATAATGTAAAGGACATCTTTTTTGAGTGTTAGTTTAAAAGGTCTTGTAGGTCTTCATAGAACCATTCAACTTCAGTTTCTTCAGCATTACTGGCTGGGGCATAGACTTGGATTGCTGTTTTATTGAGTGGTTTGCCTTGGAAACAAACAGAGATCATTCTGTCGTTTTTGAGATTGCATCCAAGTACTGCATTTCAGACTCTTCTGTTGACCATGATGGCTACTCCATTTCTTCTGAGGGATTCTCACCCACAGTAGTAGATATAGTGGTCATCTGAGTTAAATTCGCCCATTCCACTCCATTTCAGTTCACTGATTCCTAGAATGTCAACATTCACCCTTGCCATCTCTTGTTTGACCACTTCCACTTTGCCTTGATTCATGGACCTGACATTCCAAGTTCCTATGTAATATTGCTCTTTACAGCATTAGACCTTGCTTCTATCACAGTCACATACACAACTGGGTTTTTGTTTTTGTTTTTTTTTGCTTTGGCTCTATCCCTTCATTCTTTCTGGAGTTATTTCTCCACTGGTCTCCAGTAGCATATTGGGCACCTACTTACCTGGGGAGTTCCTCTTTCAGTATCCTATCATTTTGCCTTTTCATACTGCTCATGGAGTTCTCAAGGCAAGAATACTGAAGTGGTTTGCCATTCCCTTCTCCAGTGGACCACATTATGTCAGATTTGGCCTTGAAATATGGAATGAAGCAGAGCAAAGACTAATAGAGTTTTGCCAAGAAAATGCACTGGTCATAGCAAACACCCTCTTCCAACAAACAAGAGAAGACCCTACACATGGACATCACCAGATGGTCAACACCAAAATCAGATTGATTATATTCTTGCAGCCAAAGATGGAGAAGCTCTATACAGTCAACAAAAAGAAGACCAGGAGCTGATTGTGGCTCAGATCATGAACTCTTTATTGTCAAATTCAGACTTAAATTGAAGAAAGTAGGGAAAACCACCAGACCATTCAAGTATGACCTAAATCAAATCCCTTATGATTATTCAATGGAAGTGAGAAATAGATTTAAGGGCCTAGATCTGATAGACAGAGTGCCTGATGAACTATGGAATGAGGTTCATGACATTGTAGAGGAGACAGGGATCAAGAACATCCCCATGGAAAAGAAATGCAAAAAAGCAAAATGGCTCTCTGGGGAGGTATTACAAATAGCTGTGAAAAGAAGAGAGGCAAAAAGAAAAGGAGAAAAGGAAAGATATAAGCATCTGAATGCAGAGTTCCAGAGAATAGCAAGAAGAGATAAGAAAGCCTTCCTCAG